>VZTI01005483.1:464361-543172 GCA_013397865.1 Struthidea cinerea
GGGTTGTTGTTGTTGTTGTGTTGTTTTGTTTTGGTTTTTTTTTGGGGGGGTGGAGCTTGAGTGGGGCTGTTTAGTTTGTCCTCCTATAATTTTTTTTATACAATGTGTCAGGGAAGGAAACACATAGCAGCAGTACAGGACAGCTTTTCTCATAAGGAAAATGTTTCTAGTTAGTTTTGAAGTATGCCAGCAGCATTAATTCAGGATTCTGCAAGACTCTAAGTAAATTCTCAAACTGTTGGCAGTGTTTTCAATACCTAAATAAGATAAAGACTGAATAAACCTGCATAAAAATGAGGGTGAAATGTATACACCAGAATGGAACTAATGATAAAATTAGCAGGGGGAATTAATTTTTGCTCTTTCTCTCTCTCTGAAAATTGGCACAGAATGTGGCCTTTATGGACTCTGAGCTTCCCACAGCATGAAATAACAGTTATTCAGGAGGGAAAGGAAATATGTGAATTTTAAGAAAGAAAGACTAAAGATCAGCTATAAAAGTATAGCATAACCAGCTGAGGAAATGACAAAGTAAGCAAGAAACAAGATTACATTTTTTTTTACTTTTTTCATACTCCCAAGACCAGAGGTTTATGAAGCCAAATTCAAGCCATAACCCTGCCCCTTTTCTAATGGAAGCATAATTCTACATCTAGACCAGGGTTTTGTTCTACCATTGGCTTGGTTCACAGTTTTTACTGCATTAAATTTTGTCTGGAACCAGCAGAAATTGGTATGTATAGGGTTAGAATCATTGTTGAGGATAGCTGGTGATTTAATGCTGAAGCAAGGTTCTGCAAAGCTGCCTGTAGTTAGGTTTTATATTCACAGTAACTACTTGGTAAAGTACAAACATAGGACAGGAAGGAAACATTATGTAAGAGGAAACGTGAAGCTGGATTGAAAATGTGATTCAGATATGACTCCGGAAAGAACAGTAAAAAATGATTGAGTTATAGATAATGCTTCTGCTCTGAAGATTTTCCTTGTGTGGAAGAAAACACAGGGCTAGTTTCAGTGAATTTGGCAGCATTAGGATTCTTTTCACAATAAGCTGTGAGATAACTGTATGGGGCTTTGAAGACTAGACCCGGCTGAGCTGGTTACAGAACAAAGTCATTGAAATATGCCATTTGCTTAGGGCAGTGGACAGAAGTCATAGGGAGATCTGACAGGACCTTGGTTAAGGTCCAGGTAGGAGCCCTGGGCTGGCATACCTTGACTAACTCTGGGTTTTGCAGATGCTATCTAACCAGTCATCATCTGATTCAAGTAGAGGTTGCTTGGCTTATCAAGAACTATCAAATTAAGTTCAGAGAAGATTTAAAATAAAACACTTAATTTGGTATAAATTCTTATGCAACTAGCTTGATTTATACTCTTTTTTTTTTTTTTTTGAAAATAAGTCTGATACTCACATAGACTCACTGGTTTCCACTTATGTCGTCTTTTTTAATTGTGATTCTAACTTTTTTTCAAAGAATAATATTTTTAAATTGAATTTTTACTACATGCTATGAGTTACTGATAAAATGCTTTTACAGAAAAACTATTTTGTCTTTTAGTTCAACACTGAAAATTTTTAAGAAAATGACAGAGGCAAAAAGAAAGTCCCAGAACCCTGGACCATAACTCAGCATTAAATTTCAGCTACTGCATTTCCTTCATATCTGTTTTCTGGATACTGTTACAACAGCTCTGTTGCCATGGTCTTGTTTTTCTCTCAGCAGAGTTCATTCCCTACCATTGTAAACAAATTAACATAAATTATTAGTTTTCTCATCTCTACACGAAAACAGAGTGGTATCTTACTCCCAGTCACATGAATGAAACACGTTTTCTCCAGCATAAACACTTGACGAAGCTTATTTTCCTTGAACTTTACTGAATGTGTATGACGTAGTCATTCTGGATACACTGAAGAAGCCCGTATGCATTTTCAACACTTACTCATGCCTCTAGTGCCAAAGAACTAATCTGCCTTCGAAAGATTACCAGCTACATGTGAGCATCTATATTGCATCTTGCTGATACAGTAGACTGAGGAATGTTTCATATTATGTTTTCAGATTTTTACAGCTTTGCAGCCAGGACTGTATATATTTTACATAAATATTGGGAAAAGAAAGCAATAGCCTTGATGTATGAAAGAAGCAGTAAATTAAACAATGAACAGATGGAAGACTTTTTTCCTCTTCGACAGAAGTAGGTGACATTTAAAATATTCTAGACACTGAATCTAATCCGTTTCTCTGATAACTGGCATTATTCCTGGCCTTTCATTTTGTTCCTTTAATAAAAAATATCATTATACTAGGAACATTTCTTGCTTTATGTTTTCATTGTTCTTTTTGTGAGTTTATGTGTGTAAATTACTGAGTGAAAGAAAGCTCTATTAACCTGTGTCTCCCACGCTTACACACCCACTCCTTTCACTGCATTTCAAAGCTTGATTTTTCTTCTACTGAAATCAAGGCTGTTATATTCACAATTTTCCATCAAAATTATCATAACTGCAGAGAGCCATGACATCTGAAGATGTTACTTTCTCTCTACTGACTATTAAGTCACTAGGCACAGATATCTTCATTAAAATAAATATGAATTCCATCTTCAGCAATACGGCCAAAATAAAAGAATGGCCTATGTGTGCCTCAATTATTTTTCTACTTTTTGACCTGAAGAGTCAACTTTAGGAAATACATGAACATGCTGTCCTATGAACTCCTTCCAATAATGTTCATCTCTTGCAGCTGGGAACCAGGTCATCCCAGCACTGCATGTAATAGAGAGGTAGTGGAAATTACAATTTGAACTTTGATTGCCTATTTCCCCTCTTTGACTTCTGGTTTTTACTTGTTCTATAGAAATTAAATATTTAATAGTCAGCAAACAAATGTCCCTGTGTTTATGCACAAACCCAGCCATCTTAATTTCATTGATCTGAAGACAGGAAACCTCATATGAATTTGGCAGCACTCAACACAGAAGCAAGTGGTGGGGGGAACACATGCCTAACTCCCAAACTGTCTGTAGAACAGATCACCTCTCCTTTACCTTTCAGTGTATTGCATGCCAAAGGATAACTAATTAGATGACTGATAACACAAAACAAAGTGATTCTGAAAGAATGTCTTCCTGTTTTGCCAAGGTCTTTTCTCTCCATATTGACAATGACCTTTATCTTAAGGAGAAAGAAGAGTATCCAGCTCTCTGTGAAGATCTAGTTTGTTTAATTACTTCCCATTAATTCCACTGCTCGCTAACACATGCTCTGTTATCCTTTAGGAGAATTGCATCATACCCCTGTGAATCATCCAGGAAAAATCTTCAATCCTTTTTCACAGAAAGGCATAAAGGATCCTACCCAAAGTAGTAAGAAATGTGAATGTTTCACATCTGCAGGGAAGCTTGTTTTCACAGCCTCTCTTTGCTTTCAGTTGTTATACAAGTACACTAAGCCTGTCTTCCTTCTGTATTTCAAACAACCTCACAACAGAACACAATTAAAAATGGTCTTAAGGTCTCATCATCAGCTTCCAAACTAATAAGCAGACAACAGTATCTGAAATTCTTGCAACATACGATGCAGGGAGGGAGCAGCACACTATTATATGCATCTCTCCCTTGGAAACAATTGTCTACACCTAGTTCCTTAATTAATGTCTTTAACTGCACTGGAGTAAAATTTCTGTCACAAAGATGTGTTAACAGCGGCACTAGTTTAATTTTTGCATGACCCTCTGTGACTTAAATTTTAGCTATACAAATGGTCTTTTGACGTTTATACTATTGGTCTGGCTTGAGAGAAAAAGAAAGAGCCTCAGGCTAAAAGATGTACCACAATAACAAGTCAATTTAATTCACTAGAAACAATACATAAAATGAAAATTTTCCACCTCTTATTTCTCAAAGTGCCTCATTTAGATACATAGTCTTCAAAATCTGTTATTTTGAAAAGGTAGGATTTAGTTTATGGCTTTTTAATGAAAAGAGATATATTGTAAGCATACAAAGGCAGATATTCATAGAAGTAAGTAGGTACCTCACTATGTAAGTACAGTCAACTCCCCTGCCTCCAGTGGATCTCTCAATCCATATACTGGGATCTGGATAAATTTTGTTTGATGTATAAACAATGGTAGTACAGATATAAATTGCAGTCTATTTTGATAAGTACTACAATAGTTATTCTTACTGATAAATTTAATGCATATATTCAGACTCCTTTAGAGCGTTGTTTCTGTATATTATGAATTAGACTCAAATAAGTGTTTTTAAAAGAGTACTTTTTCTAAGAAATGTGTTATTTAAGAATGAAAGCAAGAAGGACAATGAGAGCACCACTTTACAGTGATACAGATATACTAAAGGTGATAAATGTGAAATTTGGAGAACAGTTATATCATGACTTCTGTGTTTCATGTAAAAAAGCAAGTCTTTCTCTCTTCAATCAGTAGCAAAATTTCCCATTACCTCAATGGCACAGCATCAGATCTGTCAAAAACCAGAATCCTCTTGCATTATATGACTGTTCAGAGTACATTTCACGGGCTGTAAATCATCCTCAGCATTTATCTGAGAAACAGCTATGTTAACAAGTATCTTCCACTGGCTAAACAGCAGGAAGCCCCTGCAAACTCTGTCATCAACAGACCAGGAGTACACCCACATTGTGGCAGCAGAAAGAGCATCTGAAAGAGAAGCCAAGGCATGGCTCACTTTAGCACAACTAGCAAGGAGGAAAGAAAAAGAACAATAATAAAAAAGAGTAAAATATTTCCTTAGGAAGTATGTCATTGTCGTTGTTCCATAGCCTCACTGACACACCAGAACTATGAACAGCCACAGCATATATAGAAAAGAAATAAAGTGCCACACAAAAATTGTGGTTTCTTTTCTTTTTTTTTTCTCCTAGAGGACTTTACTGACTCTGATAGGAAAAGAAATGCTGTACTGCAGTTTAAATATATTTCATCTTTCGTAAATGTACAGTCACCTGCAGAACCTCACTTCAGGAGTTACTACAGATTGATGTAGGCATGAACAGTCAGCAGGCCAGAAAAACAGCTTACAAGTAAGAAAAATGTAGTACACCAAGCAAAACACAGCACAACATTGTGTGTTATGTGGAAGTGAAGAAACTTGGCCCTTGTATTTATCACCCCATTCCATTGCATGCAGCAGTTACTGCGAGCGCTTGCATCAGTAAGCACTAGAGGTGAATATTGAGCACACAAGCAAGCATTATAAATACAGTATGAAAATCATCAAAAGCTGCCATGGTTTCCTTGGCCCTGGAGGCTCCAGGCACTCCAAGGAGCCCCCTGTCTGTAATCAGACCCACCACCCCCTTGCCTGTGGAAAGAGGCTCTGTCCCACCCACCCGGTGCCCTGATTGCTGGGACACTTTCCTGCTCTCCGGGAGGCACATCCTTCACACCCACACACCCTCCCTAAAGCCAAACACTTCTTCACAGAATGGGGGACCTGCAGTGCCAGGTCTTTAAATGCCCACCTTGCCCTGCGAGGTGCCTCCTTCCCCCCAAACACAGTGTCCTGGTGTAAAGTAAAAATCATTAAAAAAAAAAAAGGAGGAGTTCACAAAAAGGGGTTTATAGTAAGCAAGAATTGCTGTGGAAAAATTGAGGCTGAATGATTGTTTGCTCAAGCAATCATATCCTAAAAGCTGAATAATCTCGTCCATCTGCAGTCATAGGGGACTCTGGATACCGAAGCCACCATGTCTTTTAATAAAACATGAGGAAATAGAGGTGGAAGATGCCTGACAGATTACTTATCATTAGGGTGAAAAATCCCTGAGGAAAAATCTTGGAAAAAAAAATTAAAACCTTTATTAGAGAAACAATTTCAGGGAGAAATCCTTACGGAGACAGTCAAACTGATTAAAAAGTTTTTCTTGTTTGACTCCTGGACAAGATAATAGATCCTGGATGGTGATGATGATGATTACTGTTCTTGTTGAAAATAGAGGCTTAAGGTGAAAAATATGTCTCTTTTCATAGAGTGGATAAGCTCCTCTGTTCAAAATATTATCCAGTTTGAAAATAAAAGGAAAAGAAATTTTATTATGCTCATTTGTAGGGAAAGAAATGATGCACAAAGAAATCCAATTCCTTTCTTATAGTTAAAAAGGGAAGTTTATGTTAAGGAACAAATTAATAGAAATCAACCGAATTACAGCAGAAAGTTGTCTTCTTTTTACAATAAATGATATGTCCATATAAAATAGCAAAAATAACTCTCTGTAGCATGCATCCACTCAAATTCTACAGCCCATATAGCTTTCCCTAGCTGCAAGAACAAAGTAAAATTTTCAGAATATTAAGATGTCAAGTTTTGAAATACTTCTTTACTTGTATTTATTTTATTCAGCTAAATTGTTACTAAAATTTCCTACCAGTGTTTCCAGAGAAGACACAACTCTAAAAATAGATGCATGCTTAACCAGTCTCAGGGTTTGCTCCCAAAATAAGGAAAAATTTTCCTTTCCATTTTTCAATATTTTTAAGGGCTTTGCTTCAAAAAGATTCAGAAAAAAATTTGCAGTAATAGCTCAAACTGCAGAAAATTGTCTGTGTTTTAGGGTATTGTGAGCTTATCAGAAGTCCTTGAAATGCAGATGAGAAGACTAATAATGTTCATTATGACTTTCTGAACAACCAAGTTGCAGTAATGTGTTCTCCAGCTCACAGGGTTTCACAACTAGATGTGTATGATGGATGCACATCCATTAGTAGAAACTATAGACAAGGACCTCAGGTTTTGAATTACCCCTAACTTACCCAAAATTTTGTTTAGAATTCAGCCTAGTCCTTCAAATTAAAGAACATTTCCTAGTATCTCTTAGTCTTTATTAGTAAGAAATGCAATAAGAGATCTTGTTCTATTTTGGGTAATTTTGATTACTGTTCCCAAAAAATACACAAGCAAAGAAAAGTGAGAAAATCAGAAATAAAAACCAAAATAGTGTACTGAAGATGTTTGGAACAGCAAAAGAGTCATCCTCACTTTCAGTACTTTTGAAGGACTAAGATTAACTTTATTAATTGCAGATTATTAACACATATTTTATTTTTTATTTTTATGTTGTACAATATTCATCCTGCAGTAGAAAATAATTTCCATAACTGACTACAAGCAAAATATGAGAAAATTTTGTAACTGGATTTTATTCATAGAGAGGTGCAGTCAAATTATCCATCTGCATTATTTATTTTATTTAAAAATACCTAGGTTTTTCCATCATATTTTAGCAACATTAAACAGTATAAATCACATAAAGCAAGAAAAAAGGTATTATTATTTCATGAGAGAAATACCTTTGATTTTAGAAATAATTTTATTGCCCTGAACTTTCCCTATAATCAAGGTATTTACTAGCATGATTTCGTTTGCCCTTCTGCTAAAAGGGCAAAGCTGATAGACTGGTGACCAGATCATTAGTTTACTGTTTCTTCAGCTGTGATAAACTGTTAGTGGAGAAATTACACTAATCTGAGAATGCAATTTTCCTCAGCCAATTGTCTTAATTCCAAAGTGCTTTGGTGTTGGTATACCTGGATTTTGCTAGTCATTCAGGGTGAAAGGGTTTATTTGCCAGATGAAGAAAAATGATTGTTTGACGATTGGTATTCAAAATTACCAGAAGAAGTAGTAGTCTTCTGGTTTTGCAGCAGTTTATTCACTGGTTTGTTATTTGTCACTGTTACATCTTTATGGCTTTAAATCTTCACATGAATTGCTGATAAAATGGATAGCTAAAATTGAAACAGAAGCCAATATGATGCCACTCATTCACTCTGTAGTATTCAGGTGGTGTGCACTAAAGAACAATATCAAATAAAGATGATTTAGTGCTCTCAATACCAGAAAATTTAAGCTGTGGAGCACGAGACAACATTTGAACAAATTCTTCCTCGGTCTGACTGGGTGAATAGGTTGGCTGGTCCAGCTACAGGATAAAGATGAGGAATATAGATAATCAAGATACAGAGATGGTTCGTAAGTCAGGACGAGTCATGGGTTTTATTATCATTCAATTTGCCCTTAATTAATGGGATGTGGCTATGATATTTACTCACCTCTCTGCCTGCAATACAACTGAGTAACCATACAAGGAAAAAAAAACATGTTCAGGGGCATTGTTTATATACATTTTTAAAGTCAAAGATGAGTTCTGAGTGCATGCTGGGGGTTTGGCTGCTTAAGCTCAGGACCGAGTTAGGTAATGGCACAAGTGTCCAGCTTTGTAGAGACCTGTTTGAGAAGTTCTGTTGGGAAATCCTACCAGGATTTCCCACGCCAGGAGATATAAGAGTTTCCCTGTGTCTGTGTATTGAGCAGAGGTTGTGCTTGCTTTTATACATATTAAACAAATAAACACAAGGTCCTGGTATATCAGTTGCCTGTCAAATGTCTGTATGATCCTTTACCTGCTTGTCCTGTGCCTACATATCCAGACTTCAGTTTTAGCACTGCAAGGCATTGTGGCATAGATGTAATTGTGGCACAAACATGGACTTCCTTAGTACTTTTCATATGTTTAAAATTATACATATGCACAAGCATCTTACTAAAAGGTGGCACTAGAAATTACATTTTTGCATTCAAAGATAATCCCAGAAATTCTGAAATTAGAATCTTCAGGAAAAAATTCAAATCTTCCTAATTACCAAGTCCACTATGTCAGCTCATCAACCTTCATAAACACTGTGGTCTAGAAGCCTGAGGTTCTTTGTTTTGCTAGAAAAAATGTCAAGTTCATGGAAAATTGCCAGACTAGTCATCTTTTTTAAACAGAAGGATAAAATGTAATAGCAAGGACTTCCTGTCACCTCTTCTATATATTTAAGTTTTAGGACTTTTAAGCTGTTTAAAAACAATAACAAAACATTGGGGCAATATATCTGCCCAAATATATTGCATATATTTGACTGAAAACATGTATAATGTACGTATGGCTTTATAGAGTTCTAAAAATTCTGGAAGTAACAATCTGGTAATAGAGAATGTACTTTTTCTAAACTAATATCATTGAACTATGGCAAGACAGGGATGCAGACAAATCCTAACATGGCAGGTCTGAGTCAGAGTTCTGCTATGCTGAGCTGAGAGTCTGAAGGAAATAGGATAGATGGAATCAGATAACTTCCAGCTTTGCATGGGCTTGCTTTCTCCTCGGGGATATAGGCAATCCTTTTGCTATATTCTGTAGCAGAAGCCTAAAGGACTGAAGCAATCTCACTGTGAGGAAGCAGGCAACTCAGATGAATTTAATAAATTGAATTGGTTTATAGCAGGATAGTAGAACCTCTTCTAGAGAGTCTTTCCAAGGACAAAGCAAGCAATTCACATTTGGCTCAATAACATTCGCTTACATAGCAGGAAAGAATAATTACCCCATTGCAGGAATGAAAGGTGAAATTTAACAGCTTAAGTTATTTTGTGGGTCAGATAAGATGATCATGGTAGTTCTTTTTGACCTTAAAATCTATGGATCTGTGCGTTAAACTGTAGACACCTGGCTAGATTTTTATATAAAGACTGAAAGTTGAATAGCATTTGGAAAGATTGGAAATTTTCTTTCCTCCCTCTTAAAGACATGATAGGAGGCAAATACTGATTTTACCTATACTTTTTAAAATCTCCAACATTTTTTTCATCCCCTCAGGCTAATTATGATTTTTAAATGCTTTTGCCATCTCTGACTGGATTGTTTTACACTGGATTTAAAAGTCACAAGCAACGAATACAGGTATGTATCTTCCATTGATCTTTGCAGCACATAGTGCACGGTAAAAAATAATGAATATGAGGCACTGTTTCAGAAGGTTCACATCACGTTAGTATGATAACAGAGAAATGCTGAATTATGCAGTTTGATTGCCTAAAAATTGGGTGAAAGGAATTATTTTCATTTCTGTGATAATACTTTAAAGCTAATTAATAAATGGTGAAGAGCTGATTGTTGTATTATTTCACACCTCTGAAACAACTTTGCATCTCCCAATTTCTGTGAATAGCAAAGGAAAAATCAGAGACAATGGCCAGATTGTGTTTATTTTCATGGATTATTTTTCCAACTCAAACTGTCTGCTGTGTTCCAAAAGAGTGTTATTTGCTAGAAATATTTCCATAAAATGAAAGTATCAAATGCAAAAATAGTGGCACCCAGTGGTCAAGACATACCTTATTTTTATGCTCAAAACAGCGAATTATTTTTTCTGGGAAATGCTGTACTTCTTTCTGCTGGAATATAGTATGTCCTGTTTCAATGAAAGCACTAATTGCTACTTTACCAGCATTCTTTGACATAGGCTTTGTTTTCTCATGTTCAATAAGTTTCACATTGATTTTGGGATAATTTGTTTCTGTGAGCAAAGTGGGTTTGAGTAATCAATACAAGTTGTTGATTGTCTGAAAGGTAATTAATTCCTTAGAGGACACATCTGAAGAAGAGGTTGTATACAAAGATAAATCCAAAATTTCTTCTATTCAAAATTCACATTTTCTTTTCCCTAGCTTAAATGTGATTTTTGGAAATTGAGAAATAGAAATCAAATGATTCAGTGGTTTACAATGATGATGTGGCTTCCCTTCAATTTAGTTCAGTTTCTTACATAGCTGTTGTACAATACTTTATCTACCTTACCAATGCATATTGTATATATGCATATAATGCATATCTATACATGTGAAACCCTCACCAAAGTCTTGTGATTCTTTTGGTCAAAACTGGTAACACACCTTAAGCTGCTTATCACCTCTGGGTGAAGATAAGCACCAGTTCTCCACTGTCTTCCACATCAGCTTTTGTATGACCAGATATGTGCTTTCACCATTCACTGCAAAAGAATCATGGGGCAACTGAAGGTAGAGGCCTTAAAACCATCCATCAACAGTAGCTGCTGAAAACAGCTCCCCTGTAGGCGAAATACAGGAATCAAACCCAGAGACTTTATCAGAAGGACAGGATCAAACAAATAAAAATAAAAGAATATAGCATCTCTTTTTTTTCCTTTAAAAAAAGAATTGTCATGTGCTACATATAGTAACAACTACCAATATTTTGGTAACATCTATTATCTTACAACATTATCATTATAACTAATATTATGTAAAAAAGTCAGCAATCAAAATATTTGTGGGAGTATCTGGATCCACAAAAAGTGTTGTCATTCAAATATTTATACTGTTTTTTTCCAAACACAACTAGGATTTATCCAAATACATTATAGTTGTATGGGACATTTCTTTAAGTAAAAATGCTATAGCAGGTACAGGTGTTGTCTTGTCTACTACAATGAAGTGGTGCTGTATTTTTGTCACATCTTGCCTTTAGGTCAAATCTCTTCCTCCTTCATCAGCACAACAACTAATGTTAAGTTCAAAACTAACAGTATTTAAAAGACTTCTAGAAAATATTCTGAACCATACTGAATCAGGGAAAAAAACCAGAAAAAACCAAAAAATTAGAAATAGTTTTTTTCCATTCAAAATTTAAAAGTAATTACTGAAGGTTTGCACATACCTTCAAATTTCATGTATGCCTTAGAGTATTAAAATTTTTCACTGTAGATTGTACAAATATGAAAAAATAAGCATTCTAGGGGTTTGTTTGAATTAAAATAATGGTGAACTTAATTTATTTGAATTTAAATTATACTACCAATATTAAGTAGCTAATATTTTTTTATTACACTCTACTGTTGATCAGTTTGCTAACACATAAGGTTAGCAGTTCCTATTAATCAGAGTAAGTCATATATCTCAAATGAAAAGAAACAAAATAACTTATTTCAACTGAAATTACCGTGAAAAAGACATGAAAACTGAAGGTATTTTATATCAGATATAATTAAGAGACCTGCAAATAAGGTAGGAATAAAAATAATTATTTTAAGTTGTGTTCAGACTTGACTTACAAAGTGATAAAAAAAGATGAATTTTACCCAGATTCACTTTTAGCTTCATCAGAAGACCTGAGCACTGCTACAACTGGCTCATGAAGACCAATTCAGTACTTGTAGACTAGAAAGAAATTTTCTACCTAGTGTTTTTCTGCTAAAATCTTCTGTCTCATGAGGGCAAAAACTGGCTTCTTATCCTGTTAAATATGATAGAAAGCATAATTTTGCAACAAGTATAAAGAACTGCAAATGCCTGTTAAATCCTTATTCAGCTCTACTTGAAGACACACTGTATTTTTCCAGCAGAGCTGTCTGCCCTTGAGACTTTGAGCCAGCTCTAGATTAGCTTCTTTCCCAATTCCTTTCCCTTTCCTCATGTGTCAGTGCACCAAGGACATTTTTTTTGAGTATCTTCCTTTGCAGATTTACCTCTTTAAATCATATTATTTTACTGCCCGCTAACATAATTTATAAGCATCTAGGAGAACCTAGACTGTATTTGGTTTTGAACTTTGGATTTCCTTAGTACACAAAATGGAAAGAAATTTTGTTTGTTAAGTAATGATTGAAAGTGATGACCAATACCCAAGTATTCTCATCTTTTTGTTCTGTGGTGAACCTGGATGCCATTTCACTAAGTTATTTTCTGTGTTTGAGTAGAAAGTTGTTCTTGAGACCATTTCACTGGAATTAACACCAGAAAGTAAATATAGCAGGCATTTGAAAGTCCTGTACAGCTCAAGCAGATGAGCATCTGAAGAAAGAAATAACACAAATTAAAGCCGAAAAATATATTTACCCTGTTTTCAATGAGCTGAACTACTTACAATTCTTGAAAGAAGGTAATGGGATCTGAACATGCATAAGAAGCTTGTTGTGTCCATCACAGAGCACAGTCTACTAGAACATGAGTTCACTGGTTAATTCCAGAGTAAGGTTGCTACTTATTAAAGCAACTGGGGAGTTTTTTTGTTGTTGTTTTGGGGTTTTTTTTGTTTGTTTGTTTGTTTGTTTTAATTAATAATTTCTGCAGAACAAAAGCCAGATTTTTTTGGAAAAAAAAGATCTAAAGAAATAAATCTTAGTTTTTATAAAGAAGTTGTGATCAAATCTAATACACTTGCGAAAATAATATGCTTTTCTTTAGCACTTGCTAATGTCATGAATTGCACTATTGAAATAACATGAATTATTGATCATAATATAGAATTTTCATTTCAGAGGTCTTTGTCTTCTCAGTTTTCAGAGTTGGAGGAAAAAATGTTAAGGGGTGGAGTAGCATTTTGTGAGATAGCTTTTCCTGGAACATGTCTTACAAGAGTTAAGATTCTTGACCAAATAACAGAACCTGTCACAGTCTTTCTTGCTTAGCTGGGTAGTAAGTGATAATATTTTTTTTTAATTAATAAAAAAAGGAATTGAATATGAAGAGGATGGATTGCATCAAGTATGTACTGCACTGTTCTGAGAAGCTGAGTTCAAGCAAAGTTCAGAGGCTTACTGCTTCACTGAAGAAAAACATGGGCATGGAATCAAGCTTGCATTAGCAGAAACCTATCAGAGGTATCTTCTGGCTTCTAAACTAATGTGATTTAATATATGTATCATACTAAAAACATGGGCAGTGGATATGAGTTCTACATTTTGCTGAGTGCATTCAACTCCTCCACAGTAATTCAAGACAAGTGAAGATAATTCTAAGAAAGATTTTCAGGCCAGAATGTGCTCAGGAATGAAGATAAAAAATCTTTTGCGCATAATATAGACAATAGCTTCAGGTTAATATAATTAAAATCCACGCTGCACGCTAAACTCAGCTGAGTATGTCTATCTATTAAGTACATTTTAGAAAATGTTTAGAGAAAACTCAATATTGTTCAGACAAGTGTATGTAAATGTTGTTTTGAGGTTGTTTTTTAAAGTACTGTTAATAAGGGATAAATAACTTTTTTTTTTTTAAGTCTTACCTCACTTTGGAGAATTACCCTTCAATGTCTCAAGGTTCTAACAGTACAAAGAGCTATTCAGAGCCTCGGGATGATCTGAGAACCTCCTATAAATCTGTGACTGAGATGTTGTTGCAGATAAGCTGCCATATATTCGATACTTACAATCATAATAACTCTCTCCCCTTGTGTCCCATAAAATAAAATAAAAAAATACACATATTCGGCAGATTTTGAAAGTACCACAAAGCTTTTCTACTTTACATTTCCATAACATTTAAAATAGGCTCTTCTTCATTTCCTCACAAGTTACAACTGATGAATCCAAATTCCCTGCTGTAGCTTTAGGGAGGGAAAATCAAAGGCCTGTCTTAATGGTGTAGAATTGCCCTTCACTAAAGCAGGCAATCATCATCTATGCTAATTAATGAACATTGATCTCATTCAGAGCTGCCAGAGGGATTTTTTTTAGAGGACAAAAACAACAAAACCAAACAAACAGAACCCCCAAACCCAATTTATTCCAGTCTCTTTATCCTCTCTTCTGGCTGCCTCTTCTCACACACAGTCAGCAGTCCCTGATTCACTTCCTTTTCATTGTTCTGTGAATGTATATTGATGATGGCTCTAAGTGAAGCCTTTGAGATGAAGGTGAGCCACAGTTTCTATCTCTTTTCAGTGTGTCAGAAAGGCTGCTAGCAAGATTAAGTCAAGCAGATAAGAAGAATTAGGAAGAAATGGAATGGAATCTGTTGGTGAAAACTGTCAGTAGGTAACAAGGAATGGTAGTTGACTGAGGGAAGAAAGAAATCAGGAACTCAAGGAGCCTGAAAGAAAAAAGGTATTTTGGTCTGATACAGTAAAGCAAGTGGGAGGATTCTGTTGAACTTTCATCACGAGTCCTGGCAAAACTTCCAATGACAGATATATTCCAGACAATATGAGAAAGGTTCAAATTTCCCCATAATGTAGACATAGTTATATAACCACGAAAAATGATTCAGTTAATTTTTCGTAAAGCATTCATCTGTCAGTTGTATGCAAGTTTATGCCACAAGAACGTATGCATGTATTTAACACTTAAGGCCTTTTGTTACCACTTTTAGTAAATTTTTCTTTAAAGGTGACACCTTGCAGTGTTTTACATGGGTAAAGTTCTACAGTTCTAATCATGTAAGGTCAGACCGGAGTCTGTCCAAATGACTAGAATGAGTTAGATTTAGAAAAGAATTTTAATAAGAAAAAGAAGAAGATGAGAGAAAAATATAATGTTGACTTTTTTTATCTGCAAATTTATTTCAATTTTTGGTTTCAAAATCTTGATTTTGTTACAGAGTCAATCTAATTCTCAAAAGATGACAAAAAAAATATTTTAAGAAATTTTGTGGTTCATCTTTTATTCTTTTTTTATTTTTGAAAAATAAAATGAAGAGCAAGATGTGCTATGAGCAAAGGAATAAATTAAATCTTATTTTCTAGGTATCTGTGTCTCTCAACATAACTTCAACAGTCAACTTGACATTTTGTCTTGTCTTTAACTATTCTACAGTCATTTCTCTGTTTCTTTCCATTACAGCTCCATTAAACCCACCTGCAAATCCCAAAGTTACCTTCTGCATCATCCAATCATCATCTGGGAAAGAGCTAGGGTATACCGTTGTTGCTTTTGGTGATCCAGCATTCCAAGCAGAATTTGGGAACTTAGACTGCATTTTTCTCAAATAATAGAGTTCATCTTCTGTACTCATCTAAATATTTTTGTATGAAAAGGAACAGAATATTCATGACACTGGAACCTTTCATGTACCTTTTGTTGAGGACTGAGTAAAAGTTTCAAAACTTTTTAAAGTAGGAGTGATAGATGGAAAAACAGACTCTGTAACTACCAAAAAAATCACCTTCAAATTATCTCTTCCCCACAAATAGAATATTATGCTAAATAATATGAACTCTTTAGTTTTAATGAAAAACTTTTTTCTTGAAAATTATTGTATTCCTGAGAGAAAAAAACAAATGGACTTCAAAACTACATTTGGAACAAAACTCTTTCAAAAGTTGATAGCTGTTTGAAAATTGCTTGCTATGAAACCTTTGTATTTAAGAAAAAAATATATAAAATATAAATAGTCATTAAATACATTAATACATTAATACATTATAGTAAAAAAAAGGAAAATAACATTTGCAAAAGAACTGGCATGGCTCTCATTTTTATTCACGTTGTCTTTCCTCAGTGGAGAGAATCACTGAGAGTATATGAGGGCCTTCAATTTAAACTGGTTTATTCTCCTCTTTCTCTTGCAGGCTGGGTCAATATATTTATGCTTGAGAACTGTGTTCTTCTGTTTGGGGACAAGTCATTCGTTTTGTGGTAAAGCCATCGGGCCATCCATCATTATGTCAGCCTTTGGCTTTACTCAGCTGGTGACTATTTTCTTGCCTGGTTCAGGAGAGTGAGTTGACCTATTCTAATAAGGTTTTGAGGGAATCCATCAGCTGTTTTCTGTCTTATATTATTAATGAGCTCTATAAGATTTTTTTTTTACTGAAGAGCTGAGTCTTCACCTACTAAATAGCCATATATTCATGGGGTTTGCTGCATATAAGTATGAATCTTGCTTATTTTTCTGTGTTTAGGGTTTTTTTTTACTATCCATCCATAGTCTTTATTGTGACAGTGACGACAAAAATATGCTCAAAAGGGAGAAGTCTTCTTATAAAGAGGAATATTTTTTTATTATTTTCATTTACTGAATCAAATAAAGTAAGCTGTCTCTTTGTGCTAATTTACTATTTTTTCTTGCTCTAAGTTAAAACAAAAAGATTTACAGATTTGATAAATTTGTGACAGAATTGTCTCCTTACTAGGTGCTGCTGAGGGGAAATACTATCAAAAATTCTTTCAGTTAATGTTATCTTTTCAAAATTATTTTTTGAAACACATATTCTGGGCTGATTCAGTATTTAGCAGATTTATGTTGTCACACTTCTCTACCTTTCTATCTATTGTCAGTTCATGGTAAATGAAAAAATGAGATCATATAATTATACTTCCAAAAAGGCCAATATTTTCAGTCTGGACGAATGAAAATTCCCTTTTGTTTTAATTCATATAATATTTATTATTTTCTATCTCAGAATTTGGCTTCTAGCTCTCATCTTTAAACCAACTCAAAAGCTGTATGTGAAATTCCATGCAAATCGTTAAGGTTTTCCTCTATAAAAATAAAAATATGAAGCTTACAGTTATTCTTTGGGGGGAGAGAATTTATATTATTATGACATAAATTGATAATTTCAGCATTGTTGATGCTGAAATGGAAATTTTTGCCTAACTTAATCCCAAGCAAGGGAAGTAGATATCGGGTGGGAATTTAACTTTAGACAAAATTTTATGTCTGAATTTCACTAACATTTTCCATAACATCTCTCACTACATGACTAGTTTTAAATACTCCAGACTTGGAAGGACTATAATTTCAACATTTTGTAACTCTAACCTGTTTTCCAACTGCCCTGCGCATCAGCTACTAATGAAAATCGATAGTGAAACTTGGCATATATTGCATGTTTTGCCAGTTCTTTTCCACATAGTTTTACTGGAAGTAAATTTTACATATGAAGAAGAGACTAAATTTATCTTGCAGCAGTTAAAAATCTGGGAAGGTCAGAAGAAAGAGTGTTCTGTCACTGAAAGTGGAGGAAGCCATAGTGACGTTCATTATGTAATCATGCTGCACGGGCATGGCAACTCGATCTTCAGTGCATATCAAACTGCTTTCTAATAAGAAAACATGAGCCTTGATAATTATAACAATTTTTATAATTGATAATTATGCTATCCAAAGGCTGAGGAAAAGACAGTTATTCTTGCTTCTTGTTTTAACTGTCATACCTTGTTTTCTCTCTCTATGTCTTGGCAGTATTTTGCTAGCAGACCAAATACAGATTATTTGTCCTTTTTTGCCTCAGTTCTCAACCTCTATATTGTCTCTCATTCAGGACTAGGTTGCTTGCCTCTGTGTGTTTCTATTAGGATTCCAGCATCACTATGGGGTAAAGATTTTCATCCTATATTTTTGGACTTTTGCTCTTGATGTTCCTTTATAGATAAGAGAATATTGTAAAAAGACACCAAGCCACCTCATTATTATTGAGTCCCTCCAGAGAACTGCTCCAGCAGTTGGTGTGCTAATACAATGGTCTGTCAGCAAGGCTGGTGTTATTCATTTGTGCCATCTCACGATAATCACCTGAGCAGCACACTTTGGAAAGCAGATTTCATGGATCAGTAATTGGGTTTTTTAAAATGTTTGCTTTGTACAACAGTTAATTTAATGGAACTTCCAAGTCCATATAGACATTATGATACAGATATATGAGAGATAATAGTTACTTTAGAATCAGTAAGGAAATATCCAGTCAATATTAAAATTGCTAAATCTCTCACCTAATTTAAAACTTCTATGTGGCAGTGGTTTATCTTAGTAAATCTCAGACTTAAGGTCTAACAGTCACAAATTTTTGTTCTGAGCTGGTATGATTTTTATTTTTTTTAATTGTTGCAGGACATAATGACAAACATCAAATGTTTTTAAAGCCTGACTCAAAGCGTTCTCTGTTGTCAATAGCATCTTCATTTTTGTAAAGGAAAAAGATTTTCATTTGTTTTGTGTCTTTCTCTAATAAGCGCTTTGGGCTAATGTTCATGAGACTTTTATTTAGTATTTGTCTAAGCAATTTTGCTGTTCTTATAACTACATTTTGGAGCTTTTGCATTGTGACAGGAAATGTAACTTCACATTTAGCTTCAAAAACAATATTAAGAGCTTTTGCAATCTGATTACATTCTGGAATCTTATTAAATCTCATAATTTCCGTTAATGAGATACTCAAAAAATACTGAAATCACTGTTGCTATCCATGATACTGTAAAGAATTCTGGTAAACTCAAAACTCTTAAAAATCTCAGGGTTCATCCAATCCTGTGAATAATATTTCATTTCATAGCCATCAGCTTTGTGTACGAATATGTTAACCTTCCTAGCCCAACTGGAATAAAAATGTTAGCAAGCCACTCCAAACAAGTCAAACCATGGACATTACTTAAAGGGTAGGAATGAGATTGATTGTTATTAGCTGTGAGTTTATCACTAGCTTTGTGTCTGCCTGCACAAATCAACCTTCTTGATATCTCTATATGACATTGGAAAAAAATTAATTGAAATTTAACAAATTTAACAGAAGGTACATGGACATCAAGGCAAAAATGTCACCTATTATGCTATGAAGCTGTTCTCTATTTCTCTCTTCCTCCAAAAGATATTGTGCTTTCCCTGAAAAAAAAAAATAGTAATATCAGAAGATGTTGTCAGCTCTCAGTTCTGGAATATTTAATCCCAAATTAATGATAAGGATCATCTTAATAAGGGGAAATTGACCCCTGAAGCAAAGGGGAGATTTGAGCCTACCTCTCTCATGTCTTGAATGGATTTTTAGACAGGAAAAGGGCTCATTCCTCCAGCTGGTATGTGAATATTGCTTTTGCTTGTCCCTGTCTCTCTTGACAAGACTTTAAAAACATAATGTCTCAAAAATGCCAATACAGTTTGTTGAGTAAATGCCAAAATGAACTGGTTTTACATTTCTCTAACATAAATATTTGGATTCAGACAAAAATAATTACAAAGTCAATCAAAATTATAACTATCCTGCCAGAGGTGGGTTGCTCAATTCCACTTTTGACTTTCATGTTTTTAGCAGCTTTTATAAAAATTTATTTAGGAACCTGGATGAAGTCCCTAGTCATATAGAAACTGGTTTTATGATTGTTGTTAGTCTCATCATTAGTTAATGAAGTTTTAATTTGATTCCTAAACATCTAGACATAAAGTTTTCGCTTTGTTAAGTGCCTCAAAAATTCATGATCTGTAGACTGCATAAGACTTGTGGAGATGTATTTATCACTAAAGAGTTTTTTCTCTAGTTTTTTAAAATAATTTTGTTAGTGCATCTGGATAAGTTTTTTGAAAAACATCTGTGTTTACAGTTTTATTGTTTTTCACTTGACTCAAACTACTATGTATCTATATGAATAGGTATGTCTTTACACATTATGCATAAGCCTCATGGAACAATACATAATGCATAAGAACAAACACTTTGAGTCCCATTCACTCCTTACTGTAGAAAACTTGTCTTTAAACCATATCATTAAAGTTTTGATGATGTTTCTTTCACATTGGAATCAGACACCACTTTGTAGGGAATTTTTTATAATGGCACTTCAGAGAAGCTTTGGGGCAATTCTGCAGCTGTTCTTATGATTATGTATAAAACTTAATTCTGTTTCTGTAAGAGGCTGTAGTGGAAACCAAAGGATTAATCACTTGTTGTTACAAGAACAATTTCCTGTAATTCTAAGAATCGAACACATCCTCATTGTCATATACTGTAGATAAAGATTACATGCAGATGATGTGCTCTATTCCTCAGAACATGTCCACCTAGATAAAAAGAGAAAGAAAGATAGCTGATGGTGCCAACCTTAATTTTAATCAAAACAGAAGATTGTGAGGGAGAGGTAGTCAATATTCTTCTAACTTGCTTTAGCCTCTTTGAACAAGAAATATCTCAAATATTTAAGCTTTAGTGGGATAAATGATGAACAATGGCATATGAAATAGTTGCATTACTATTTTATTTTGCCATTATCTTAATTCTCAATACCATTCATAAGTTTCATTAACTGAATATGTGCAAGAAATGATAATGTGTGACAACTCTGCAATTCAATGATGGAGCCTATAAAATATTACAATTTCATATTCAAAAATTAATGACAATGGAATGCACAGTATGCGAGGTTTGAGATTATAAACTAGGGAAGGACATGTAAATTGCCCAGCCACTAAAGCAGAGAAAACAGACAGAAATAATCAGAGTAACCCAGAAATATGCATTGAGGAAGCGGTCATTTTTCATTATTACGTCACTATTGCAATCACTAAGTGGTTTTAGTTCCGTATTTATAGACAGTTGCTTTACAAAAATGTGTGTGTGAATACACACACACACACACACACACACACACAGACATATGTACTAATATACACAAATGCTAAATCAGAATACATACTTCAGACATTTGTTGTCTACAATCCAGATCATGCTGCAAATTTGGTATCATAAATCACGGTATCAGTGTGCATTTTCAATTAAGTGAAAAAGAGATTCACCCATATAAAGATATGAGCCTTCACGGAATCCCAGCACAAACAGGCCTGTGGCCCTGATCATAGGCCATCTAAAATGCATTTCTATCTCTTTGCTGTGTTTGGTGATTTTGGATCAAAATTATGTGTTTGTATGTATGTTCAAGTGCAATAACTGGAAACAAACGACATATGGCACTTTAGAGGACACTGCGAGGTCAAGTAAATCATCAGACTAAGTTTTACATAACTTGAAACTGAATTATTTGAATCACTTTCATTTATCAAACCCAATGGTGAAAAAAGTAAATAAGTCTCTACAGAAGGTTGCCATTCAAATGAGGCAGTCTCAGGCCAGAACAACTCAATCTGAAAATGAAAATATATACAGGCTGGAAGTGGTGAAACACACGGAGAGAAAGATCTAATGATGTTTTTAAAATCAAAAAGAAACATATAAGAAACTTTATTTTCTTGAAGCTTGTTCATTTTTTTGTACATGTTTTTGGTTTTATTTATTTATTAAACAGAGTTGCATAATTGTGTTTTTGTTTTTCAAAAAATACAGTTTTGTAATTTTTCACCTCTGTGAACTTTATTAGAATACATGAATCACTTAAGACAAATAAGGCAAAGAATGATAGTAAAATAAAATTAAATTTAAAAAAAGATAAAATCACTTGACTTTCAAACAGTTTACACTGGACTAAAAAAGCTGAGGATCTGAGTTTGGTTGACTACCACAAAAGGGATTGTGCGACATTTCCTTTCTCCGCAGCACGCGAAACAGAATGCCTAACTTTTAAGATGAATTTCCCTCATTTTATCATCATGATAAGTAAACTTCAGAATCCAGTGTGCAGAGATATCAGTAGATGGGGATGTCCTCAATTTCTTTCTATAAGAAATGTCTACAAGAAATGTCTATAGGAAATGTTTTGTCATATGTTTTCTCTTTCTTAGCTGTTGCACTTCCGGATTTCATGCAACCACCTGAGCTACTTAGGCAACTTTCATTTCCAAGACCTGGGCAGCCTGCCTACCTTTTCACACACTTAATAAAATCAGACAGAAAGAATTACAGACTTAAAAGGGGAAAGGGAAAAAAAAATGCTTATGGAAAAAGTAACATAAGGTTGTTATTCTAAAGAAGGTTCACATTTGTTTTCAATATGAAACTTGAATATAGCATGGAAAATTGAAATAGGCTTTTTTGAGGGCTGCACTAACACAAAAAATTAATATAAAGTGTGATTCAAGATTGTAGGGAATACCTGGCATATAACAATTTAAATATTAATAATTTCTAAGCAATTAGTTCTCTCTTGGTTTAATTTTCTTGGCGTAAAATAATTGCATCTGCATTGTTTACCTGTTCACCTTTTTTTTTTTTAATTATAGGTGGAGGTTTTTTTCATCCCTGTGTAAGAGGTAATGCCACTTCTATTTTATGAACTGCCTGGTTTTACATGTTATCCAAAGTGCTGACGTAATCAGTAATGACAGGAGATAAATGGAATATATGACTTCTTTATCTTAGGAAAAACAAAAATCTGAAATGAGTCTTTCAAAGAATTTGGAATTTTATTTGTTTATTTCCACTTAGATTTGCATGAGTAATGTAGCAATAGCACACGGATTTAACTATATGCCAGATGCAAAGTAGAAGCCAACCCCATCCCTCTCAGAAATTATGATATGACAACTTTCATTAGTTCAGTACTTAACATGCAATGACTTTCGTTTTCTCCTGCACTTCTCGCCCTCTCTGGTGTACTGCACACTAAAATGATTAACCCCTGGCTCGTTAGCTTGATGCTGCATCCGTGCAATTTGCAAACAATGCTCCCCTGCCCTTAAGCTTTGGCATTTGGTTCTCAAGACTTCCTTGGAAATGCTTCAATTATTTTCAATTCCTGTGATGAATAATATAAGCAGTGTCTAAGTCTCAAATGATATAACTGAGAAATTAGACATAAAGATTAGGTTTCTTTTAGCAAGCATTAGAATTACATAGCAACCCAGATGTCTTATGTCCGTGGAAGCCAACTCCAAATATCATGGAACGAGTAGAAATATCACGGAACGAGTGACTGTTTAACTGCATGTCACAAATTAAAAATTAGCTTTTAACATCTTGTTTTCTTTTGCTCTCAAAAAGACTGCTTCTACTTAAACTCAGCTTCACACTATTTTCTAGTGAAGTAAATTTGGGCTTTTTTGGATGTTCTTGATGTGTATGAAGAAGATACACAGTTCTACTGGAAAGACAGGCCTTCATCACAGAGGGAATTGCTCCTGTTGCTACTGGAAAATCCTACATTCTACAGTTCTTGCTCAAAAGACTTTCATATCTGGATCGATGGTAGGTAATAACAAGCCTTTACGATAAACACACACACACATACATATATATACAAACTTGTCATGAAATATCAAGGATGAAGTATCAAAACTGTCACTGAGCTGATGCACTGAAGATGACCATTTCAATCTTACCAATTTGCAAAACTGTTTGACTGGAAAGGTAAAAGGCTTGTCCTCTACATTCTCGGTCATCTGACTACTTATGGAACTTAAAATCAATAGAAGAAAGGCTTACAGGGATAAAAACATATAGTAAGTCCCCATTAATAGGTAAAATTTAAAGTAATCAGTATCATCAATAATAATGAAGGAAAGTCCTGATCATTTTATATTGAGCCTGTCAGAACAAGATTTCTCCCTATCACAAAGTAGAATTGAAAATATGCTGCAAAAGCATTAGTTAATAGTCATAACAGCTAATAAGTCACTTTTTCTAAATATTTTAAATGTATCCTCTTTTTCTGTTTCTGCATTAGCTAATAGCATACAATGATTTTTCAAATATATTTTCTATTTAAACATTTTAATATTAAATTATGAGCATAACAGTTTGCAGTTTGTCTGCAAGCAATTTATGGAACCACTTTTGAATAGATGCTTTTTTGTTTCAGTATTTTCATTTTTATATCTACTGTCTGGATTTCTCTGTCCATTTCTCCTCTGAATAAGTATATATATATATTTGCTATTTTTAGTCCTCTATGTATTGTTTTTGCCAGGATGATATTCACCAATTCTCCCACTCTGTACTCAGGCACAGGTGTTTTTTATATATCAGCCATATAATATGCTGGAGAACTAACCCAAACTTGCAGATTTAATAACCTTTAAGCCTCTCTCTCTATATATAAAAGAATCAGAGAAAGTGTATTCTTGTTGAAAGATTGTTGAAAAAATGCTTGCTTAGAGACAGATATAAATTACTAGCAGAAATGTGTCTCTAATCTTGTACATATGATCAGGGTGGCATCACTTCAGAGATCTTTACATCATGCTCTACTGTGCTGCATAGGCATAATTATCCAAGTAGGCATTGTCCCATGATAGGAGCATGGAGAACTTCTTTGGATCCTGTAATGAAGAGCAACATTGACTTTATAGCTACCTACCCGCTCTATCTTAGCAGCTTATATAAAACTTGTTTGGCTCTTCGTAGGGGTGCATTCCTTGTTAGTCAATTTGGCAGAATTTATCTTTAAATCAGTGGTGTTCGGTGAGAAATAAAACTTAATCCTGTGGCATTAAATGGTAACTTTTTCTTTATATGTAGTAGACATAGGACCATGTTAATTCTATTTTGCTTTGAAAACAAGTTTTTTCACGTCCACAACACCTTAATAGTATTAGATATATTCTTTTCTTTAAGTAGGCAATTCTTAAAACAAAACAAAACAAAAAAATATGCCATCTCTTCAGACTGAATTTAAACTTCAGTCAGGTATTTCCATCCATTTTTCTCTTTCAAGAGGAAAGTTGGCTGGAAACTCTGGGACGATGACAGGTCCTTGAGAGTAAGCCGGTGAGTTATGGTGACAAGAACCAATCTTAAGTGCTTTAATGGTGCATCATCCAACGAGAGCGAAGATTAGGGCAGTAGTCTCTAGTGGGTACTTCAATTCACATCTGACCTACTGGATGCTGGTAAATGTAGGTTATCATTGTTTAGAAGGTTGGCCAAACCCTCTCCAAACAATTGAAGTACTATTAGTGGGATATGATGTTATGAGTCAGAAGTTATCTGCTCTTTGAAGAGGTGAAACCTTTACCTCTTTTTGTGTTGTTTTTTTTTTTACTTTTCTTTTTAAGCAGTTTTAAAGGTAGATGACATACTTATTGCACCAATATTGCTATGAGAGAAGCCAGCTGACAAATGCTGCAAAGAGATTGCAAAGCTGCAGTTTGAAACATAATCTCAAACATTTAGACAAATAAATAAATAAAATAGCCAGCTGTATGTCAGCAGCTTAAAGCCTTGGCAGAAGAATAATGAAATGGTCAGCTGAGGAGATGTGTGGGTATTAGTGACATAAATCTTTCTATTGTAACCCTCCCCACATCTGGCTATATCAGAATCCTCCTCATTTACTTCACTTCTACACTGCTATTTAGCATGGATTTTGGTCCCTTTGCACAAGACCTGAAGGACCATTGCTCCAAGAGTGGGATTAAGTAAACAAGAGGAAAGATTTCACTGTATTGCCTAGTATGATTGTTGCAAGCTGTTTTCTAAACACGTTGAAGAAGGATGCAGCAGTAACATCTCCTGTAGTGCTGTCTTCTAGACATTCTGATGGCATATCGGCTATGCAAATTAGGCTTCTCCAAAAATTACAGCTCTTTCTAAACTTCACTCCCACCTAATAGACATGATATTAATATTATAAATTTAGATTACAACATTGACAGCACAATAAATTTATCTCCCAATTATGCACAGAACAGAGATCACCCATGACTGCAGTGCAGATATCATGTCTGCAATCATAGTAGCAGGAGTACACACTGCTACTGACTGATCTGCCAAGGAACTTTGATTGGTAGTGGTCTGTGGTGACAGCCTGTCACATTTGGTCTAGGAAGTCAATACCTACAGCGTAGTCACAACAGAGTTAAATACAATAGGTTGGTTAGACAAATAAATTATAAAATAAAATGTCAAAATAAATCAATGCTCACCAAAGTTATCTGTTTCACAGTGGTTTTGTTCAGTAGCTGCAACACAGATCTCCCCAAACAATTAAAGGAAACTCCAGGAAGCCTGTGCACTGATCCCTTAAGCAAAGCAGTTTCAGGAAACAAAATCTGGCACAAAAATTTTCCTATGAGTTGCTGTCCCTTCAAATGATGCCATCACTGAATGCATGCCAAGTTGCTAGTGAAACTATGTGTAGGACACTCAGGGTACACTGGAAACCTGTGAATTATGTCAGCCAACCTGGTTCTGGTTGGGCTTTTGTCCAGAAAGGATATCTGGTTTGATTCCTTCTATCAGAACACAATAGATTAGAAAATAGTTTACGGAAAGTCAGGGTAATTGAGAGTTTCAATTTAAAATTTACAGCTGTGCAGCTTTCTTTTATGCATGAACAGAAATTCCGAGTGTGCAAAACGTTTGGACCAGAGTTGTCAGGAGTATGTTACCTTATAATTTCTTTAGTGGATGGCAATGTAGAATGTCTCTGGAAGACAGAGGTGGTCTAGGTGGTGCTTTCCAAATCTATCTTCTATTTTCAGTTAAAAACTTAAAATCAAAACACGTTGGTAAACCCTGTTCTCTTATCCAAATCAAGAAATTTGAGCTGTCATTGCTGTTTTGGGACTTTTGAATATTTGATTCAAAAGATTTTCATTAAACTGGCTAAAATATATTCTGTAGAAAATGTTAACATTTCTCAGAACAGTTAAGAAAGTTGATTATTAACTCAGTTTCATACACTGAGATAGTTCTGGCAGATAATTTCAAACACACCAGGACTTTAGCCCTGTGATGAAACTGTATCTATTCTTGTGGATAGTGCAAACTGGACTGGGTTGCTCAGAAGGCTGTTGAGATGCAGAGAAATCTTCAACCACGGATTCTTAAATATGTTGCAGAATAAAACTGTTACATATTAAAGTTGTATATGTTAGGAATTTAAAGAGTATACACTGTTAGGAAGAAAAAAAGTGAGTGTTTTTTGGGGGGTTTTCTCCATATTTTTTTACTTTTGGGACAAAGCTATTTCCAGCATACTGCAACCATAATCTTCTTCACCTCTGACCTTCAAGATGTAATTACTCATACAGCAACTCTAAACCCATTGCTCTGACAGCTGAGAGACTGAGCTGTAAGTGACTGTATTTAGAGCTGTGCTCAGTCTTCCTACATGCTGCTGGGCTATAGACTAGCGAAGCATTTTTCCATACAGTTCCCTCTTTCTGGTAGTCCTATTTACTCTGCTAGGTTCTAGCTGTGTCTGAACTTATTTAAATGCCACTCCTATGATACCAGTACACATAGCAAGCCTTTCCTTGGAAAAGGCTTAAAGTGCTGCAGAAATTCCATCTTTAGGCAGGCCTGAATCTGGTGTCCCTGTGACTGGCAGCCCTCTACAGGGGTCAAAAGTATGCTAATCTGTCCTAGAAATCAAAGCTTTAAAGTATATTTGTAAGAAAATGAAATATTTTTGACAGATAAATCTATGGAAATGCAATCCCACTATTCCAGACAGCCATGGTGTGGGGATTCCAAGCTGTCCAAGCCACTATTTCATAAGTGTGCATTAGAGGTTTGTGCTCTGTATCCTATATAGTAGCTATGAAATGCAGCTCCTGCTTTGAGCTTACTCAGACAAAAGCAGCCTGGAGAACACTGATAATGTGTAGCACATGTTAACTCCTACATACATATTTTTTGTGGAGTGGGGTGTGGTACTTTTTCTCCCCTTCACGTCTTTTTTTCTGAAGTCCCCTCTTGCAGTGTTTACAGGAAGTCAGTTAATGAGTGAATATCTCTAAAAAAAAAAATACTGTATTAGGTAATATTCAAGCTAAATAACAGCTATTCTTCTGTAGATACATTCCATTCTGAGACAAACAAATATATTAAATAATGTACCCCAAAGTGACAACTAGCCTAGGAAACATAACATATTTTCTACATTACTCCCTCGTGAAGTCTTTTCTTTTTAATAAATGACCAAAATAAATATATTTGTGTCTGTATGTGTATACACATATATATTTTTATAAATCTGTCTGTCAGAGTTCTCATACGTGTTCCTTGCTGTGTAATAGACGCTATAAAATCCCACATCTCCTTGGAGAGAGAGTTGAATGCATGGTGAGTGTGCAGAGACTGGCAGTGTTTTATGGAACCTGGCAAATGTAGGTGTAATAACAATAGATGTGCCAACATCCAAATGTCAACATCCAAAATTTTTTGGCCAGACATTTGATCTTTTATAAGCTGGAGATAGCTATTACTCTTTAAAAAGGGCCCCCAGTGACTATTAACAGATGCATTATATTTATACATATTTATTTACCTAGTGTTGTAGATATGAATGACATTATTTGTAAATAAATCAATAGTACAAAGAAATTTACTAAATATTGAAAAAGGGACAGAAAAGACGGAGAAAATATCTCTTACACGAAATGATCTTCCTATGAAATAAAATACTTCTTACAGCTGTTTGTATTCATATCATAGCTGCACTCCCACAACAGTCTGTAGAGAGACTGAACCAGTGACATCATTGTCTTATTAAAGACACTGATTCTGGGCTGAAGTTTGTCATCCTGTCAACAGCAAGTGTGACCATTTGTGTGGCAAGGACATGTTAGGACACCTGGGACACATTCGTATATACAGCCTTTTCCTGCCGGCTGCCTGCCGGCTGCCTAAACTTAATCCCACCCACATTCCACTCTAAAGACCACAGTGGGAGAAGGACAAGAGAAAGAAGGGGAAGGACATGGGGGTGGGGATAGGAGGGAAAAGTGTTGATAAGAGATTACAATGACTGGAATGTATAAACTGGAGGCAGGGGATAGGAGAAACTATTTAAGAGGAGTTAAGACATGATGTATGGGACAATCCTGATTTTGCTTATGATTGCCTCTGTTATATTTTAATAATTAAAATATTATAAAATATTATCTGTTCTTTATCTCTATGTTGCTATTTCATTGTATATCCATACATGTATGTGTATACATTTACATAGACCAGAAAAGAGTTAAATTTTTTTTCCAGAATAGGCCATGCACTTACAACTCTATGAATTGTGCTCAAATGCTTTGGGAAAATAAGGATAGTAACTGTCATTCCTTGTTTTCAATAATTTGTACATATGCACTGTACATTTCACTCCTTGTTCATATTGAAAACTGTAACATAATATTTGACTTTCAGTTTTCAAGAACTGTCAGAAGCTTAGACTGATCTCTTTTAAAAAATATCTCCAGCAGTACTGTCCCTTCAAAACCACACAGTGCAATACCAGCTTCAGGATTCATGATACCAATTCAACATTACTAATTCTTTCAGATTCATAGTCTTCCTATAAGTTCCTCAATTCAAACTGACCCTTTAGCCTGTGAATTCTAGTACCGCTAATGCAGGAAAACAATGTGCTCTGTGCTACAGTGGGATATCACAAATCAGTCAATGTCAATCTACCCTGATAGTAGAGAGGACAGAAAAGGAAACAAAGACCTTGCATAAGAGTGTGACAAGATTTGGAATAAAAAGTG
The DNA here is from genome assembly GCA_013397865.1 of Struthidea cinerea. NCBI lineage: Eukaryota > Metazoa > Chordata > Aves > Passeriformes > Corcoracidae > Struthidea > Struthidea cinerea. Next base: position 494,062 of record VZTI01005483.1, read on the forward strand.
TAGTGATGTTTAGAAATGGAGAACATTAGAGCAAAATGTGCAGTAATTCTTTTTATTTATGAATAAGCCACTCATGTAAAATCTACACCCTGTGGAGTAGCTGTAGGTGCCTAATTGACTGCCTGTAAGCAAACCATTACAACTCTATTACTCCATCAGCTGCAGGGAGGACACAGTGGGAAAAAACCAACTTCTAAGTAAAGTTTTCACACCCCTGCCTTGTGGTGAACTCCTCAGCTGGTTTTCACACTCTAAATCCAGAGCAGGTTTCTTCTCACAAACTGCCTATCTGTGTAGTGCTGGTATACGCAGCATGCTCTGCTATGGCAATTGTGTCACATAATTAGAAACAAATTTAGCCCAGGTGTAAGCATGCACACAGTTCCCGACAAAACCACTGCCTTTATTAACAAAAATGACACAGTAAGAAAGAAGTTCTGTGACACGTATACAAGTGTGAATGTGTCAACATACAACATCAACAGATCTCCGGCTCTCCTTGTTTGTCTCTCTCTAGAAGTAACCTAAGAGTGATGACTGCAAGAGAAGGTGGAAAAAATCTGGAAAGAAATAGGGTGGGAGTGATTAAATATATTATTTAAAGGTATATTTTTCTTGACAATGAATATTTTGTGGATAGAAAACCATATACATGCTAATTTTCTAAGAAATATGGGAACAAGAGCAAAGCTAAAATCCTCTTAGAAGAGTCACTCTGTTCCTTGACATCAAACTTTATACTGCTTCCTTCAGTTTTCCTCAGCTTAGTTACAGTTCCCTAGCTTCAAGCTACAGATATGGATATATGTAGTACAAGAGAAAACAAAATATGGTTCACTCCCATCTTATGGATATCTAAAAATATCTCTAAACCTGATTCGATATAAAGACTACTGATGGTCTGTTCCGGAATTGCAGTGCCCTGTATGGAATGTCCCCCTGTGCCCCAAGCAGTATTCCAGAGACCCAGAGGATCAGAGTGGAGATGCTCAGGAAATGCAGGGACAGCTGGCTTTTCTGTAAACTTTCTGAAACTTCCTTCTTCTGTTTGGATAAGATATACCAAGAAAAAGGCCAGTTGGAACTCAAAAATGCAAAAATAAAAGTGAGTATGAATATGCATTTACTCACATGCATATAAATTTCTCTCTATATATAATTTTTTAACAGTTAAAAACTGTCTTAAAAACTCCAGGAAAATTTGGAACTGGCTTCACTTCAAGATTGAGGTAGTTTAAATAAATTCTTCAAAAGGAAGCAACCTTCAAAAGGTTTCATCAAAAGGAGTCCATCCACACCACGATCTCTGCAGATTAATAGATTATTGCCCACAAGATACAAATTTGACCAGACATCAGTAGAGGCACGAAAAAGAACCTCACCAGAAATGGGGTCAGGATTGATTCTTGTGCTTATTATGCGTCATGTCTTATTAAAAAAAGGAACAAGGAGGACAGATCTGATTGTCATCAACCTTTTATGTTCTTCATGTGTCTGCATAGTTAGTATTCAACACCCTTATGATGGAGGCAGAAAATCACAAGTAATTACTGCTTGTGGGAACTCATTTAACAGGGATAAGTCAATTGCTTGCAATCACATATTCTTGCCCTTATTTATCTCAGCATCTGCTGTATTCTGCCTGCTGGACACCATGCCTATGAGCTGAGGGACCTGAGAGGATTGAGGTCTTTGAGATCTGCATACTTGAGCGTTCTGCATGGCAAACCACTCAAGGTACTCTAATTGCACTTAATGACATTGCATGTCTTCAACTTAGTCTTAAAAATGTATGCAAAGGAAAAATAAAATAAGAAAAGGTAAAAAGAAGAAAAAATGTCTGAGATTTTATGTGTTGAATAAGGTTGTTCAGCTTTTTGGGAAGTAATTAGACTGGGGAAACCTGGCAGTGGAGAGAATAAATCGTTTCCTTTGCTGGTAAGGAGCTTTACAAGTGTATCTGCATCTTTTTTACCACCCCAGTATCCATCTAGTTAGCCTTTAAGGATTTACCCTTTGTACTTACAGCCTTTTAAAAAGTTATAAAGATAATCATAATAACCTCTGTAAGACCATTCTTAAGCCATGGGGAAAGACAGAAATATTTCTACATTTTTTCCATACACACTTTTCTCTCTTCTGGGCTTTCTTCTTGTCAATATATTTTTGTGAGATGTCTCAGAAAAATAGAATTATACCATTTACTTGTTTACAGAGTGACAAACATTAAGAGAATGATGTACAACATCTGGAAGAAAAGCAAACACAAAAACAAACCTCAAGGAAAACAAGCAAATAACAAACTCACAAGTAAGTTGTACAGAAACATCTGAAAATTAAATATGCAGAACTTTTGGAGCTCAGGGACTAAAAAATTATGGGTTTTTTTTCTCCTGAAATTTTCTGTATATCTTGCTATTTTGGGTAAAATTTAAGCTAGTTTAAAACTTTTATCATGTTCTAGAAGACAGAGTAAAAATAATTTTCTCAAATCAGAATTTTTGTGGTCTCTGCTACACCACATTGTTACACAATATTAGTTAGACACTCAAAAATTAAAATTACCAAAACTCTTATGCAGAGACAATGTCCAAATACAAGGTAAAATCCGAAACAGCACTTAAGCACCTACCCTACACTCAAACTGTAATTTAAACATATCAAGAAGGGTGATATAAAAAACCCTGTGTACTCACTTACATGTCTAAGACAGCAAAGTTTTCTAACTTGGTGTGTCTCTGCACACATCAAAATATGTCACCTTCTCAGTGGAATGAACTGCACATCCTCCACACCTAGTCCATCTGGGATGCAAAGCAGTGTGTCGTGCTCTGTTTGCCAAGCGGCCCGGCTCAGTAGGTGTGCTCCGAGCTCGCTGCACGCACAATGACAGCAGCAACGGCAGCACATTGCAGAGCTCCCACAGCCACTTCATTCAAAAATAGGTCAGGAGAAGGCGGCAAGTACTTGCATAGCAAGACTGTTATGCAAAGCCTCTTCAGTAATATCACCTCCTCCTCCTCCTCCCTCTTCTCGCTGGCTATCTTCTGAAAGAGAAGCAGGAGAGAGTTGTCTGCTGACACTTCATATGACTTACATATAGAAGCGCGGGCAAAGCATTTGCAAATCCTGGTTCCACAGAACCTAATTTGGACTATGTATAAGTGCCTAAATTCAGAAGAAACAAAATTTTAGATGCCTCCTTCCCTGACATTTTCAAATGTGTATATTAGACATCCACCATCACAGGTATTGGCTGATATGAATTATGTTTGGGGATTGTACTGGAAAGTTTAGATGTCCCATGCTGCACTATGAATTTCACTCCTCAGGCTTGCATCGAATTTTGAGGCACTGAGTCAGTGAGCAGTCCTCCAGTATTTTCTTAAGATTTGAACCCTTAACCAGATTTTTGAAAGCTCAAGATAAAGTGTATTGAACCTTGACCTATGGATCAGGGTGTGCACAGTGCCTTTCTCTTCTGAATACCTAGAGAAAGGCAGTTAGATCCTAGTGTTGTCAAATGGTCATCAAATAATTTTAAAAATGTAAAAACTGATTTTCCACAGTTATTTCAAAGAACTCTTGGTCAGAAATTAAAGGACATCACTAGCCCCAGAAAAAGCTCTATTTAGCCGATGAAATGTAAAAATAAAGGATCTGTCCCCTTCTATTCTAAACTCTGTGAGAGCTCTCTTCCTCTACCAGCTTCATCAGGAACAGAAAAGTCAAAGCAAAATTAGTTTTGTTCATTTCATTCACAAAGATGGCAATGATCTTGACATCTCTGAGACAGATTTCTCTTTCACAAAGCTATCAGCAAATGAAGTAAAGTTTGAAGTGGTAAGACAAACCAACAGTCATTTTATTTGTACAGCTAGTTCAGAAAGCAACAGTTACTTATAACAAGAAAAAATTAAATCCATAGTTAATATACTTTTCCTGATATCTAAGTCAATGTCTGCTTTCTCTCACTTCCTTATAACCCTACAGGCTTGCAGTCATCTTGCAATTTTTATTGTAGACTAACTTGGACTGTCACAGTCATGCAGATGTCCAAATCTGTGCTCTTTGGAATACTGTTTTTGAAATGCAGGCAGTTGCAGTGTTGTGACATTTTTGGAATGGGCTGAATTAATTTAATTTCATCCATGAAATTTAGATTCTTCCACCCTTTTCTCTGAGATTTTCCCTGTGAATTATCTGTCAACAAGTACCAAAACAGAATTACTGGGCCATGAAGACACGTGTTCTAGTCCGCGCCACTCATCCTACATGGCTCCCTTTCAAAATACTATGTGCTATTTTCCCATTTTAAGTCCTCTTCATAAATAAGATATTCACATTTCCTGAATCAAAACTCTTAATAAAGATTGGTTCACAGCACCTATAGGTCAGTTTTGTTGCCTTGTGTTGAGGGTGCTGGAACAGTGAGGTGGGATAACTACTCATAAGGTCACCGAGAGAGAAGTCAAATCCAACACAAAATATCCTTTCATGACCATCAGACTAAACTTTCCTGCTCCTAAAGCTGTCCTTCATTTCCAAGATCTATCCTTGTAATATTCAAGGGGACAAACTAAACAACTTTATTTTTAATGAAAAGCCAATGTGGTCAGTATCTATTAACTTGTACAAAAATATTTGTCAAGGTCCATGCTAAAGGCTCACTGACGCTGCCAAAGATACAAAAAGCTTGCTGATTTGTTGGTTTGGTTTGTTGGATTCTTTTTACAGTTAGATCTGTTTCTGCCCCTAAAAACATTGAGCAGGGCTCCCTGGAACCTTTTTAAAAGTATTTTGTGCGGATAAATGCATATCATGTAAGTGCTGATAAACGAGGCCAGGTATATTTTAATAACCTTCATCGTGGAAGGTATTTGTGTACCACTCTTACACACAGTCAGTCACTGTGTATCTTGGCAGAGCAAGATCAGTTTCTGAGGAAAGAGAACTATTTCCATCCTTAATAAGTCATTCCAAGTTTCCTGTGATGTTATAAATAATCGGGCAAGCAGCCGGTTTTATTCTCCCTAATTTGATATGGCAGACTTGGAGAGCAGAAAAGTTCAGCCTCAACATAAGCTCTAAAGTTGGACTTTGACCAAAATTTCCCCCTTCCCTCCCATAAAGAGATAAAGTTTATCATAAAACATGCTTACCAAGGCAGCTAAGACAGGGCTCAGGCTTCACATCTATTTCCTAGGAGCCCCCTAGTCAGTCCTGCATGCTGCATGCATGAGGTCACAGCATGCTGGGCTTGCTTGGGGGATCTGGCAGCTAGGCTGACAGTCTTAGCTAATACACTTGTCATTTGGGAAAATAAAAAAGTGCTTGCAAAACACAGCTTAAATTAGATTGTGAGTAATTGGAAAAGGAAATATAAAGTCACACTGTTTTATATGCACGTCGGGAAGGCAGTGAGGCGATGCATTGAGTACCTGGGTTACTGGCAAAGGTCAAGCACCCTCATGACAGCCTGAGATCTTTTAAAAATTTTGAGGAGATACAACAATCATCACAGAACTTTCAAGAGCTGCACAATACAGAGACATGAGAACATAGCAGAGCTTATTTTTATGTGCAAAAGAAGGTCAATTGAAAGGACATATTCCTTCATAATTATAAGAGTGACAAGAGGAATTTATGATTATATTAGAACCTGAGAAGGGATTTTTTTTTTAAGTCTGCCTCTGCAAATGATGCTTGGCAACATTTTGGGAAAGTCATTCAATCTGTTTCAAATTGTCATTCAATTGTGAAAGAAGTTAAATAAATAACTCTATCTACATCTCAGAAATTCAGGAAGATTAATTAGATAATGTTATTGAAATTGCTTATAGGCACTCTATAATAATAACAATAATGCAGGCCAAAGCACTTTATTGCTGTTCATTACTTTCAAATACAAGGGAAAGGGATTTTTTTGTTTGTTTTTCAAAAGCTTTAGGTCATATTTACAGATCAACCTCATTTCCAGAATGCAATCCAGATGTATTGTTATGGATTTTAAAATAAAATTATAGCTTTAAGGTAAAACATGGTAATAGAAAAATTAACTTGTTCTGATGAGTCATAATATAAAGTAATTTCCCTTTTAAAACAAAACTAAAGCCTTACTCTGCTCCCTTAACCCAGATGGTATTCTTTCAGAAGAGGCAACTTGGATCCAGCTGTGATCTTTTATGCTTCCTAAAACACTCTGCATTCTTAAAAAAAATACTATATGGGAATTAAGGATATTTTCCTAAAGAGATCTACTCGCAATTATAAATCCTCTATTAGAACATTAAGAGACTGTTAGCTGAGTTACACTTCCCTATCATTTATATGACTTCTTAAGAAAGGGTGCCCAAGTACCTCATCTGCTCTCTCTTTCCTATCTCTGTCTTTCTATTCCTCAGAATCAAAAGAACTCTCTCAAAGATTGAAAAGGTCTTCCTGGATAGTGATGTAATGTTCTCAAGTGGAATGGACACTGGAAAGACACAGAGAGTCTGAACAGTTTGTTTGGATAGTGAGGCAACCCTGTTGCCCTGTTGCCAACTGGAGCAGAACAGTTTCTGCTTCTGCAGCAGCAGGGCTGAGCAACACAACCTGGCTGCTTTCTGGAATGTATAGACCTGAATCTCATTTCAACAAAGATTGCTTCACACCACTCAGGTGGTGGAAATTAGTCTTAAAGTGAGTATAAATCATATTTATGCCTACTACAAGGCTTCTTTATATAGCTAAGTCAGTGGAAAGTTGCTTTGGTGTAAATGCACTTTAGGCCCTCATACTTTTAATATGGCATAAAAAAAAGAAAGAAAAGAGAAAGAAAATCTTTTCAATGTCCCAAGTTAAGGTTGGATAACAGCCATACTGTAACATAAGCTAAGATTTCAAAGGTGTCTCAGGAAACAGGTCTCCAGCTTCCATTCACTTTTCAAGGGAGCTGAGTGACTCACTTCCTGAGACCTGTTTGAAACCCTATGCAGAACGATTACTCTGTCTGCATACAACTAGATTGTTTTCTAATGACTGGCTAGAGTCTGACAGACCCACTGCCACAAAGAGTCTACTTTGGGTCAAGCAACAGAGCTCTTTGCTATCAGCTTTGGAACATTTTACCCATCAGTACATGTATTCAAGTTATAGCTGACAAAGGTATTGCTTTTGCCTATGGCATCACTGTAGTGCCACCTCAGAGGAACTAATCGGAATAAGGTTTCGCCTGTGCTCAAATGCTTACATGGCAGATTCCCAAACAAAACACCAGGTGTTAGTCATCCAGTAGGTCTCACTACTCCCTTTGAGTCAACAGAGAACCATTGCCCCAGAATTCCAAAACCAGCCTGCAGCAGAATTACTCTTTGACCAACTGGTGACTCCAGGGTCAAGGATTTTTGATCCACTCTTACCATTGTTGTTGTTTTCTTGAAGTGCCAGCAGCACTCACAAAAGTTGGATCCCATTCTATTAAAGCATATGCCCATGCTTCCATTCTGAATAAGTAGACTGAGGAGTTAGAAGAAAAGAGCTCAAAAAGAAAACCACAACAAGGATTTAGTGTTGCTAGTTGCTAGTTAAGAATCCAGTACAACATCAGCTAAACTAACTTCAGGAAGCTGTTTTCTTTTCCTCTACAGTCAATGGAGAGAGACGGGTACTTGGAGAAGATGGTCCCTCTCTTCCCTGATAACATGGAAACAGAAGGGATTACTCATCCCTGGAAGCTAAATTTTTCTGTCCTTTGACAAAAGAGATGTCTTTAATGATGAATTTATGTTAAACAACTCCAGTCTCTGGCCATAGAGCTTTAATCACAATATCATCGAATTTATACACAATCTTAACATTGAGAAAACTTACTTGTTTAGCAGCTGACATTATGGTGTATACCTTTGAGAATATAGTTCATTTATGATCCAGTGAACGCATTGTGAAATTCATATACAGAGACATGCAGGCATGTACATGTCTCTTTGTCTGCCTGCCATGGCTGGCTAGCTCGGGGGTGAGATTCTGAGCTAGCCCAGCAAAATAGCAGATTTTAGACCACACTTTAAAAGCCGGCCAAGCTGTCTGTATTTCCCTTATCTGGCTGCCGGATCTCTCTCTAGGTGACGCAGCGACGTCCACAGGGGGTTTGGTTTAGACCCCCCGGGACCCCAGGAACAAAGGAAGGCGAGAACGGAGACGCTGGAGGAGCTGGAGATGTTTATTCGCTCGTTCCCCACAGCAGTCTGGCTGGGAACGCTTGTTTCTCCCGGGTCTCGGGGACTGGGGGCGGGGCTTACAGCAACAGCCAATGGGGAGGGAAAGAACCCGGGGTCAAACCAACACCCCTGGCACCGCGGGGGAGAAGGGAGAAACCAATACACATTTGTATAGAGATACCATGAACCGAGGGGGTTTTCCCAGGCGCAGGTCTGTCCCCCCACGCCCAAGGCTGGCAGGTTTGCCAGGACACCCCAACATGTACACACACATGCGTATGTATTGTATATTCAAACAACATCTGAAACAGTCACCAACGTATAACAGCCAAAGGCCCTGTGGAGAGCCAAAAACCAAAAGCATAAGGTGATTAATGATGATGGATTTTACTGATTTTATTAGCAAACAAGTCCTCAAGCAACTGTTCTTTGTTCTACGGATGCAAAAATCCTAGGACACTGAGCACCTTTTTTCCAACTTACACTGTGAGAAGCAAGGTCACTGAATGTGCTAGATTTTTTACCCTTCCTTAAGTGATATTAGAAAATGACTCCAGTCTTAGCCCCTGCCAGACTTTGCAATACTAAATGTCACATTCTTGGTATGGACAGGTTGACGTGGAACATTTAAACTGCAATTCACCCACTTGATTTTTAATCCTTATTTTGAAACCAGCCCATGATGCTGCTAAACTACAGACAATTTCCATGTTTACGGTGCACTCTTAACTATCCACATCTTTATTAAGCTATCATGGTATTGGATTTAATACAGCCTTTGCAATTACAAATCTCTAATATATGAGAGACCCAATATAGATATCCAGGAAAAAACTTTTGGACTGTAAGATGCAAATCGTCTTACTTACCTGTAGCCACCTATGCATTAAGCTTCAGGTGTAAGCTCCCTGCACTGGGTCTCTATACTGTAAAAGGAAGACAGGCTCCTGAAGAACGTGATTAATTAGTCAGGACCTTAAGAAAACGAAGAAAGAATCTGAAGGTGTCTAAATTTATTCAGCGACTATAAATGGAGTCTTGGTAAATTGCTTACACCTTTAGATGGCTAAAATTAGGAATGATTACTCCCACTCCTACTGACTGTGCATAATTCCTCAGTAAATATCAGTCAAATCAAGAGTAAAGATTTTGTGCCTTAAAACTGAACACGAGACAAAAGCCTACAGTAAAAGTTGATTTTTGCATATATAGAATTGTATAGAATTATTGCATTATAGAACTATAAAATTATAGAATTAATTATAGAATTATAGAATTACAGAATTAATTACAGAATTATAGAATAGTTTGGATTGGAACGGTTGCTCAGAGGCCTGCCCAAATTGATCTTAAATCGTTCTGGGGATGGAGCATCTACCACCTTTCTGGGCTCTCTCTCTCTCTCTCCTTCCACATTGCACATGTTGTAAGTTGCATATATTGCAAGATTAAGGACTGTGCACGAGAGGTGTCCTTTGCACTCATACTTAAGGTGTAATAGAAGGTTAGTTTGACCTCCATTTTTTTCTGTGTGGATGCTTTTCAAATTAAACAAATATTTTAGGGCAAGCTGTTGTTTTCTGGATGTTCCCAATCTACAGTATTTTAATATATCCAAATATCCTCTTTTTAATGACTCCAGAAAATATATTGAGCAGGATTAAGATTCAAATACATAATCTTGACTTAAATGTCAAATCACTCTTTCAGACAGCAATAAGTGATTGGAATTTTATTATTTTTGTTGGCCATATATTTCGATACAGAAAGAAATGTCCCAATACAAAACTCTATTACTTTGAGGTTATCTGATCATTTGGCTCTTTATTTTGTTAAAATGTAAATTACTGGCTTCTCCAACCTAGAAACTTGATTGTATTATTGTGGCCATAAACTACCATAACAGTGACAATGCACTACAAAGGGAATATAACCAGTTACTCCTACCCTTCTCTGCCTTGCCAGTAGTATGTGGTATGAAATTTGGCAACCAGAAACCAGACTCTTATCTGAAACAGGGACTAGGATGTATCTCAGTGGTTTTTAATCTGCCAGATGAGTAGTCTGAGCTCCTGAACTCCCCTGATTTGTATGCAGAGATACAAATAAAATCCATAAATAAACCCATGGATGAATTGCACCCCTGCTCTAGTAAAGTTCAACTCTGTGGGACTCTCTCCTGTTCTTGCGATATTTGTTCTTTAAAATCATCACACTGCGTCGCTGCCACGGCCGCCTGGTGGCCTGGCAGGAGGCAAGGCGGTGTCCTGGTCGGCGACCACAGGGACACAGTCCTCGTGGCTGGTCGGAGCGCTCTGCTCAGAGGCACACAAAGGAGCAGGCTGCAGCTGGGATGTTGCCTAGCAACAGGACGGTGGTGAAGGAGGCAGAGGGACCTCTCTGGTGCCCACAAATCCAGCTTTATTGGTAACAAAAGTAACCAGGAGCTTCGAAGCCAAAGGGAGACACCAGAAAAGGCGGGGGGCGGGGTGGCGGGAATCAGACAAACCTTTTTATGGTGCTCTAAAAGAGGGAGGACCTAAGGGAAACAGTCCAACAGGGAGATGATGGGAATGACAGGTGCCAATAAGGAAAGGAATAGGGGAGAACTTTCCGGAACTTATACATAGGCAATTAAACTAATAAATATACATAAACAGATGAACCAATAAGGACTAAAGAACAAGAGAAGGGTCTAGAAAGAGGGGAGGAGATGTGGCAGTGGCAACACCCAGAAGAGGATGGCCTTAGGTCTGATGGTCATCCTATGAGCTGGCCTCAGACCTGCCCTCGGGGTCGAAGTCAGGAGCAGGAAAATTGATCCATTTAATGACATCTAGCCCTGAGGTGGGCTGGGTCACCGCAACATCACACCATTAATAAAACAACAACAACAAAAAGCCAAGCAAATAAACAAAACATCTATCCTAAGGAGTGGACCTAATTACAATACTTGGAGCAGGAACCATACCCATATTTTTTTAAAGTTAGAGGCCTTGGCCTGTGATTTGAGACCAAGTTCCACCTCTGTTAAGAACACAAACCAGAAGACACTTTTAAAAGTCCCCAGACACAATGCAGACAGCACAGCACTCCTAACCAACAGCCAGGCACGTGGCTCCAGCCGGCAGGTCTAATGAACGAGATTAGTACCTGTTTTATGAATTAAAATTTGAAGTAAAAAAATAGTGTTTCATTTTCTCAGCAACCTCAGTCTAATTATTAACAGCAGGCTCAGTTGGCAATTTTCAGTATTTTTCCTCCCTTCATTTGTAAGTGAAAGACTTCAGCCTCTTATTTGTTTTTCTTCTCCTCTAATGCTCTTGTAGCTCTATGCCAGCTGGTTCTACTACTTTCTTTTTCCCTCTCTTTTATAAGGTTTCATTTTCCAGTAAAAGAAATATATAATGTATGAATTTCTGTAAAAGCTCACACTTTCACATTTTTTTATCCCCATTGTTAGCAATCCAAAGTAGCCACATGTTCACAGCATGTTCTGTCTGGCAGGAACACCCGTTGCCTAATTTCCTACCACCACCCTCACAATCCTGGCAGGCTCTGGTCAGTCAGATGCATTTGTTTTCCCTAATTGCCTGATGGCATTTTCAGAAATACTTTTCATTGAGAAATGAGTGATCACAGGAGACTTCTGCAGACGTAAGAAAGACTGATAGTCAGTAGGCTGAAGGAGGTCAAAGAGTGTTGTTTGCTAGACTGTAATGAGCTTAAAGATGTCTTATTGCTATTAACTGTTATCTAAACATCATATTAATCTAATATATTTTCTCCATCAATTCTCAAAGACACTGCTGCTCTCTAAAGTGAGATCTGCAGCTCAAAGGACATTGAATTGTCAGTAGCTTCAGGGATCACTGACTTAATAAGTCCACACACTCATTATTTGGAAGTTAAGATTGCTAAGAGATGGAAAATAGAATACCTTTCAGAATTCAATAATTCCAATAATGCAATAAAGTGTTACCTACTAAAAACTTATTGCAGAAAATGTCTCCAGGGAAAAATAATTTCAGAAAACCGTAGAACTGCTCATCTTGGAAAAGACCTTTAACATCATCTCATCCAACTGTTCACCCAGAAGCTCCAAGTCCCTAAACTATGTCCCCAAGTGCCGCATCTACATGTCTGTTAAATACCTCCAGGGACGGTAACTCCACTTCCCTGGGAAGCTTATTCCAGTGCATGAACCCCCTTTTTGTGAAGCAACTTTTCCTTATATCCAATTTAAACCTCCCTTTGTCATTTCCTCTTGTCCCATCACTTGTTACTTGGGAGAAGAGGCCAACACTCACCTGGCTACAACCTTCTTTCAGGTATTGGTAGAGAGTGATAAGGTCACCCCTGAGCCTCCTTTTCTCCAGGCTAAACAACTCCCTCAGCTTCTCCTCACAAGAAGGGTCTGGAGATTTGTGCTCCAGACCCTTCCTCAACTCCATTGCCCTTCTCTGGACACACCCCAGCACCTCAATGTCCTTCTTGTAGTGAGTGGCCCAAGACTGACCACAGAATTTAAGTGGTGGCCTCACCATGGCCAAGCACAGCAGGCAATTTCCTCTCATATTATATTATCCCTCCCAACTTTCAGTGTGACTCTATGTGGCAGAAGGGATTCAACTAATATTACCACAGAGGTAATTATCACTCCTTTGTCTAGTAATACTCTCTATGTTGCTACCATACAGTTTAATGACTAAATACCTTCAAGTGGGAGAGTCTGAGAGGTTAAACAGTTCATAGAACTGGTTGGAAGACTGAAAAACCTTTTGTGCTGTAGATTCAGTTTTATCTTAGTACACAGATTCTTTCATTTTAATGCAAGATTTCATTTGCCTGTTACAGAATTATTTCATAAGAGAAGATTTGCACAGTGTAGAGAATTTTATTTTTTTTTTAATGGGGACACAAAAGAAAAGAGAACCAAACCCATCCCTTCCAGTGTGGATTTGTTAACTGCTTTTATCCTGTCTTGAACAGTCATCCCCACTTGAATAAATATACTAGTCTAAGAATGACAAAAGGGAATCAACTGATATTCCAAGACTTACCATAATGTTTTTCCTATTGTACACTTGCCAGAGGATACCTAATCTGTGCATAAATTTTTTCCTTTTTTTCCTTGGAGCCCTTTCCCTTTGTGCTTAGACGAGTGTAGCGGGTTTGGTTGGAAACCGGGCAGAAACACTAATTAAGTGTAGTGGTTTTGGTTCAAAATATTTATTAGTTACTTATTTCTGTATTTTTTGTGAGATAAGAATTAAGAGAAAGCAAAGCAGGCACAAAACTTAAACAGCTGCGGTACAAAGAAAGAGTTTTATTACTAATAGAACTAAAAGTAGAAAGAAATAACAAGAAATTAAAGAAAACCTCTCCCTCTTCCAGCACTTTTCTCTTTTTACTTAACTTGCACAAAGGATAACAGAACATGGGGTTTTAGTCAGTATTGCAGTTCTTGAAAAGTCTCTTTCTTATGCATAAGGAAAAAAGGGTTTTCTTCTGCTTCACGTGGTTCTCAAACTGCCACCAACAGCAGACCCGCCCGGAAAGAAACAACCTGCTGTAGTGTAAAACATCTTTTTTTTGAAAAATTTTACAGTTCTATCACACTGCTAAACATAAGCCATCACATGAGGTTATTACTCTTTTTTAAGGATGAGTTATTTTGGCCTGAACACAAAGGCTTTTTTTTTTTTTTTTTACTACAAGTCTTTAAAAGCCTCTCATTGCACTTTTCACAATTTTCACGGGCCACACATGAATTCTCCATCCCCCCATGTACTTCAAATGGATTAAAGAGACAAACAGTTTGTGGTATTATAGTCTTTTACCATGGCCTGCAAGAAGTTTTTTAAGCTACGCGCGATAAACGCGGCACTGCCCCTTTTCTCTTGTCGCCATTTCAGCTCTGTTTCACATGACTCACTTTCTCTTTCTCTCTGACTGTGAAGCCGCCATGTTGAAGAGTATTCTTGTTCAGGCTTTACGGTGGAGAAAGCCTCGCTCCCTTTGTGCTGCTGGCTGCAAAGTGTCTTTTTCAGTTCAGCGCGAAGTGTGTTGGCTGCAGACAGGAGGCTGCGCCAGCTCCTGCTGGCTCTGCCGGCTCCGCATAGAGAAGAGAGGGACTCGCTGGTCCCAAGAAGCCGCGCCGGATGGGTTTAGCTGTGTCACAGTCCCTGGCTGGCTTTGGCTGCCTGTGGCTCTGGGACAGTCTTCCCCCAGTGACTCAGAGTCTGTGCCGTGGCATTGGGTGGGGGAAGGGGCAGGGGCCCGGCCTGGCAGAGCCCAGAGGCTCCGAGGCCCCTCCCCCCTCACCTCCCGGTCAGAGAGCTGAAACAAAAAGCAAATTCCCGTCTTTCCGCACGGTTTAAATATGTAAATTTAGAGAAGTGTCATTGGTCTAAAAGGTTGCCTGTCAATTCAGGGTCAACCCACTACAACGAGCAAAACAGAATCAAAGCTGAACGGATTCTTCAGGGGAAGAAGAATGATTCTTTCCATCAGCTTCGGTATTTTGTATGGTTTCTTTTTTTATCTTGGAATAGGTAGAATAGTGTATTTTGCAAATTGTAGGGCAGAGAGTTCATATCAAAATATATGTGTTGCTTATAAAAGCTTTCTCAATTCAACACATTTTTCTAAACTTCACTACAAAATGAATAAAAACTCACACTCAATTATTGTACATGGGTACAGGCAAACAGTGACTTAGAAGCATGGTGAGATTAAACATATGGAAATTGATTCTATCTACTTCTACTACAAGTTGCTACCTTTTGTTTATATCTAAAATCTTAATTTCTTTTCTTCAATCTTTATCATGACATTATTATGGCAGTATTTTCCTCTCTGGTCTAACCTACACTATGTGATCCTCAGTCTCCACCAGCCTAAAGTATTCCCTCACACATCCTTATTTTATGTCACCTACTTCAAACTTTGTGACAATTACCCAAAACAGCTACACAATATTGTAGGGTAAAAAATAGAGACACATCAGAAAGTGTTATATTTTGGGGCTTTTTACTTGAACTTGAAATTACTTCAAATTTTGCTCTTCACAAATATTGACACAGACATGCACAGAGTCAGGGCTTAAGCTTAAATAGTGACCAAGTGTGGCCTAACACTGCTGACCAGTTTTTACAGACCATCATGCTTTTCAAAGAGAGGGGTGCCTCACTTGACTCACAGCACTTTCACTACAATCCCTGTGTTGCTAATAAAATCATGTGTGGTGGATATGTTGCTTTATGGTGTGCCCACCCACCCTGCCCATCAAAAGTAGCACAAGCAGAATAAAGTCTATTAATTCTATGTGTGATATTGAGGAACACGGAGGACATGGATGGTTCATACTTTACTTAGTCATCTTTCAGTCATCGGTTATTTGAAATTGTATTAGAAAATTATATAGACTTTTGGTTCCAGCCAGAGCTCAAGATACAAATCTCCTTAAATGTTATCTATTGAGTTTGTTACTCAGACTCACATACCATACAAAAATCAATTATTAAAGAGAATAAGAAAAAAACAGAACAAAAAATCAAAACCATAATGAAAGCAGGTTTTTGGATGAAAACAAATCACATCTTGAGCCATTTCTGCATACTCTTTAGGTCCAAACACACTTCCCAATACTCTTTTCTATGCATTTAAATTTAATTTATTTGGTACTTTAATATTTTATAGATATGGTTTGTGACTAGGAGGGATTAGGGTTGTTGTTTAAAAATGCTAGGGTTTTTTTTAATGGAAACTTCATGTTTTCTTAATTCTGCTAAGATGTCAAGATGCTCTGAGGTCTGGACACCTATAAATTAGAATTTGTTGAGATGATGATGATCACTAAAAATATTGTGTTAAGCCTCGGGTCATAGCTGTAATATAAAGTTTGAGTAAAAAGGAAATCAATCTTTTATATTGCCATCATTGTAATGTAACAAATATGAACAAACCTTTTCAAGTACAGGAAGCAAAATAATATTTTGCACTTAAACAAATTTTCCAGTCTGGTTATCTCAAAGCATATCATTATCATGAAATAAATAATTTAGACAGAGTCTTCAAGTCTTGATCAGGAGTAGAATCTGCAGTCAAATTTTTGTTTGATCCCCCAAAATGAATTGTGAGTAGTATTAAGAAAACAAAGTTTTATGATGTTTATATAATGTGGGTTTTTTTCCTCTTACTCTCTCTGTTGTTTTATAGTAAACAAATGTCCCTTTTTTCCACCTGGAAAAAAACCAACAGGAAACTCTGGAAATTAAAGAAAACTATAAAGAATATAATTATGCATAACAACAAGAAAGACTAAAGTGCTTTGTAGAAGGAGAGAGTGGTTTGTCAATGAATAAAAAAAATTGTCTGAGTTTTCTCATTAAGTTTACCTAACATATGTAATTATTATGATTAGTAACACATGGTATTCACAAATCAATTCAGTCTTGAAAATGTGTTTTTACAGTGGGTGGCTATTTTTTTGTGCATGTGTGAAGGATTTTATTCTTAACTGTGTTCAAAAGTCTGTCGACAGTACAGCTGGGCTTTCCCTATTGTTCTCAGGAACCATACCCCCAACTCATACAATATTGTGTTGCTCCAGTGACTTTACCAGAGCCATGCCAAATTACTCCAGCTGGGTGCTGGGACTCTCTTAGTGAAAGGAAACCATTGTCATTACAAGTCTGTAGTCTCAGCACTGAGGAAGATTTCATAACCTTTTTTTTTTTTTAGATTAAAATCTACAGGCATTGTTACAAAGACATTCTCACCTAGGAAAGGTATTCTGTAATTTGTCTGATAATTTAACATGTAACAACTGTTCTAGAATGACTAGTGTTGCATAGTTTATTATTAAGAAATAAGAATGCTCTATTGATTTAACTCAGTACATTTACAGGACAGATGCCAAAAACTTTCTCCGTGTTCAATACACTTGAATCACTGCAATTCATATCTGAATTTACTCAAAACAAATGGAGTTTTCTATTGTTACAGTAGGAATACAGATTTATCACCGGAGAAAAAAAGCTGCATATTCAAAAATTGAAATGGTACTTATTTAGTCCAAATTATCCAGCTCAAGTTATATCCATGTTTGCTTGCCATGCACACTTTGAAGCACAGAATGAACAGGCACACTGAATTTTTCAATCTCTACATCAGGGACCAGTGCTTTAACCGGTAGGATTATATAAAAAGAAAAGCAAAAATACCCCCACATTATTATAACATAAAATAAGTAAATAAAAGTCACACATGTATTTGTAGAAAACCTCACGATTATATGTAGGATATGTCTGAATACTCCTAACAGTCTTGGCCCTCTGTATTTAGGCTGGAGACTGAGTCAGGTGTGGTTGCAAAACAGTTGCTGCAAGCTGAGCTGGAGTGAGCTACTTCAGTGAAATTTATCTCAGACACAGTTTTATTCCATAAAATGTAAGAAGATGCTTTCTGTACTTTAATTGAAAGTTAGGCTTTCTCCTGCTTATTGCAGAATTGGAGTATAAATATTCAGCTGTAGGAGAAAAACACAATACTAAGAAAATCCAACTCCCTAACTTTTTAAAGCAGGATGTACAAGTAATTAGAACCTCTCACTTTTCCTCTTTTCAATCTGCAATGTCTAACAGTCTATTTTCCTCTCTACCAGTTTATTGCAGGTGTCTTGACTTTTAGCCTTTTATTCCTCTCAACTTCTTTATAAGAAAAATAAAGTGCACGTTCACACTCAATTCGCACTAATGTCTGTCTTTGTTCATTGTGTAAACATGGATATGGCTGGCAGCAGTTAGGCTGAGATGCATCTTGCAAACCTGTGCATACTCCCATCAGCTCAGAAAATATAACCATGAAAAAAATCCATTTAATTAAAGTATGAATAAAAATAAATGGACATTTTAAAGCTGAACTGTAAAAGTGTAGAGCCTTTCCCTTTTTCATTTCCACTTTTTTGAACTGGGAATTGCTGAGACTAGCAGAAGGAAGGAAGTTTGCCAAAAATGTTTTAATAGTATATAAAGCTATATAAAAGGACTGGTAATTAACCAAGAGCCATTGTCTGAACCAGTCAGCATATCCTTCAGCCTACACACAACTTTTTGCGCAGATAATATTTCAGGAACATGGGGAACCCGACCTGTCAAGCTAACCTGACACAATTTTAGTTCCTACAGGCTTTCCTCTCAGAAAAATAATTGTAGGATCATCAATCCGAAAGGATAGGATGATTCAGGTCTGAAAAGACTTCAGCATGCCTCAAGTCCAACTGTGGCTCACAACAGAGTCAGCTTTAAGGACAGAGCAAGTTGCCAAGGCTTTGTCTCGTCAGGTCTTGAAAACTTCTGAGCTAGAGGTCAGTCAACCTCTCGGGGTAACCTGTTCCAGAGCCTGACAGCCGTCAGGGGAAATAGATTTTCCTTTAATGTTAAGGGAACGAAATCCGCTGGATATTAAAACCCAGAGCATTTCTTCTCCACAATTTCTAAAAACACACACAACCACAGACACACAAACACAGAAAATCACACAAAGTGTACATATGGCCAGTTGTATGACTAGCACAAGCATGCATACACACAGGACCTTCACCTGGAAAGCACACAGGATCAGAGATTTATGAGAAACAGGACTAATTGTGGGAATCATGCACAGGGCTTGGCCAGACAAGGATACTCAGCAGCAGCCTGTTTACATGTGATCCTCCCTCCCCCCTGCCCTTTTAATTTACCCACTCTTTCTTCCTGATCCTCCTTAATCCCTTCATTTTCCTGCTCTTGGCCCTTCCTGCAAACACCCAATACGTTTTTCATAATTACACAAACCCCTCAAATATTCCATAAGACATTTGTCATTTCTCATGAGAGCCATGGTTTTCTTGTTTCCCGTCATTCTACCAGTTATAAAGCGCTATATGAACCTCCTCAAGCCTTTAAATAGTTGCATCAGTAACTTGAGAGCTCTCGGCCTTTCTGGTTTTGCTGTTATCTACTGTTCCTGAGAAGCTGCGTCTGGATGTTTAACATATTACTTCTCCTGTCTCTAGTCCCAAAGTGAATGCCCTTATATTCCACATATCCTTACATTTCTATCCAGGCACAAGCTTTCCTGTTTCAATTTATGCTGCATTGCATCTTCCTGTCTCACACCATTCTATGTCTCCACTTTCTTGATATATTCCTCATAGATACTGGGATCTGCATTTGAGTCCTGCCAAAGACAGCTTCTCCTCCAGGCTGTGCCCTGGACCTTCAGCCTCTTCTCATAGGGCAATTCCTCTGGTCATCTTGATGGTCTCTGATCCATTTCCTGAAGTTTATCAATGACTTCCTTGTGTCTGGCATACCCAAAAATGTGAACAGTATTTTCAGCATGGTCTGACAAGTGCTGAGTAGATGGGAGTAATCACTTTGCTCAGTCAACTGGTTGCTTTTGGCCAAGGATATTGTTGGCCATCTTTGCTGCCAGGGTGCGCTGCTGGCTCAGATTCACACAATGTCTACCAAGAGACTTACATACCACTTTTACCCAAGCTTCTACCTCAGACAAGCCTCAGCCTGTATCACTGTTCTTCCTTTATATGGCCAGGATTTTGCCTTTGACCTTGTTTAACTTTGTAAGATTCCTCTCAGCTCTTTTCTTGATTGTTGTAAGTCCCCCTGGACGGCAGTCTTTCATTTGCACTTTATCCGCTGAGTCCCTGGTCGTGGTCTCCTCATTTTAAAACTGGGATCTACTAGTTGCAGCAGATATAAAAGGACACTAATGTGAGGTTTTTTTAAGAACATTGCTTTTTTGGAACCACTCTGTCATCCTCTTCCTTTCTAGATTGTAAGTAGCAAATGCATAGTATGGTGAGTTAGCTGATGAGATGAAGGTTCCTGAGGTGCACTGCTCTTTCACTGCCTGGGATAAGAACTTCCATGGTGTTTGAAAAAAACCAAAGCAAACCAAATCAATACAAAAGAAAAGCACACTCCCAGAAAAATAAACAAAGAAACAAATGAGTAAATTAGTCTAGAAATGCAGTTTCCTAACCATGTTTCCTAACCTAGTTTACCTAACCATGTTCACTGAATGAATCCTCTTCTGTTTCTTTTCTTTTTGAAGTGTTCTAAAGGTTATTTTTCTGGAGGGTTTCTTTACAAAATGTGACCTAAAACATGGCAATCAAGGTTACTATACTGTATTAGCTTTCTAAAAATATCATGATGGGGAAATCAATGGCTAATTATATTTCATTATATTGACAATATCTATTGTTCATCTATTAAAGCTTTTACTGCAAGGTAACAGCAGGAACGAAGTATATAACAGACACTATATAAACCTCTAGAGTAGCAATCACTAAATTTTAAGAATTGTTAAATAACTATACAGAAGAACATGTCATTTAGATGTTCTCAAACAGTAATTCTCATCTTCAGTTCTCAGAGGGACAAAACTCGATGTGACTCAGGAGAAACTTGAAGATACAATGCTTAGAACATTTTGTTTTGAAGAAAAAATCAAATAGAAAACATGCTTAAAAGTACTATGTGTGCTGGCACAGAAACCAGAGTGATGAATCACAAAAAAGTGAGGTTGAGACAGCACAAGTGTTGACTTCTCCTAAAATATACCATCAGAATATAAACCCAAAATTATACTAAAAAGAAATTATAAAAAAATACTGAATGTGCAGTAAAAATGCCTCCAGAGAGGTTAGTATATATGAAGAAATAGAGATACAGTGTCTTTTAGCAATTCTACCTCTAGGGATCATCATAATAGTGATACTGACTCATGGTATCTAGGTTGATATTTTAGGGAAATTAACCAAGTCCTTTTGTGGTGAACCTTTAAAGACAATCATTAGTTACATCTAACTAATAATTTTGTCTATATGAGAGGCAAATCATAAAGGGGATGTCCATGGAGTATTGCTGCTAACTCTCTGAGAGATAAAAGGCTTCATGAGTGAATATTTAGTAAGGGTTCCTCTTGGCTTTCTGTTGATGTTGGATAATCCCTTGGTTATCCTAAAGTAGTCTCAGGAATTTGAGGTTTAAGGAACTTGACGGATATGTTGAAGTCCAAATTCCCTTCTTCCCATGCAGCTGATTGACAATATAAAAGCCAAACAATGCTTGGATTAAAGAGCATGTGGACTACTTCTGCCTACATCCCAGAGATAAGAATGTGGCTTGGCTCTGCACAGAAGGGTGTGTGCTGTACAACACAGCACTGTGCCAGCAGGACTCTCTCAGTGTGCAGGCCTTTCCACCAAGACTGTTGTCTTCCACAATTTCCTAGTAAATGCCAGGGCTGGGATAGTGCATGGCTGAATGGATTAGCTGTCTAAAACCACTTCTACAGACTTCATGAGCTGTCAGTCTAGGCTGAAGAGGTCATCTCCTGCTTTCTTTTGGCCTCCTCAACCTCATTCCTATTCCTTCCCTTCTGGTGAGTACAATGTGATTGTGATACCCTCATGTACTGCAAGTTTAATCAGATTCAAAATCCAAACGTTTCAAGTGAGGAAGTGCAAAAAATGGTGGAATCAGGGGAAATGATGGCATTACTATGGTAGTGTTGGATTATAATTGTATACATAAGGATTTACTCTACTCTGCCTGAATTCAACAAGAATATTTTATTGAATTTTATGATAGTTTACATGAATTTTTCCTTATATAAGGTTTTTTGGGATTTGGAGTATTGTTTTGCTGTTTGGTTGGTTGGTTTCGGTTGTTTAAGTCTAAATAGCCTGTGACTGCAGATTTTATCTAGAGGCTTTTTACAGATACATGGCCTGCAATCTTCTCTTTTTTTCTTCCTAGTAAGGGTGAAGATTAATGTCAATTCATTAAATTTTGTTAGTAATCATGTGAAATTTCATCTGAATCTTCAGATATCAGATGAAATTCAGGGTCTTCAGTCACATGTCTCCTGTGATCAAGCAGCAGACCCTACAGGAAACTGGAGAAAAGAAAAAACAAAGCCAAACATGGAGGTGTCTAAAAGAGAAATGTCATAATTTCTTCCATTATTTTTAGTGTCTTGATGTGAAATCAGCACTAAATTACTTTTTTTCTTAGATTCTCTATCTGTAAAACTGAGAAGAAGTCTCCCTAAATACTTCTTTGTCTGTGTGTAAAGATTTATTGGTTTCTGAAAAAAAAGCTCTTTGAAGTATTTACTGCATAGATACTGTGCATTACTTTCTGAGATTTTTTTTCTTTTTGTTATGGCTTGGGTTGGGTTTTGTTGGTTTTATTTTTGCAAAGAACATGCTTGCCTTTGCAGCTATGTGCCAGGATTATCTGTGTCATGCAGAAGCTGCATGTGCTTTCCTTTTGACATCCTGTATCAGCACAGCAAATTGTTTCATTAAGTGCCACTTGTTCAGTAAGTGCAACAAAATTAAAGCTGAAGAAGATGAATCATATATGAGGGCAGGGATCAAGGAGATGTTTATTTTACAAATGTCTCTAATAGGCATATTTCTTCTTTAAATCAAGGAAATATTTGACTCATCAATGGAAGCATCAGTATCATAAAAGGGCATCTGTACTTTTCAAGGCTCTGTGTATATAATTAATTTTCAAAGAAACTTCTTCACATTTTCATGCATTACTTCTGCATTACAATATTTCTTAAGTGTCAGTGATTTGTAACTGTGATTGTCAAGGGTATGATTCATAAATGTGAATTATTTTAAAGGTAGAAAGAAGGGTCAAGGAACTGCTTATCTGCAGTTCAAGAAAACTTGGTAGGACTGTTTTAAATTATCCAGCGAGGCTTATAATCTAGCAAAAGTCTGCAAGCTAAATTTGAAAAGGTATCAAATAAACCACTAAGTGCTATCTCTTTTATATATTTATTTGAATTCACAGAATATTTAATATGATCATCACTCAGAATTCATAGGAAATCTGTAAGAGTGCATTCACTCTTACAGATTTCCTATGACTCTAAATGGCCATGTTTGTGTATTTCTAGACCATGCCTATCATGGTTGATGCAGCAAAGTGAGTCAAGGTAATGACTACTGAACCATAGTCATCTGCTTTGGAAATCATTCTGGCCACTTCAGCATACCTCATAGTGTATGCATATCTTATAAGTTAAATTTGCATTAGATACATATTATGCCTCAAGAAGGTGGAAGAAAGATATTTTTCCTGAAGTTTTACACCTTTTTTAGGCTTGCAGTGGCCACTTATCTTTCAAGTTAATGATTTACTTGGCTTATCTTACCCTAAGTTTTTTCCACATTAGTGCAGGTTGGAATTAATTTTTGAATTTATCAAATGGTCAAAATTCTTTGAAAGTTTTAGGGAATGTTTATTATTTTGCTCTTTACTTTGTTTAATACTGTTCACTGTGTTTGGAATAATAGAAAGCTCACATAAACATTCACCTCACAGCAAGGTGCTTCCTCTGGATGCACTTTTTCTAGGTGCTTACAGTGATGCCTCAACTGTACAGCAGGTGCTTTTCATACATACCTCACTGAGCTGTTTTGTCACTGAATTGTCCATTGTGGTACATCTCCTTGGAGTGCATCACAGAATGGTTTTGATAGTAAGGAACATCTCTCTGTACCTGTGATCCAAGCTCTTTTTCAAAGCAGGAACAGCATGGAAGTAGATTTGCCTGTAGTTAGATCATGTTCATACACGACTTACCACGCCTTCCAAAGGAAACCGTGGTACATGGATGCACACTCAGGTCTCACAAAGGCACAGATGAGTTGTGGGTACATAGACATATGGGCATTAAGAGGGGAGGGACATTGTTCAGCTCAGTGGCTTGTGGCACAAATTAATTTTTTATGCTGTTACTGAGCCACAGTTTTACAGTACACACAGGAATATGATATATAGTAAAATGCACTGACTGTTTCTCAGTCAGTGTGTGCTTGGCGTGGTCAGGGTGAAGAAACATTATGGAGAACTTGTCACTAACTTTAGAGAATTTATTGCACAAACCTTGAAAACCATATAAAATCCATTCGTAATTTATAAAAATACAAATAAATGAGAAAAAAAATGTGAAGAGAAGACTGGATGACACCATCTAGGAGGATGCTTAGTGCAGCCAGCTCTAAGATATGACATTTCTTTCATTCCACTGCCTCTGTACTGCTAGGAGTTTAATATCTGTGTGCAGCTCCAATGAACAAAAATTATTGCAATTAGCCACAATGGTAACTGTGATCAATAAAACAAAAAATGCCAGAAAAATTGAGCTGAGTATGTTGAAAATTCTGCCTATAATGGTTTGGTAATAACAGTGCCTACCTGTAAACTTCAAACCAGGAAAAAGGTCTTTGGAGTATATCTCTACCAAAGTCCTTCTGGCCTAAAGCAGGGTAAAAAATGTCTAAGACAATAAAGTTTCTTTTAAGGAAATATAATTTCTTTCCTAATTCTTTATCCCCCCTTTCTGCTAACCCAGGATGAAACCAGATTTAAGCACTATTTTAGCAAGGCATAATTTCAGAATCTTGCCAACAGAAAAACTGTTTTGGGGAAGGCAGCAAACGATGTCTGCAAAAGATCTTGACTCCAAGCAGATGTCAGTAATAAAAGAAAAGTGAAATCGAGAAAATCCTGAGGCAGAGGCAAGAAGGTGTTACCAAGTTCAGAGTATTTTTAAAGTTTTTCTCTACAGCTACATTTCTGAGGGCAATCAGGCCATAATCTGAAAGTCTGGGGGATCTGTAGAAGTGATTCACCACAACAGCTCTTCAGCTTATTGCATCTGAAAGAAAAGACCTCTGTTAAAATGAAAAAAAAAAAAAATAAAAATAAAATTTTAAGAAAAGAGAAAGGAACAGCAATGAGGAAGATCCAGCACCTCAGGAAAGCAGCCCGACAGGAAGGCAAAAGGGAATCTGTTATACTACTCAGGCAGCTGAACAGGCTGCTGAACTCTGCCCCAACCATGGTGAATGTCAGAAGTCTGCCACACACATTTCCTGTTTTGCATTGTTTCATGAATCCCAAACAGCTGCTGTGCCACTGAAGTCAGGAAAAGCCTCACCCAGCTCATTGTTTTGGACAAGATGACAAAAAATATTAATGACGCAAAATTAGAATTTTTCACGCCAGGGCCACCAGTCTGTCCCATGGACTTTGACACGGTCAGGAATTTATGCTGATTTTTGGCTTACTTCTTACAACTTTAACCTTTGAGATTCCAGAGAATATTTTGTGTTATATCTCCTATGTTATACTATACTATTTATTGTAATGTATTTTAATGTAATAGAGCAAACACAAATAAGGACAGTATGGATTGACATCATCCAAAGAGAAATCATGATAGAAACAGTAAAACTGAAGGGCAATTTAGTTTCTTGGATGGAAAGCTTTCAAAGAAAACTGAGCATTTGCCTTGAAAATCTAGTGTCACTAGAGAGTTTTAAATTACATTAATTTGGGTTTTTTTCCGCTCAATACGATTATGTCAACATTTTATTAAATTTTAAGGATTTCAGTTTGTAGAATTTTTTCTGAAAAATCAATTTATCTCTTACCCAAGACCTGATACACCTGTTGAATTAACATAAACATTCCCACTGACCTTAGAAGTTGCATTAAATCATGCATTATTTGAATGAAGTTCAAATAAATAACTAAAGACGTTAGTGAGATCTTTCATTGTCACGGTTTATCATAGTTTGGGTTTTTAGTTAAGGAGGGGCTCCATCAGCCACGGAAGTGATTCTTTGCAAAGAGGTGCTTACAGCTTCCTCTAGACCCAACAGAACCAATCAACTGGCTAGTTTGAATATTGGCAACTTTTTAAAGCCACTTAAGAAGCTTGACACGCCTCTGTGGTCCACATTTAAGAACAAATAAACCACGGGAAAGCTCTCTTGCTTCCGGCTTTTGGACAGGTAACTTTGAGGGGGCGGCCCACGGCGCGGCCCAGCGGGGCCGGACCGGGCCCTGCTCGGCCGGGCCTGGCCGGATCAGCCGCGGCGCGGCTTGGCTGAGATCTCAGCCGCTTCTGCTCGCTGGACACCCGGCGCAGCCCCCTCAGTGCAGGCCGGGCCGGC
The DNA here is from genome assembly GCA_013397865.1 of Struthidea cinerea. Taxonomy (NCBI): domain Eukaryota; kingdom Metazoa; phylum Chordata; class Aves; order Passeriformes; family Corcoracidae; genus Struthidea; species Struthidea cinerea. The sequence continues at coordinate 520,333 of VZTI01005483.1, forward strand.
CAGGAGACAGCCACCCCGGAGCTGCCCGGCCCTGCTCCANCCAGGCTGGCCCTCACCTCCAGTGCGGCCGAACTTCATCTGAAGCCGCTGCCCGGCAAAGTCACGTTACCAACAGAGATAAGGGAATTCCAGCTGGAAGGCCCGGCTGAGATTAACTCTTTTAGTGCTGTAAGATTCCTCCAGAACAGATAAAGCCTGCAGACATCAATCCTCTCCCAGGTCAGAGGAAAGGGAAAGGTGAAGGCACGTGAAGAAAACACCATAGAGACATCAAAGTCAGTGAAGAAGGAGGAGCTGAAACCCAGAGAGAGGAGAAAGAGGAGATGCTTCAAATCTAGAAGCTGAAATTCTGTTGTAAGGCTATGGTGGTGGACTATGATACATCAGAGTACCCGTTGTAATTTCATGAAAGCATGCGGGGTAGAGAGTTCAAACTGCAATTGTGAGTAAAAGTACCTGTGCTGAAATAAGCAAATGTTGAAGTAGGTGTGATTTGATGAGAAGCTTGAACAGAGAGAGATGAAAGTGATGAAGACCCTTGCTCCCAGGGAAGAAGAAGACCTCTGTTCCTAGAGATGAAGATGCTCCCAGAGATAGGTGAAGAGAACTTTTGCTTCTGAACCGCTCATCCTTAAAAATGGTACCCCATTAGCTAAAGGAACCCTTGAAAGCAGTTGTGGGGAAAGCTGTAAGTCGAGGGAAGGGACTTTCACATGCAAGCAGAGAACCATCCCAGGCAGCTGTCTTGCTGTGACATTGAAGCCACGAGAGACTGTTTCTTGTGGAGATGTCTCCATAGCATGAGCAAGAGAGACTCCTCTCCCTAAGTGAACTGGAAAAAAGTTATTTTGGAGGTGGTAAACTGACTGAAAAAAATCTCAAGGGTTGTCTTTTTACGTTGTCAGTGGGAGAGGGGGAAAAGGTGGGGGGAAGAGAAGTATTCTGCAGGTTTAGTCTGACTTTTTTTTCTGTAAGTCTGTTAATAAACTTCTTTATATTCTTTTAAGCTTTGTGCCTGCTTTGCTTTCTCTTAATTCTTATCTCACAGGAGGAAAATAAGTAAGCAATGGATATTTCAAACTAAACCGCTACATTCATCTATGCTTATTTCTGAGCAAATCCAAAACTCTGACATATGATCCGTTGTTTTTACAAAATAGCAGAATAGTTGAGGTTGGAAGGCACTTCTGGAGATCATTTAGTCTTATCACCCTGCTTAATGACAGCTTATCAAAGCAGATTTAAAAGATCAATTACTTACCCCTTAATGTAAATGATGGCAGTTGAAAATGTTCTTTCAAGAAAATATCTATAGATGGATTCTTTAAAAACTGATGCCAGCTAAAGATTTTAACTGTAAAAATACAATACCTATCTCTTTACTAACATGTAATTTTCTCAGGCATCCCCTAGGACAAAATCACTATTTAAATTTATTTATTTTTATAAATATATGCAATCTCCTCTCCTCCAAGAAAAAAATGTGTAGTTATCAATTACAACTGATGAGAGTGTTTCTCTGAAGCTGTGAGAAACAGAAAATACTAAAATACTCTGTCAATAAGTACTGATTTGTAGTGCCTTAGTGACACATTGCAAAAAGCTTGTCACACTGTATGAAACAATCTCTTGGCCAGAGAAAAAGCCATCCCAAGTTTTTCTTTCCTTTATTCATCAACTTAGAGACTTCAGTCATTATGAGGTTGGTATTATTCTTGTCCATTTGGCAGACTATCAGGAAGGAGTCAATACTATTAATAGCAAAAGCTCAAAAGGAAACAAATTTTTTAATAGACTGAGATTGCTTTGTTTATAATTGGTTCAAAACCTTTCAGAAGGAGAACTCATACCGCTGCAGTACTGGATATTAAATTTTTAAAGTCAGTGTGGAAAGCACCAAAGGAAAGAGAAAGTGAGGAGAAAGGGTGCTGGAAATACTGAAAATAGTGAACATCAGGTTATCAAAGTTATCAAAGTACATAGTATCAGATATTATAAACATGCACAGAACTTTCAAGGATTCCAGCATTTTTACACACTTACTGCTCTAAAACATCAGAGTTTATGTTTTGTAGCACTGCAGTATGGAAGGAAAACAACAGCCAGCAAAAGATGTTCAGAAGAAAAAATTGAAAGGATCAAATTTTTCTGATTTTTTGCAGTTAAAAGAGCACGCAAACAATGAGTAAAAGATATCTGTAGTTCTTCTGGAGAATTCACTCAAATATTAAAGTCAATAAGGAGTCAAATTTATATTCTGGGAGTCTGCATTAATTCAGCATATCTTTATCCTTGTCAGAAACTGCCAGTTCGAACAGGAACCAAACAAACTAAAGACTTCATAACCACCTCTCTTTCAAGACTTTCAGCATTTCCCAAGGGACCAGGCTCCACAAAATATCTAAATTCTTTCCTGAATTAACTTTGATTTTATTTTTTTTACAAATTTTTCTTCAAAAAGGAGTGACTTGTATTTGCCTACAGATGGAAATAAGGCAATCAGCCTGAGAAAAATCGCACTTAGAACAATTACCTAGAAACTACAATCTTGTGGATGGGTTAGATATATTTATTACTTACTTTATGCATGAGGTCAGCCAAAATAATCATTCTAGTCCTTTTGATATTAATAGCTACTGTTTTACTTCCTCTCCTTAGCTCTTTTATTGCTTCTAAATGAACTGGAAGCCTGATCTTAGAATCCCCATTTCTGAATATTTCATAGTTACGCACCTGGAACAGACTGAGTGCGCCTTCTAAAGGTGAAAGGCTCCACATGGCAGGCTTGTTTTAGCAGTGTACCTCGCTTGTACACCAGGGAAGTGCTAGCTCAGTAGATCTTTGAAAAATGCATAGAAATAACTGCAAGTGCTACAAATGTTTACTTTCATGAGCTTCTGCTATCATGCTCTGCATTATGCTTACTCTCTGGAATTGCTGTTCAGTTCTTTAAAAACCGAGCAGGTTCACAAAATTTAATTTTTATCTCTTAGTTTTTTTCTGGTCTCTCTTCATGGCATGAGAGGGCAGTACAGCAGCCCTCTTCATTCAGCCTCCTGCAGCAGAATTGCATTCCTCTGCAGAAAAGGACTACACTTTTTTCCTCCTTGAGTAACATGGAGAATTTCCCTAAATTTGAAATTCCATGTAGTGGGGCACATAATTTAATCCTATGCCACCCTTGTTAGACCACTTCACTAGAAACTGTGACCTCTAGAATACCTGGGACCAATGAGAGTTCTTTACACCATGCTGTTAGCTTAAAGAGATTTTTCGAATGATTGGGAGGCAAGGCCAAAAACAACATTACCTAACATTCACAGTGGGAAGAGTAGAAGGAGAAACTTGATTTACATACAGTAGAGCTTCAGTTAAAGTCTCCGTTCTTGCAGAGTTGAAAATCAGTGTTGTCATTAGGCCTGTAAATGCTTAATGACTGAAACTGCCAAGATACATCAGACAATATAGTTATTTTATTATAGAGGTCTGTGCTTCAGACATATCTAACTGGACTACAGTGGTTTAGAATCCACAGCTTTCTGTTAAAAAACTGGCATAGGAATCCACTGCATACCTGGCATCGTTGTATTTTAATTATTTTAAATAATGGAATGGCTGATTTGACTTAAAAAACAATTGTGGATTTTCTCAGGTTGATTCTTTCCTTTTAAATCTCCTGTCTTTCTCTTCTCCAGTACCACAAACCCTGCGATTGCCAAGCTGGACCGTCGACCTGTGTTTTAAAAACAGGAGTAGGGATTTCCTCTAAGGCAGATGTCAGCAGCTTCATGTAAATCAGCCTGCCAGATGCAGTGCCATTCAGGGAATACTTGAGCAGGCAGCTTTCCTTCCAAGGCAAAGAGATATCCTCTTAGCAGTGTGACTCAAGGACAAAAGGACATGGCAAATGCAATAACTCCAAACATAATCTACCAGCAGTCTCAAACCTTTTAATAGTTGGAAGCTGCTCCTCATCCTGGGGCAGCTTTTTTTCTTTTTCTAGTTGGGAAAATCTGTTGATAAGGCAGTCAGCTTTGCTATCACAATTTCAACCTAACCAAAAAACTTTCAATAAAAGAGAATGTTAAAAAATTTTGTGGGGCTTATTCGACTGTGTGTGACTGTGAATAGTGCATCGTGATGTGTGTCTTTTTTTTTTTCCACCCCCTGAAGGGAGAACAGGGAAGTATTCCATTCAGATAGATCACTGATTAATGTTCACAGCTCTCAGCATACACTGGCTTCAGGAGTTGTTTATTGAAAATATGTAGCTGAGTCTCAAAGCCAACAACATTCCCCCAGGGTGCCCATTAAGCAGAAGGGCAGCACAGTTGTAAACAATCTACTTTGTAAAGTCAGAGAATTTGATAGAAAAGACATCTAAGTAATATTCAGTAAATACTTCATATTTTGCAATGTATAGCTTACAGGAAGAGAGAAAAAAGGGGAAGACAAAAATTTAAAAAGAGTTATTCAAGTGAAAAATGTTTCTCTAATCATAATCTAAAAATATCTCTCTAATAGTATTCTAATAATGTTTTTTCACTAAATGCATACATCATAAAATTCCCATCAGTGCCAATGGATGACAATGGGTTCCATAGGTTAGCAAGGAGAAATAGAGCCCAGGAACAACTGGCCAAAGAGAGGAACAGTGTGTCTTGGGAGGGTACTGTGTAAGGTCTTCCCAAGGAGTGATAAAACTGTGCTGAACCCAACAGAACTGATAAAGTCAGGCCGTGAAGAGCATGATACATCTGTGGAAAATCACAAGCACAGATGGGCACCCACTGTGGCTCTGTGCCATATGGCCTCTGGCTGCTGTGCACATAGACTACAGGACAGAATCTGCACCAACAGGCCCCCAAGGGCCTCTCCTAACACCTCCCTAGAAGGTCCTGGCACATCTCAGCCAGCCCCACGGCTTTAGGGGAGCACTCAAAAGGCATTGGGGCTGACCTCCCTGCTGTTTCTTTATTCTGGTAGCTGGGAATGAGTATGAGAGGATGCTAATGAGCTATGTGAGTACGTAAGCGTGCTGTGCTATTGTCTGTTAAAAGCAACAGCTTGATTCCATTACTAATAACAGCTTAATGAATAAAAGGTCTTCCAAGAAGTATTGGCTGTAATCTGTACCTCCCTTCTCTTCCAATTCCCTGATAGACAGAGGAATTTACAACAGTTACATGCTAAGAGAAATAGAGTGAGGAGGAAATACAGCAATATTGTGTCATTTATAGGTGTTACAAGGTCCAATATACAAATTGTGGGTCTTCAAAAATTAGGCAAGTAAAGATGTTTTGAGAAGCAAGCATGGAAAGACAACTATGCTGTATTTGTAAGAACAATATGTTCTCTGAAACTGGTATATTTCTTTCACAATTTGTATAATTACAACAAGATACCTAAACATGTCTTTCTCCTTCATCCCTTGCACAACATGCTCTTAAAAAAGTCTAGAGCAGAGAGCTTGTCTTTCCAAGTGCTTGCAAAGAATTTATCTCCGCACTGTAAAATAAGGCTGGGTATTAAATAAAAGAAATAATAACAACTGATTGAAACAGATGAAAATGGAAAGTTTTAAACAGGAATGTGTGAGCATCCAGCCTCAATTTCACATCACCTTGAAGGATTAAAATTGAATTTTACAGGATCACTGTTCTCTCTATTAGTTTTATCACTCTCGTCATATGTAGAGATCATCAACGTATTCTAAACGTTAATTAAGGAGAACAATTTGTCTAAACAACTGTAGCTTTAGAAACATCTCTTTCTAAGAGTAATAATTACATCATAGAGACATAACTTGGTTTTTCTGTCTATTTGTTTTTAAATGCCTCAGCAACCAATTCTGGTTTGGTGAAATGCACCAAGGTAAACACTCATTTTATTAAAAGTACAATCGATTTTTTTTATTATTGTTGTTCCATATTATGTTGCTTCTAAACTGAAAAATAATGAATTACATTTGTAAAAAATCTGAGATGTCTTTAAACTTTTAATAATATATTAGCGAACTTTCAACATCCATAGTAATGATTGTTTTAATTACTAGAGCTGATAAAAATTAACGAGTCCACTGATTTTAACTCTGCATAATTGTTTGCTAAAATGTGCATGCAGCTTCTCTTTTACTCTCACGTTCTTTTTTCATAATGTACAGTTAAAAGAGCTTTATTTCATCAAATTAAAAAAGAATAATTAAAACCCCCCAAACAAACCAAACAACAACAACATAAAAAACCTTAGCAGCAGAAAAAACTCTGAAAATTATCTGCACATTAATTGTAAAATATATTATAACTTCTGAGAATGAGTTTATTTTAAATTTTGGATTGAAATCCAAAACCAGTGTAGTTTCTCATAGCTTCAAATTTTGTTGCAAATCCCTGATATAGCAAAATGTAAAGTAATACATATTAAAAATTAACACTTGTTTTTAGCTTTCTATTAAACATTAATGTTGTATCTGAAATTTAGATACAGTTCTTAGAGTGGTCATATTTAACCTGACCAGATTTTCACTCCAACAATGTCAATTGAAACAATAGCCTGTAGTGAATTCTTGTGAGGAAAGTATTAATCTCCAGTCACCCACTGCTGATGGTGATGTCACTCAAGAAGTACTACAAATTGGCTGAAAGAGGAACATGAAATTTCATATCCCAAATATGTGCCAGATATGGTCTGGACCTGGTCTCAGACCAGAATTTTCATCCTGAACATGAGATTATGTTTCTGTATTTATGAAGTAAAGATCTCAGTGTTAATGGATAATCTCAAGGTCTCTCTACTCTACTAACCCAAAGAGCCAAGGCAGGGATTCAGACATCGGCACACGTCCTGCTGCTTTTTCACCTGTTGTCCTGCATGGCTTTAGTTCGTGTCAACTCGGACATTCCCAGGAAATGCCTGAATACCCGGAACTGTTCTGACAGAAAGTACAGATGAGGCAGTTGTGTCCAGGAGGCTGCTATCTGTGACATACACTTTCTAGAAGTGACATAAACCAAGCCCTGGAGCATTTTATCTGCCACTATAGCCTGTGTGATTCAAATTTGGTCCAGATGATCAGGGCATTTCTAGCAAATTACCGAGAGCAAGCTGAACAGAGTTTATGCCAGATTTCTGATTTTATGCCAGTTTTCAAACAGCTGGGAAAGGACATTCAATACCTAATCCCATACAGGCTGTAAGTGAAAATGTCCTTTAAAAATGTTTGAAATGCATTCAACAAAGCCAGTTTGTACCAGTTAATATCCTCTTACATGGAAAGGTCACTCCTCATCCAGTACCAAATTTTTCTAAGTGAACATTTTGTGTGCATAAATTCTATGTTTTGTTTGTTCTCTTCCAGTCCTATTTTCCAGGCTTTTTCCTGCAGTCCAAAGAAGAATTTTCCAGCAGGAAAGATGAATGACCTGTGGAAATTATAATGCATTTTAACTTGTATAGTTAATTTAAAAAAAAAATGTGGCAAACCAGGGTACTAGGAATATTTTTATAAATGAAATTTTTCTACACATAAAGATCTATTCTAAATTCATCAGTATTCAGAAAACCAATTCATGTCTAATACAGATAGATTTTGTTTCTATTTTCTCATTCCAATTTACCCTCAAATAAATAACCATGTATTAAGCTAGGGGCCTTGAGGAGAGACTCTCCACCACTTCAAACAATAGTCACTATGTCTTTTAGTCTCTAAATAGATATTTTATTATAACATTCTAATAATAAACTAAAAAGAAATAATTTCAGCTGAGAAAAGCCAACACTATTAAGCATGAAAAGTGAGTGAAAATTCCCTCCTCTTCACCTATGTCTTAAAAATAAGTATTCTTTCATCAAACTTGGAAGGGTATCCAGGGTTAAAGCAGAATGTTTCTTGAGGAAGAAAGTGGATTTCAGCTGATGACTTACCCAGTTTTTCAAGCAAATTTCTATATAGACAATTCATAATCTATTTTGAAGGTAGAAATATGATAAACAACATTGGGAAACCTCACATCTTTTGAGTTATTCTTGTTTCATGAATTCAGGGGTCTCAGGGGTATGACTAATAGCCAAACATGGAAAGAATTCTCTAGGTGACCATGGCTGATAACTTTATGTTTAGAAGTTGGCAATGCTTCTCTTCAATCTAGTGATAAATATGTTGACGTGTCAAAGAGAAAACATATGCCAGATTTATTATCATAATTATTATTTCAAACTATATTAACTCAGATTTCAATACATCTTCATCCAAGACAAAATATTTTTTATTTTGTTAGATTAAAATCCACACTGCAACAAATATCAATAAATTAAATGTAATATTTGTGACATGAAATTAAATTAATCACAGAAGACATAAAAGACATGGAAGGTATTAGAAGCCTTTATTTAGGAAGAAATTACCACAGAACCTTTATTGTAAGGTGCAGTAAAGATGAGAACTAATAGTCAGTACATTTGAACCTGTGAATTATAGTTGGACAAATTCATGTGCCAAGTTCTATAAGAACCTGTTTGCTTTTTCTGCTGCTTCTCATTTAGGGCAACGACCATCCTGGGCCTCATCTCTGGTGCTTGTTGACAAAAGTGTCAGTGTTCCATGAAAAGGTACAGTTGCTCTGAAATGTTTGTCTTTTGCTACTTTTTTTGACATTTCTTCTGATCTCTTTGTGTTTCATAATGAAATTAAAAATCTGAAACAACAATAAAAGACACATGAATGAGTGGCAACTACAAAAAGTTATTCTCCTTTATTCATGTATTCAGAATATGCTTGTTTCCACCAGCTGGTAAAGAAAGCTGCAGTTAATTTACTCATCATTTGTATCCTGTTCCAATGCGCACTGAGGTCAGGTGAAAGACAAAAAGAGGATTGCTATTGCACCAACACATTTAAAGTAACAGAAAACCTGACATGTTTACTGTTTCTCTTGACATACAGGCTCCTAGAATCAGGTGATTATTTGGGAAAGATCATTTTAATTAAAAAAAAAAAACAAAACAAAACAAAAACAAAAAAACCCCCCAAGCAAAACAAAAATAAACCTCCCCTCAAAAACCAACAAAACTTCCTCCAAATATGTAATAGAAATAAAGGGTAAAAAATCAGTCAAATGAGTATAGGAAACCCAGAGGACATTAATTTTAAGTCAGACAGCCTTTGGTATTAGAAAATCTTTGAACACTAGAGTTGGAATTACAAAGTGTGTATTTAAGAAACTGTCATAGTGGGTTGATCCTGGTTGGATGCCAGGCACCCACCAAAGCCACTCTCTTACTCTCCTCCATGACTGGACAGAGGACAGAAAATACAATGAAGGGTTCATGTGTTGAGATAAGGTCCAGGAGAGATCACTCCCCAAATACTGTCATAGGCAAAATAGGCTAGAATTGGGTGTATTAATTGAATTTATTACTAATGAAATTGGAGCAGGATAATGAGAAGTAAAATAAATCTTAAAAATACCTTATCCCCGCTCCTCCCTCCTTCCCAAGGTCTACCTCCTACCCCACAATGGTGCAGGGAGACAGCGAGTGGGGGTTAAGATCAGTTCATCACATGTTGTTTCTGCTGGTGCTGAGGGAGAAGAGTCCTTCCCCTGCTCCAGAGTGTAGTCCCTTCCACAGGATAAAGCTCCTCATTAACTTCTCCAAACTTGAGTCCATCCCATGGGAGACAGTTCTCCATGAACTGCTGCAATGTGGGTCACTCTCTCACAGGGTACAGTCCTTCAGGCACAGCCTGCTCCAGTGTGGGTCCCCACAGGGTCACAAGTCCTGCCAGGAAACCTGCTCCAGCATGGGCTCCTTTCTCTATGGGTCTGCAGGTCCCTGCCAGGAGCCTGCTGCAACACAGGCCTCCCATGGGTTCACAGCCCTCTCATACACCTGCTCTGGTGTGGTCTCTGCCACAGGCTGCAGGTGAATCTCTGCATCTCCACAGTCCTCCATGGGCTGCAGGGTCACAGCTGCCTCCCCATGGTCTGCACTATGGGCTGCAGCAGAATCCCAGCTCCCGTGCCTGGAGCACCTCCTCCTCCTCCTTCTGCACTGACCTTAGTGTCTGCAGAACTGTTCCTCTCACATATGCTCACTTTTTTCTTCCCTGGACACAATTACAACTGGGCAATGCCTTTTTTTTTCTTCTTAAATATGTTACCACAGAGGTGTTACCACCATTTCTAATTGGCCCCGCCTTGACTAGCAGCACATCCATCTTGGAACCAGCTGGCATTGGCTCTTCCAGACGTGGAAGCAGCTTCCAGCAGCTTCTCATAAAATCCACCCCTGTAGCACCACTGCTACCAGAACCTGGCCACGCAAACCCAATACAACTATCTACATTTTTTTTGTCCCCTCTCAGTTTCAATCATATTTTTAAAACAGGATACAGTTACTTAAAGACTGATTTACTCAATGACAACTGGTTCAGCATCTCCTTTCCAATCAGCTGCCCCAAACAATTTTCTGTCTTTAGGATATTTAACTTAGTATAATTATTAATTTATGAAGTGCAATGTAAAGTAAATCTCCACTTCTAAACAAACACTAAGTAAGATAACTTAGTAACAAATGTAAGATTTCTGGATGACATTTGACTCCATGGAAGCCATTGTTTCAGCATGATGGTTTCCGGACATGGGGTTTGTTTGACTAAAAAAGATGAGTTGTAATGATCTGTGAAAACCATTGTTGGTAGCCCAGTCCCAAGTATAATGGGAACTGGCAGGTATGTTGGTGGTGATTTGGGAAATCCAAAGAAGGATTCCCAAGACCCCTCAAATGCAAAATTAAAGGTTATCTTATCTGGGTATTTTGTTAAACACTGAGTAGTTTTGATGCAAGCTTGATTAATTCAAGCATATAAACAGAGTCATTTGCATTACATGACTAGTTTAGGTCACACAAGTGTCCTCTGAGAGTACAGCTGATGGTGACTGGTTGCCAATAACGTCAGACTGGGAGGCCAAGTGACCCTGAGAGCTGCTTCCTGCTGCACTCTTGCAGGAGCCTTCTTGAGAGCTTGCAGTTGTTCTACTGCAGTGCAATGTGTTTTTTCTCTGCAGAAGAGAATATCAGGAATGTGAAACAAAATTGCAAAAATGAAATCATGTGCTATTTTTTTTCTTAAAAATGTGTCAAGTTTCTATTGATGTGTCTTTACAGAAGCCATCTGAATTAGGGTATGGATTAATTTGGTTTAGTGATTCTTCAGTTCCAGGAAACCCAGTAGAAGTTCATAATTTAAAATGAATCATGACCAGTTAAAAGATTGGTAACTAAAGTTGGAAAAAATGCAATTAGAGGCACAATTAAAATTGTGCAAGTCTAAGATACAATATTTTCCTGATACTATATATTGCTGTTCTAGTGCTGATTAATTCAGCCAAATGTAAGATAAATTACTTCACTGACTTAGGTGTACTAACTCCAAACAAGTGGCTGTGCAGGGGGGGAGGACAGTTATGGTGCTTCAGCTGGAATTGGCAATGTTGTATGTATTATTAAAATCAATAGAAATAATACTTAAAAGCAAAAAATACAAGTCTTAAGCAAAGTCACACCATAAAAAAGTATTTATGGATTAATAAAAACATAGTGTTTGTTTCTTTTACTAGAGAATTTTCAAGTGGCACCCAATTACTGTTTTTCCACTGTGTCCACTAACCATCAGAAGTTTTGCACAACCATTAAGCTGTTTGTTAAAAATATTTCTGCTGACCTTTGCTGAGAGTTTTAAGGAAGGAAACAGGGTTCAAGGACTCAAACTACTCTATTTCTTTATTTTTCCTAGTTGTTAGCTTCAGGTGGTGTGGTTGCCACACCTGAAGGATGGGTTGCCATCCAGAGGGACCTGGTCAAGCTCAAAAAGAGGACTCATGGGAATCTGATGCAGTTTAGCAAGACCAAGCACAAGGTGCTGTACCTGGGTTGAGGCAACCCCTGGTATCAACACAGGCTGGGGATGAACAGATCGAGAGCAGCCCTGCCCAGAAGGACCTGGGGATGTTGGTGGGTGAGAGGCTGGCCATGAGCCAGCAAAGTGCACTTGCAGCCTGGAGAGCCAAACGTGTCCTGGGCTGCATCCAAAGCAGCGTGGGCAGCAGGGCAAGGGAGGGGATTCTGCCCCTCTGCTCTGCTCTGGTGAGACCCCACCTGGAGTGCCACATCCAGCTCTGGGGTCTCAGCACAGGAAAGATGAGAACTTGTGTGAGAGAGTTCAGAGGGGGACTTAGAGGGATGGAGCAGCTCTCCTGCAAGGAGAAGCTAAGATAATTGGAATGGTTCAGCCTGGAAGTGAGAAGGCTTTGGGGTAACATAATTGAAGACTTCCAGTACCTGAAGGGAGCCTGCAAGCAAGATGAAGACTATTGACAGGAGTGTGTAGTGGCAAGTCAAGGGGAAAGGCCTCATATTCAAAGAGATTAGCTTTGGATTCGGTATTTGGAAGAAATTCTTTGCTGTGAGGGTGGTGAGATGCTGGAACAGGCTTCCCAGAGAAGTTGTGGATGCTTAATTTCTGGAAGTGTTCAAGGCCAGGTTGGATGGTGCTCTGAGCAACGTGGTCTAGTGAAAGGTGTCTCTGTCCATGGCAGGGGGTTGGAACTAGATGATCTTTAAGGTGCCTTCAGACCCAACCCATTCTATGATTCTAGGTCTAACTTAAATCTGTTATCTCTACCATCTACTTGATATTTTTTAATTAAGAATAACAATCAACAGTTAATTGTCCTGGGAAAATACCCTTGACAAAATGCACTTGTTAATCATACAGCTGTTAAAGCACTTTGATCATGTTTGCTAGGCAGAGATTGTTTTATTTCAGTTCTGTTGGAACTTTTCTTTTACTTCATCTACATAGATAAAGGAAGATTTTTATTTTTTAAAAGAGAAATTCAAATTTCTGTACTGCTGTAAGGTGTATTTTAATGATGTTTTTCATCATATTAACTTTTTACTTGCAATAGAGATTTATAAATTTATAATTACATTCACAATGATTTATGAAATTAAGTGCATCCCTAATTGCTCTATGTTAACAACTAATGTAAATTATTTAAAGACTCAATTTGAGACTCTCACTTATTCTCCTTATTTCTGAAATCTATAGACAAAATAAAAATATCTGAGGGGAAAATTAAATATTTAGAAGTAAAATTCATATCCATTTTTAGAAAATTATTTAGAAATTTTTGAAATGAAACAAATTTAAAGTTTTTATAATAATTTAAGGGGGAGGTTGAAGAAAAAAATATGATTAATATATCAATGCAAATTCAAAATTATGTTTTCCATCTACAAAATAGCTTTCAGTGAAATTGTTTTTTAGCTGAAAAAAAAGACATTTCTGTCTACTAGTGGTTTTTTTGTAAGTTCTGCTCATATTGATATGTTGTATTTTTTAACTAACATTATAACTATGTAGCATACTTTCCACTTGGGCATATTGGGCTGCTGCTGGTCCATGTTCATTTATGCTGCTAGTTTCCTGTGACCTTTTACCTTTCGGAAAAATGTGATAGACAGGTGATGTGTTATTGTCTCAGTGGGCAATGGAGGATTCAAACTTACTAACAACATAAGAGATAATATTTTTTCTGTATCCAGGCAGTCCGTGTTACTGTGCTTTAGTTGGTGATACACTGAAAAGATTTTAAAAGATGTAGTATAACAGATGAAAATGGAGAAAAAAATGTGCATAATTTCTGGTATGTTTGTTCATGAGAATGGTTTGTGCTGTTACTTAAGTAAGAATACATTTACTGTAGTTATAAATATTATTTTTGTTAATCTCTACACTCAGTGTAGTCAATGTAATATTAGTGAAAGACTTAGTCACTTGGATTACTTTTTTTCTTTTGGGTTAACTTCATTCAATTCAATAGTGACTTGGCACTGCATATATTCCCGTCTTGATTTTTCATTATGTTAGTCATTAACTCTCTCTGAAAAAAAATCCTGCAAAACTATACAGTTGTAGATATGACAAACACGTGTCTTGACCATTTTTCCAGTTTAAGGTTCATAGCATCATAGTAATAAGAAATCATAGAAACATAACTACATATGTCATGGTTTAGCCTCAGCTGGCAGACAAGCCTCACGCAGCTGCTCGCTCACTCTCTCACCAGTGGAATTGGGGAGAGAATGAAAGATAAAAGCTGGAAAACTCATGAGATGAGATAAAGACTGTTTAATAGGAAAAGCAAAAGCTGCGCAGGATAGCAAAAGCTGCACACACAAGCAAAACAAAGCACTGCTTCCCAGGTGTTCCACCGTCTTCAGGAGAGCAGGGCCCCACCTCACATAATGGTGACGTGGGGAAGACCAACGGTTTGACTCCAAAGGTGCCCCCCCTTTCTCCCTCGTCCCCCCACTTTCTATACTGAGCATGATGTCACATGGTCTGGAATATCCCTTTGGTCAGTTGGGGTCACCTGTCCTGGCTCTGTCTTTTCCCAACCTCCCAGGCACCCCCAACTTCCTCACCAGCTTAGCAATATGGAAAGCAGAAAAGGCCTTGGCTCTGTGTAAGCCCTGCTCAGCACTAACAAAAACATCTCTCTGTTATCAACCCTGTGTTCAGCACAAATCCAAAACACAGCCCCATACCAGCCGCTGTAAAGAAAATCAACTAAACCCCAGCCAAAACCAGCACAATATACCCACCCTTTAAATGTACAGGGATCTGTTCTGGAAACTTGTAATTTGAAAGGGGAAAAGAAAAAGGATTTAATGGGCTGACAACCATTAAAACTTGAGTGCATTTTAATAATTTATTTTGTGGTCAGATTTGGTAAAAACAAATAGATTTAACTAAGGATGGGCAAAACTAGCTACTAAGATAAAATAAAACAGAGAGCCACTGAAAACCAAAATACAAGATAACAAATCTGAAGAGTTACTCATAACTAATCTGAAGAGTTACTCAACGGACAAACTTTGTTATTGTTCTGCCTCATAGATGCATTTCACATTTGGCATGCTACCTTTTTTTCACCTTGCTTAGTTCAGAAATGTAAAAACTGCCATAAAGAGAAAAAGAAAAATGAAAAGAAAAAATTTTGAGACTGTTTGTTCAAAAGTTGAGAGAAAACAGAAAGGATGGATCTGTTGTCTCTTCTGTACTCTTACTGATATTTCCTTTAATTGGTATGTAAAGAGAATAAATAATTTACAATTTAATTTCTATACCTCAGAAAGAAATAACACAATGAAAATCATTATTCTGTCTAGTGTGTTTTCCTCCTTCCCTCTACTTATTTGCCTTTTAAGCATCTAATTACTGTCTGGTTCAATATGACTTGCATTGTTATTGTGATTCCACTGTGTTTTCAAAAATGTATGAAAGCACATGAGGGGCAAAAGAATTATATCTGTGAACATGTCATGCCTGTTGATAACCTTTCAAAGGGAAAGCTGCATGTGGGGGAAGTATTTTTTCCATTTTACCTCTGGATGCTTGCACTAAAATTTGACAGAACCACACTGAGTTACTTTTCCTTGTAAAAACCTGTAAACTGAGTCTGGATTATGCTCTTTTGGCTAATCTTTACACTCTGCCCCAGCCCCATTTGAAACACTGATAATGCATCTGTCTGCAGTAAGCAGACCTTTGTGCAGTTTATATGTATAGTTTTTTGCTATGATTTTACAATTTAAACAGAAGGTGAGATGTCGTGTTACTGAGGCTTTGACAGTGAGAAGAACTTTAGCTGTGTTTCCAAGGAACTCTGGACAGAAAAAATAAATCAGTGTCATAATCAATATTCTTGATTGAGGACTGGCTACACCTTTGGCCTTCTGTCATATTCTGCTCCTTTGCTTATCTCATGTAAAACCCAGCTGTCACAGCAGTGCTATACTGTAGAAGCACTAAAGACCACGCTGGGATGTGAACCCCTTACTTCAGCAGCAGGCTAACTGGAGGGTGTCTCTCTCAAGCCGCAATAAAAACAGTGCACAGAAGGAAGAGGTAAGTAGAGGTGAGGAGGAGGTAACTGTGTCCAAGGATCTAATGAAGTCTCAGTCCCTCAAGCTAGCTGAAGTAATTTGTTTCTGGAAGAAAAAAATCTGCCACTGCTGCTGTGTCAGACAGAAATTCCATCCGTATCCGGAGAGGATTCCAGCCTGTTTTATCTCTGAGGTAGAGATTTGCCTTCCCAGTAATTTTGCCAATCTGTGTTACTGTCTTCTATGTCAGTGCTAATACTGACCTTGAATCTAAGCTTACACCTCTTGAGGCAGAGTGGACAAGACTCAGTCCTATTCTTCTACTGCAGATATAGCAACATTTAGCTGCTCTCAGGATTTTTGATGACTTCCCACTTGTAGGCACAACCAAGGATTGCATTAATGGCAACAGCATGAAAGACCCTGAGGGGAGTGGGGAGAGTTACAAAGACATTTTTCAACTGGGTTGTATTAATTTCAGTTTCATATTTTTGTTCATTCATAACTTATAACAAGCTCACTTTACAATCCCTAGTTTTGAAATAAAACCAGAACTTAGTTACAAACTATTCCATCAAGTATTTAACATTCACTTTTAATAATTATTAGATCAGTAATTTTAAAGCTTCCTGCTTTCTGTTTCATTTAATATTTATTGTTTTTGTTGAAGGGTTTTAAAATCACTTTCCATGGAAGAAGTTTAACTTTTTTTATGCTGATCAAGCTGGACCAAAGGAGAAGAACCAGGTGAAAAACAGAAACAAAAAACCTTTCTTAATTTCTTACAGTAAAATTAAAGAAACACAGGAAGGTAGACATTCTAATAAATACCCTACAGAAAATAACAAAATTCTATTGCAAACCTACATGATAACAAGGTTCTGATATCTTAATTTCTAAAAGAAAAATTGCGTACGTAAGTCTCTAGTTCATTACACAACATGTATGATTTCAAAATGTAGGTGTGTCTGTCAATAAGTGTGTGTGTATAAATTCTCTTACAACCCTTAATTGTTTCTGGCCAGGAATTCTTTAGAAGAAATTCATTATTAGTGAAAATATATTGTGTTAATTCCCTCAGGTCAGGCAGCTGCCCCTTGGGAAGCATAGCACTGAGTTTTAAAAGCAGAAAAACAGTTACTATATTAAAAAGCACTTAACTTATTTTCAGAGATTTCAAATAGAAAAGCTGTGTCTGCACATAACCTATACCTGGACTGATACATGAACAAACCTACGGTTATCTGAAGACTTTGGCAATGTCTTGAAGCATGGCTGCATAGCACCACAACACTTTCCTGTCAACTCTCCACCAAGTCTTTCATTGCCAAAAGAAATAGTGAAAAATTGTACAACTATGTTTTCACAATTAATGGAACTTTTTTCCATATAAAGATAAAATATCTTGAAGTTTTCCATGTGGTGATTGATATTATGGTCTATAATACAGTAAAAGGTGGTATCAAATTAAGAAAAGTGTGTAAAGCACAATAGAAAACCAAATGGATGAAAACTGGTATTCATCTCCTCCCTCAGAAGTTAAACAACAAAACTGAATAGACCAAGCAGCATTTGAGAAAAAGATGGTGGAACACTTGCCAGGTGCTGCACCATCTGAAAGGCACTATCAATACTAAATGCTAGGGTCTCCTGGCAAGAATAACTTGCCACTTTGTAGCCATACAAACATGAAATTTGGATAAATTAAAATATATAGAAGTGTGCTAAGAAAGCCAAGGTAAACGTCAGCTCCCCAACAACACTTCCAGGA
Organism: Struthidea cinerea; assembly: GCA_013397865.1. Taxonomy (NCBI): domain Eukaryota; kingdom Metazoa; phylum Chordata; class Aves; order Passeriformes; family Corcoracidae; genus Struthidea; species Struthidea cinerea. The sequence goes on from VZTI01005483.1 coordinate 538,058, forward strand.
AAAGCAGCAATAAATCTGTCTAAAACAAAGGACAAAAAGAGGTAAAAATCTGCATGACAAGACACAAGAGGGATTATGTGAGTAATATAACCAGAAACAGAAACAGCTGCTGTGAAAACTGATAGTAAAACACTTTATCAACTCGATGAGATTCTAGGTGGTGAATTTACACTAGCTAAAGGATATACTAGCAAAAAAAATTAGAAAGACTACAAAGGATGTATACCATGTCATTGATTCATGTACTCGCGCTTCATTTTTGTATGGAGCCCAAGTTTCTTGTCTTCACTTCCAAAGCTCTGTTCACAGTATAACCTCCTCGTTTCAGACTTTTAATCTATGGAGCAAATTATTTTCTTCTCTGATATTTCTCCACTCCATCTCTCCTATCTACACATGAGATAATTGAAAAAAAAACCCACCTTTGTCTCAGCCCCATCCTTTGCTCAAATACAGAGGAGTTCTGTGCAAGTGCTGTGAAAAAAATTGTTCTTTTCCTCCTTATTGCCCAGGATGGGATTAAACTCTATCAACAATAATCTTTACGGACACTAAACTACTTTTTCTTAAGCACCTTTGATAATATCTTATTAACAACATATCTAATCAGGAAAATTCCTTATTTACTTTACTACTTGGTGCCACAGATAGAGAATGTACTATTCATTTTTCTTTACACTTTAATGTCCTTGAAGTTTTTTTATTATTAAATGTTCTTGAAACAAGTGAAAATATATTTTCAATCTTTCAACAAGTGTCATGTTTGCTGTTTCTCAATTTTTATTGGTTTTCTCTGTATTAGTTCAGGCCAATGCATATCTTTCTTGTAATGTAGGGCCCAAATATGGATGTGATAACAATGTTGAACATTTTGGTTTTTACTTCTACTTTTCTTGTTCTGCAGGGGTTTGTTTGTTTCTTTTTTATTTCCCCTCCCTCCCCCCACAGTCAACAGTGAAGTTTACCTGCTTCACAAGAGCATGGACTTGCAGATTCTTCTTCAACTCATAATCTAGTTCATAATGTACCTAACCTAAGAATTCAATTTGTTTTCTAGTTGCCTATTCCTTGCAAACCATTGTCTCAGAACTTAATTGTTTTCTTCAAGCATTTTCAAACTGTCTCTGCATATATAGATTGCATTTTAATTCCATTCTTTGTTGCATTCCCTCACAGTTTCTTGTCTGCAAAGGCAATTAGACTATCCTATAATTCATCATTTGATTCTTCATTGAAAATAGTGAATTCAACTAGACCCAGTGCTGACCTTGTAGCATCCTACACATAAGCACTCTGGAATGAAATAACTTTTACTCCTGCTTCTTTATTGTTGATTTGGCTAGAGCTACATTATAGACACCATATGGCTTATTAACAACAATAAACTAATATTAGATAGATTTTTCTGACAATAGAGACCAAAATAAAAGCTCAGAAAAACAAAGACAAAAATATTACCTAACAGTCTGCTTAACAAGATGGAAGTATGAAAATAAAGGAAGAATTGAATAAAATGTCACAGTTCTGAATTCCAACGTTAAATTAGAAAAAGAGAGATCCAGATATATGAAGCAAGTGTATTCTCACACTCAGAATAACACGTATGCCAATAGGAATGTACAGAAAGAAATAAAACGAGAAAGTTGGAAAGCTGATACTAAGCAGTTTAAGTAGAATCTGTGTAAGAACATCAAGTCCTTTAACTTTCCTCCTCAAATATAAATTCCACCGTGTTGTATATTTCTGAAAGCTACAAGTTTTCCAAAGGTATGTGGATAGGTTAAATGGCTATGAAAATAGATACCCGCTAGAAAAGAGAATTAATAACAGTTGCTCAGATATGTCAAAGAATTTTGCAATATTTCTCTTTACTGTTATCCAGCATAAGAGATTGAAATATTTTGACTGTGTGTTTAAAATCAATGTATGGAATATGTTATAACAGGTGTAACTTTGGTCAACTGGAGGAAGAAGTATAACTGCCATTTTAAAGTCTTAATCGTAATTCAGTTTTGTGTGTCTTAACAGCGTATGGATATGTTATCTATACACAGCTACAAACACACACAGAGGAATTTTGTTGGGAGCAGAAGAAACTTCCAAAAGAACAAAAGAAGAAACAAGCCTGAATTCTTCCCTTCCCAGCTGGGTCTTGCCGAGAGGCTGCCTTTGATCGTCCCAGGAGTTGAAGCTCAAGAGAACAATAAGCTCTTGTGTCTTCCAAGGAAAGAAGGTGAAATTCCTCCCTATAAGCACATGCCATCAGAGGAAGGTAGGACGTAGTAGTAGGAGACTAACAATGAACAGGATGTTAAAACTGCTTGTCTTCCTCTTCCCAGTAAGTGTATGGAATTCTTTTAGTTCTGGTTCAGCCTCTGCGTTTTCAGCTCCTTGAAATACACCCTACATATTTTGTTACAAGGTTGAACTGGACTAACTGTGCTATTCACATTCTGTTTTAGCACTATACTGAAACATCTGTTTCTCTGGTTTACCTCTGCTTTGCCTAAAAAGATCTCTTAATCATAGTATTTTGCTTTTTAAATGTTTCTTATCAACAGTAGGTTTTCACTCACTGGTCTCAGAACAATTTTGTCTCACATCCACAGCACCTGGTCAGATTACTCCAGGCAAGCTTTGCTCTTTGTGTCTGGATTGCATTGCAACAGGCTTCACCATCCAGCTGGAATTAAATTAACTATTGATGTAATAGCTGCATTAGGGCATTGCATGATTGGCAGCTCACTTGTACAGCACAGTATTTTGAAGAACTAAGCTTTACTAAAATTATTTTCTTCTTTGTAACCGTTTTCAGAATTATGTCTAATACCCCTTTTCTTAGTTAGAAGTCTCTGGGTCCTAAGACCCTCTATATTGAAGTCTTTTTTTCATTTGCCATCTTGAAAGTAGGATTTGATTATATTGTCCATATAATTTATAAAATTTCCTGTGAACTAAGTGCACTTAATTTTACCTTTCCCATGGTTTCCTGACGTTGTATATTATAAATTGAAACTGGCAAGTGTTCTATTGTTTTTCATCTGTTGTGTCTTTTGTCTGGATTTTATTATTTTAATTATGTGCACTTTCTCAGAGCACTGCTCTGAGCATTTCTCTGCATATTTCAGCCATATTTGTTGTTTTAAGACATTTCTGTAGGGTTAGATCTGTTTCTCTACAATCCCTCTTGCAGGCTTTAATCACATGTCCTACAAATAAGCCTGTCTCTAGTTAGCAAGTCTGATTCCAGTGCTGTGTGTGGATGCCAGAGTTCTCAGCTGTGTAATGTTAATATTGGTTTAGGATGTAAAAACATGTTATCATATTCCAGTTTCATTCATTAGTAGGTCATAATCCTCAGGCATCTTTATCTGATGTTCCAGTGTTTCATTCTTAGTCACAGCACCTCACTCGGCTACACATTCTTTTCCCTTCCCAATGAGCTTTTTAAGGAATTATTCTCATTTTCCTTTATTTTTTAATGGTCACCTTTCCACACAGGATCAGTTTTAACTTTGCACTGACATGTTTTTATTTGGAAACATGGCAGTCATGGTTTATGTTTGTGCTGACCATTCTGATTTCAGTCATGCTTTGTATGCGACTTTGGCTCTCACAGACATAAAACATCCACATTTGCCAGACCTATCCTGTTTTTTCATGTGAATTATGGTTTCTCTGTGTACATTTGCAGATGGGAACCTCCTACCCAGATACTGGACATTCAGAAATCCTGCTCTTATGGATGTCTGGCAAAAGCTATGATCTATGTACACTGCACTACTGCATGTCTACGCACAGTAAATTCAGTATTATTCAGGAATAAACAGAAGAACTGTGCTGTGTGTATTCTCTGGGTGCTTTCTGACACCTCCTGGAAGAAGAAAATATTCTTCTCCTGCCCATCTCCTTTCAAGAGCTGGTAAAATCATTTTTCATATTCTCCTCAATTATTCTGCATATAGAGCAAATCCTATGTAAAGTGGAATTGTTGGTTCTGAATAACTCTATGATGAATACACACTTACTTATGTCGTACAAAAAAAAGTATCCTTTATTAAGACAAGTATTTACAAAGGTATTACCCTGAAACTGTAATCAAAACATTTTTTGGTTTTCAGACTTCTTAAAGTTCTTCCTTGTGCAAACTGGGATTTCTCAAAATTTCGGTGTATGTTATTACTTGAAAGTAATTCTTTGTTTTACTTGAATATGTTTAAAACAGCTGTAAGTCAAACAGCTGTACTGTATAAGCCTTGATTTATTAAAATTATTTTTAATCAGCAACTTGCATTCAGGAATATGTGTTCTAATGGTGGTTTTCAGTAATCTTAAATCTGAGAAGAATTAGAGCAAGAGAAACTAGAAAGTAAAAACTTGCACTTGGCTGAGATCTATAAAATAAATTACTTTCAAGGAAGTGTCAATCAAGTATTTAAAAATCCCTGACTCCTTAGGCACATCAGCTCATCAAGTTTATGTGTAGGATGATGCTAGCTTTGAAGTGGCCCTAGTTATTTAAGGTATTCCTGGTGCCTCTGGCTCTATTCTGGCAGGTCTGTCACTTCACGGCCTGCCTCAGAACTCTAATACAAGATAATCAATGAAAATAAAGACGCCTTAGGAACAAATGCCTAAACAAGAAAACAATCCCTTGTTTTGGCTTGATGTTACAAACTGTTGTGCCGTACAACACAGCAAATCTGTCCCCCACTGTGAGTTAGAGGCTTTGTTAAAATAAATTCCTCTATGATGCGAATGCTATTTCACGCAGAACATACAGAAATCTATGAAATTACAGACTTGAAGATAAGAAGCTCACTGGGTGGAAACACATGTCTCAGCTGAGCCTGATTTCAAGATAGCATCTTGGACATTTAGGATTAGATTTGAAGAGGAATTTTGCTCCAAACCTGGGCCCTGTTTAAATGATTAGGTAGGAAGTAGGTATAAACCAGTTTTGTTCAAGGTCAGTAGAATCAGTAGTTGTATTTTTTCTTAAAACACCTGCAACGAACACTCAGGTTCACTTTAAAGAAAACATAAATTTTCTCCAGACAGAATAATACTGAAGGATGAAAAAGGAACAAAACCAAACCAAACAAACAAAAAAAC
>VZTI01005483.1:543188-599816 GCA_013397865.1 Struthidea cinerea
AAAAAAAAAAAAAAAAAAAAAAAAAAAAAAAAAAAAAAAAAAAAAAAAAAAAAAAAAAAAAAAAAAAAAAAAAAAAAAAAAAAAAAAAAAAAAAAAGAACCCAAAAAACTGCACAAAAAAATCCCAAACCACACTTTCCTTGGAACAGATGTTGTAATTTTTTGTTGTTTGTTTTATATTAAGGTATTCATGGAAATACTAACAAAATTATTAGCACTGAAAACTTCCCAGGTATTTGTTTTGACATGCACTTACTTGCTGCATATGCTATGAAAAGATCTCATTACTTTATTTCAGATGATAATTTGGGCTTAGCCTATGGGTTGCTTATCTTTAAGTGCAGTTGTGCCAGCAATGTGAACTCTGAGAAAAATTTCTGGAAGAAAGATAGATTTGTTTTCTTCTTGATAGAACTACAGTTCGTTGCAGTGAGAGATTATAGTCATATAAAAGCTTTCGTTTCTAAGAAACCTGTTGTGCTTGAAAAACTGTGCACATATGAATCATTTCACAGAATTAGAACTATTTTCACCCAACACTGAAATGAAATCAACATGGCAGGTGCTTCAACAGTGTGGCATAATAATTTTGGAAAGGAAGAAGGAAGAGGAGTGCTAAAATAAAGCTTTACAAAGAAAGAATGTGACCAGCCATTCAAATTAGAACATAGAGATGCTTGACCTGTTTTTGGTTAAAGCTTTCCTTGTGAGGAAAGTCACATGAAAAGATACCAAATAATTTTGATGAAAAGCATTCAAGCTATATATTTTAAACCCTCCATTTAATCAGTCAAGCTGGTTCTTTTGGCACCTAAAACTAAAAGAAGTAACATATATAGAGAGATAAAATTTATAAGCAGATAAAAACAAATGATTGTGAAGTACCCTGTCAGTTATTTGAAATGAGACAGTTGCCAACAGCATTTTAAGAAGAGATACATCTCCTCAGATTTTCTGCATATAGATCTCATGGTCAAATACTGTGGCATAGATTTTTGACAGCTTGATCAAAATAGATTGGACTTGGCATTTTCCATATCTGAAGCAAAAGAAATACCCATAAACAAGCCTTTAAGTTTACACTGCTTTTCATCATGGTATTCAGCAAAGATGCAGAATTTTCCTTTGAGCTGTCACAGGGACATTCCTGCTGCCAGAGTCTGATGGGCTGCACATGTGGACACAATGGCAAGGCTCCTACTCTCTCTCTGGCTCCAGGACAGCATCCCCTCAGGAGCTCAGCAGTGTTTCACTTTCATTAGCTGTTTGTTTGCTACTGAGTGAATAAACATGCATTGATCAGTCAGTGGAGAATATCTCCTTTTCAAGCATTAATTCTCATGATACACTTAAGACTATAGCAAGTTTTTATTATACTGATTTCACATAAAAACAACACCTGAGACATGAAAGTGAAGTTAGGCTGGAAACAGACCACTTGTCACTGAGAATAAAATGTAAGAATACCATTGACTTACAATTCCCTGTTGTATCTAGCAGGCAAATTTCTTATTAAAATTCCTTAAACCTGAAGTAATTTGATTTAAAAATTTTCAGGACAATTTGAACCCACTGAAAGCTACTCAGATGTTACTTTGTTAAATTCCAATAAAGTTAATAAAGTTTAACTGTAGTAAACATTTTACATAGGTCAATTTAAATAATCTGTCTTTTAAAGGATGCAATGACTATACATACCATAGCAGAATCAATAGTAAATATCTTTTATGCTTAAAAGACATACAAATAATTTATGATAGTAGCTGGAAATACAACTTCTGTAAAGTAGGAAGTGAAGTAGGAATCTTGATATTATTTTGAAGAAATAATTTGAAGAAAAATACTTGCAGTATTTTTGTTTCCTTTCTGTAGGTCCTTAGCCTTCTGTTGGTGGCAGAAAAACAACAACAAAAAAGGTGCCATTACTGGAAAATTGGAAATTTCTTACTGTTAAAAGCTATCTGTCTGAAAATAGACCAGGAAGAGATTATAACGCTGGTCTGGTAAACTGAAGACGCCAATTGTTAATATGCATGATCAAGAGAGATGATACAATAATAGTTTGTACTTTACAATTAGATTAAGCGTATTTGTATTTCAAACACAGATTCAGTTTTTGTTACTGAAGTGGGAACGCAAATTGCAGCAGCAGTTTGAACTGCAAATCTAATGGAAAACATTCACAGTTGACTACACATGCAGACAGTTACACAAGATGAGCTTCTTAGCAATGAAAGTAATAATGAGGTTTGGATCTACATGGAAAAAAGATGAGGGTTTCAGGTTATGCTTGGACCAAGGTGCTTCTGCTACTGAAGAGACAGGGACAGCCTCTCGTAGTGTTGTAGCTGGATCTGTTAGCACTCAAGTATCCTGATGAGAGTATCCATAATATTTGAGATAGTCGGGACTGATTTCTCAGTCTGATATCTTTGTTGACAATGAAAAGACTAATCCAATTAGCTGCAAAACTTCTGAAAAGCTATTGGGAATGCCCTTGTAACTTTGAGGAGAGAGAAGTTCTACAAAGAGCTACTTAGAAAAAAAAGTCACAGATCATAGAATATTCTCAGTTGGAAGGGACTCACAAGGATCATCGAGTCCAGCTCCTAAGTGAATGGTCCATACAGGGATCTAACCCACAACCTTGGTTTTATTAGGACCATGCTCTAACCAACCAAACTAATCTCATTATATATCAGTATTTTTTAATAAGACTCAAGTAAACAGTTTCCAAGGATGATTAAAGAATTTGAAAATCTTTTTTTCTCTTTGAAAGAGTTGAGAAAATTCTGTCTTCAGTTTCTTTTTATTCCATTCTGTGGTTTAGTGGTAACCCTCTTGCTATCTTTAGGGTATTTAGATAAAATGCTCTTTCCCGATAACTTATTCAGGTGAATCAATGCAGTCTATGACTCATGTTTTGACTCCATCTGACAAAAAATGTGCTTTAAACTACAGGTCATGATACTAGTCTGAGACATAAAGATAAAATTGAATGGAAACAAAAGGAAATACTCCTCTCCCAGATTCTGAGATTGGTCTCTGCTGGAGCACTTCATGTTTTCCAGCAAGACTCTTTAGAACTTCATCTCTAAGACAAGAATGAAGTGGAATTGGAGAAAGTCCAGCTGACCTAGATCATGCAGCAGATATGTGCCTTTCTAGAAAAATGGAGAGTAAATGAGTGTTTGTCCACAGCAGATGTGAGAGCAGCCTCTTTTGGTTTATCTAAAGAATGTGTTTAAATAACAGAAAACTAAGTCTCCTGGGACATGATGTGTTGGTCACGCAGAATCTTTTTCAGTGACAGTCTCTGAAAAAGTCACCAAGAAACATGATTTTATAAATCCAAGTGTGTTAAACTTTCTGATCACGTTCAAGTGGCATAAGTAGAACTATGGGGTTTACATAATCCCATTAATTTATAATGATTAAACCACATTTTCAATTCTTTTAAACTTTGTAAGCAACTCAAATGTCTACAACAGTCACAGAAAAACAATGGTTTGTTAGGTACAAGGCAGAGAGGTGCAGTGGAAGTTTCTTCATGGTATGACGCCTGGGCGCTTCAATTCTGACCATTGGTGTTTCAGGTATGTGTCACTGAAGGCCTCATCAAATGGCACAAAACCATCTTTTATCAGACAGTTATACTTAAATCTCTGCAATGAGATTTCTGAAATGAACAGGAGATCTCTGAAATGAACAGGGTAAAATCATACTTAAGAAGATATTGCATGATGATAAGTAATATCTAGTAGAATTTAATCTTGTACCTTTTTTTTCTTTTTAAACTCTTTGCAAAAATATAACCCAGAATTTCATGTTTTTGTAAAGATTCAAATGTATATTAAAATCACACATAACAAAGAGGTTTCCTGCTAGGACTTGTCAAATCTTCCTGGAAGCAAATTCTCTGCTATCTATCCAGCCAGGGCACAGTACTTTGGGCTAAGACATTACCCATTATTATTATCCAAGCCCAAAAAAAAGAAATGTTACATGAGCAGCAGCAGCAACTCATACTGAAATGGGAAGAGCAAGGTCTTCCAAAAAAGCTTATGGTTGGATTGCCTTTTTCCAGTGGTATTATAAAATTTGGAAAGATATCATTCTGTGTGAAAAGAAAGATGCTTCTTCCTTTCCAAGTGCCCTCATACCCAGATACTTAACTGTATTGTGTGATAAGAGAGACTGACTAATTCCCTGAAATCAGGACTGTCCTGGTCACATGCTGAAGGAGATTTTCCTGTTTCACAGTTTCACCACTTCTGAAGCAAAACGAATCAGTGATGGCATAGCAAGCATCAAGTTTAAGAAGGACTTAAGCAAAAAATCTTAACCAACTGAAACTTCAGGTCACTCTAGGCAATTAATCAACCTGACTCCTAAGAAAAATTCTGTTAAGTATTTGTTCAACTCTCTTCACAGCCTATCTGTCTTCATGACCCATGTACATTCATGCACTTAAGTTTTCACTCATCAAGATGCTCACAGGAACAGTGATCCACTGCCACTGAAATCAATGGAAAAAATCTCACTGATTTGCGTTGGATAAGGCCTAAGCCCCATGCGTGAAGTTTTACACTGTATTCTCACACATCAAATGTTAAACACTTGCACATGGGAGCAGTTGCATGGAAATTAACTATATTAAGTTAACATGGGATGTTGCTCAAAACAAAGTATTAGAGACATCTCAGAGATCTCTTTAAAAAGTCAGGGAACAGAAAGAATATGATGTAAGTTATAATATACAATCATAACCTAATACAGAAATATAAGAGTACAAAATACAGTTTTTGCACTCCCTGAAAACTTGTAATAATTTGTACAGTTAAAAAATTAAACAATAATAAAAAATAAATAATTAACTTTTCCAAAACAAAACCAAAAATGCCTCTGTTTTGGTTCACAATGAGAAAGAGAAGAAAATTAACTTGTCAAATAAATTATATGCTGTGAATCGCTTGCTAGGATCTGTTCATGAAACCAAGGCTTTTATAAAACACATTGTTCTATAAGAAAAAATGCTTTTTCTGTTTCTTCCCAGCTGCATGAAGGTCTTCCATTCAAAATTTCACTTTATTCTTCTAATTAATTACACATGCCTTTGTAGCTCTAACTTTAAAATGTTATTCAAAAAGAACATGCTTTTGAATCAATATCAATCACATTGTTTTATTTTCTCAAGGGAAAAGAGGGTACTCAAAGGAAATTCATCTTATGTTGACACTAACTTGTTTCCCTATAGAATGTAATTCTGGCATGTGGAAAATCTGTAGTATTACTCAGTCGGTCTATCATAAATTTTCAAAATAACTTCTGGTTTTTTATTTGACTGTGTTGTTTCAAAAAGGTGGAGGGCAGGATGATGTCCTCATAATCACAGGACTGATATTGTAAGTTTGCTGTTCTTTGTCCCTGGCACACCATTCTTGGTTACCCAAATTTCTCTCACCATTAAAAGGTAGGATGTGGTGGAGTTCTCTAAGTGATAGAGTGGTAAAGACCAGCCCTGATGTTTCTGCCTCATATTGTCCTTTCCATATTGCTGCCAAGAGCAAGATGTTTCAATGTGTCCCTGTTGAGATTTCCTCCTGTATAGACCTCTGCATTGCTAATTCCCAAAATGTGATGTTCATTATCGTATTACTTTTGCAAAGAATATAAAATAAATAATGTGAAAATTGCATTTTTATTTTTCACTTTTCAGAAATAGTCCCTATCCATGGGACAGGGCAAAAGTAAGACAAATTGGGTTTACCCAGTATGTCCACATACTGGTACTATTGATAAATTGGCACCATATTTACTAAAATTACATAGCAAACCCAGCAGACTACAGCATTGCAGTTCGTAAAAAAAAGGGGGGTTGGGAAATACTGCGAGAAGTACATTTCAGACTAAATATTGCTGGCTTTACAAAGAAGTCACAGAATCACAGAAGCAATTATGCTGGAACAGACCTCTGAGATCCTTGAGTCCAATCTATGACCACACACTAGCACTTCAACTAGGCCATAGCACTAAGTGCCACATCCAGTCTTTCCTTAAATACCCCTGGGGATGGTACACCACCACCTCCTTGGGCAGCCTGTTCCGATATCTACTCACCCTTTCTGTGAAGAACTTCTTCCTAATGGCCAACGTGAACCTTCCCTGGTACAGCTTGAGGACATTTGCTCTTGTCCTGTCAGTGGTTGCCCGGGAGAAGAGGCCAACCCCCACCTGGCTACAACCTCCTTTCAGTCAATTGTAGAGAGTGATAAGGTCCCCCCTGAGCCTCTTTTTCTCCAGGCTAAACAGCCCCAGCTCTCTCAGCCAATCCTCACAGGACACACGCTCCAGATCCTTCACTGCTGGTGAAATCTTAAGGCTTGGAAAGCTGAAACGATTTGCCCTGTATAAACTGTAAAATCTTTGATCAATAAGTTGACAGTCCAAGCCCAAGAGCAAAGTTCTACTTTTCAGCCAAGAATTCCAGAGGTAAGCATGCTGCTTCCAATTTTACTTTTTTTTTTCTTTCTTATTTCCATTACTAAATGCTATTTTCTATAGAAAAAAAAATGTTGATAAGAAAAGCAATGTATCTCAAAGCAAAGCTTAAATGTCATAAAAATTCTATACATCACAGTATGGGAGAATTTTTTTGAATTTTTGAACTCCAGATTCTTCAAAGCATTGCTCCCCAGAATCTATCAAAGCAATGTGTACTACTGCTGTGGAGAGGATCTTATTCTTGATGTAGTGTATTCGGTATCTTTTTGAAAGAAGAAAGTCAATTTCGTGTCACAGAAATCTTTGAAGTTCATTCTAATGAGAAGTACTTCTTCTATTATTTTACTGTTTTTATTCACTGCACTCTTTTTTTTATGGCTAAAACTATTCCAAGAAAGTGGTCTTAGCAGTTGGCTGCTTAGCACTTCATCTGTTCCTGCTGTTTATTCTTCCCTTGAAGCCACACTCCTGTGTTAAAAGCACTGAACTTGTCCCTTTAGCCATTGGTCCTTATGCAATAAAGCCACACACCACAGACATCAGATGCAATTAGAGAGTGAATCAAATGATCAGGGGGAATGCCAGAAGTGGAATCATCATCTCTTCAGGACTTTAAATAAAACAAGCCAGTGGAATGCCAGAAATGGAACCATCATTTCTTCAGGCTTAAGAACGCAAGTCTTGATAGCTTAAGTCAAAAACTACTATGGACAGCAAGATTTTCACTTGCTTCCATGATCTTACAGTTGCATCTATAGCAATATTACTACCAGTGTTAAAACTGATATTAATAGTAACAACATCATCTTAAAAATTCAGGTAAACTGCCAGTATATCTTGAAGACTCCTCATTAATTGCTGATAACCGGTTTCACTAATCTTCTTTCCTTTTTTCTTTAGGAGATTATTGTGTTCAACCCAGAGCCAGCGACACAACAACAGCCTGGCTGACGCAGAGCCAAAAGTCGTAATATTGGCTCCTCAACACCAGTGAGTTAGCAACTGTTACAGACAGCTTGTGGGAGAACTGGTGCAACTCCACATATTTCCTTTTCTGTCAAATACACCAGCACTAAAAAGTAAATTTATACAAATTTATACAATAACTTAGGATTTAAAATTTTTATGGATAACCCATTATAGAAATAAAGCAAGAACATTTAGTTTGTCTTAGACATATTCTGTGCTGACTTCTGTCTCTAACACACCAAAATACAGGTATTTGACTTTAATAAATCCATTTATTCTGCCCATATTTATATGATCATTGGAGAACTCTGGTTCTCCGAAGAAAGTGTATCTTTCATAATATGAAATTTTGTAATTTGAATGTTTCATAATTTGAATATGAATAGGATATTTGATTTAAAACAGTGACTCAGTTAAACAAGGACATTGAGAATCTTGACCAAAACATCTCTCCTTAAAGATTGTTCAAAGTGTTCTGGTTTTCCATACTTAAATTTTTCTTGTGTCACTTTCTTTTGTTACTACAAAAGATAAGGATTTCATTTCTTTCAAATTCTACTGGTAGCTGACCTTATTGTCACTGTAGGCCAGTGAAAATTTTTCTGAGTCTATCCTGTTCCCCTTCTAATGCTAGCCTAAAATAGACACTATTTGGATGATGATCTGCGAGACAGACCTCTTCTTTCAGCTCTCTTGTGTGTCTCTTGACAGTCTTTCCATCTGCAGATATGGCTTCCTCAAAGCCATATCTGTGGTGTCTTGTGAATACAGTGGGGACATGACATGGGTAAAGCCAGCACTTGAGTTAAATCACAGAAAAATGTTCTGTATTTTCTTATGTACTTGTATAGTTAGTTACCATGCTTCCTTTTGAACTAGATGTAGTGAACAAGACCGTCATGATCTAGTCTATAATCACAGATTCAGTTCCCCAAAATGTCAAGGACAGTTCTTCAATCTTAGAAACACCAATTCCTTTGTGTTCTTCATGCAGCTTTTAATAAAATTTACTTTTTTTGTGTCCTTATGTTCAGTGCAGTACTTTTCAAAGCTCAGTAATAAAAGTTTTTAATTAACTTGTGATTGATTTAATGGCAACATTTACTCATGGTAGTACACATGGTTCAAAAATCAGAGATAACTTAGAGACATCTGCTCCATTCAATATCTGAGATATTTTCCATCTATAGTTGACAGAAAAAATCCTCATACAACGCAGAGCTAGGGACTCACAGCCAGCTTCAAAATTATTCAGATGACCACAGTGCTCATTTATACATACAATTATTTGGTCCCATTTTAGTTACATAATTTTAACTGCAATATTAATATACCTCTACATCTTGACTTTATTAATTGCAAAATGTCAAGAATTACAGAATTCTTAAGTTGTCTAAGCAATGCATGCATCTCAGCAATCCATGCTATAAATGAACCTTCTGCACTGAACTCACTTTCCATGCTCCACACAGGTTTCTTATAAGAAATTCAAACTACTTCTCGCTTGAATCCAGAATGTTGAAAAGATTTTCTGCATTCATGGGAACAAGATTGAGGCCAACAGTTCTGCTATTTTGCACAATGAAACTCTTCACCAGAAAGATGTGTATTGGGTAAAGGGAAAGCAATGTTTTCTCCTGGATACATTGAAGACTACATACTGAATCTTCATTATTGTGTATAAAATAGGACCTAAGATATTTCACAGAAAGCATTGCATTCCAGATAAATGCAAGGCTGAGCTTTGGTTTTATAAAGACACCAGGACTGAACACGCCACTCCTTCACCCCTAACCTCATACACTGCTAGGAACAAAATGATTCAGAAATAATTTTTGCCTGAGGGATTAAATTCTACCATTAATTTCTCTGTTAGTATAAATTCAGATTCACAGGTATGTTCAGTTTATTTCTAATGTATTCGGAATACCTATCACTCTCAGCAAGATTTGAAAGATAAATGAATTTGAAAGAATGGGAAGAAATTCTTTGGCTCTGCACTGGGAAACAGACACTGTTATAAAGATGGAAAATGTTTGATGCAGACATAAGGGACAGTGAAGCTAAACCACCAGCTTTATATGAAAGGAGAAAAAAAACCAAATATGAGATTTATATATTTGCATCACACCAACCATAGTTTGAGTTCAAGGAAACCTTCCACTGTTCATCTTGACAGCCCAAATCAAAAGGAACTAGCATGTTATGCTGGGGTGCCAGGCCAGTGATAACATTCATGTTTTTATAAGAATCCAAAAGAAAAAAATATTAAGTACTGAGCAAAAAATTGTTTGAAGAAATCAGAAGAAAGGCTGGTGGGAGAATTTTCTCACTATCTTGTGAGGTGAAGAATGAAGCTTGGTCCTAAACAATTAATACAATGTAGAAGATAGATGTGTAGTAAGAATTACAGGGAGGTACTACCTTAAATATATCTTTGGCCTTGCCAGATATAAGATTTAAACAATTTAGTGAGCATGTACGCCATTTGAGTGCATAATTACAATGATTATGTATGCTGATAGGGTAATTGAATTGCTAATGACAGTTAGCCATTTGCAAATTCAATTATCTAATTAATGTACACAATTCCAAATAAAAAATTGTGTCCTTCACTGGTTTTAAAAATCACATTCTGTATTCTGGAAATTGGAGGTGGTGATAGGATTTTAGTTTGCTACTCCACACTGATCAGCAGTTTTGTAATCCACAGTCTTTAATCAGACAAGTAAACTCTTCCACATCTGTATCTGGCTGTGAAGAAGAAGAGTGTACACCATCTCTTCACCTTGTGAGCTAAAAGGAGAGAAAGCTGTTTCTGCAATTTTGTCAGTTAACTATTCCTTAGTGGAATGTTAATCACACTCAAACAATGGAATGGAGGACGTGACTGCTAGCTACTCCTGTCGTGCTTACAGTCATGATCTCCTAAAATTCTTCTAAATGTCTGCTTGATTTTGACCAGGTTAAGATCCAGAAATTCCTTGGTACAATGCGGTTCAGCAGGCATTCTCCAATCACCAACACAGTAGCTTGAGCAGCAGGCATGCACACCAGACATCCTTCAAAATAGCTCATCAGTCCTTTCTGGCAGTCTTTTTTTTCCATCTGTCTGATCATGTGGTACCAGTCAAAAATCTGGACAATTCATTATTGCAAACAGTTCCAAGGAACACAGAATTAGCAGAATTATGAACACATCAGATAATGACACTAGGTGATATTGCTGAATTCCAGTATCACATTTTCTATTACAAACAATATGACTCACTTAGTAAAATACAGGGATCCTAAAGCACTTTTCCAAAGTAGTAAAAATCATAAAATAATACAATATAGGCCAGAAGCTTTCACTGTGGTCATGTGTGGCTTTCCACATAATACTTTCCTGGAGATTTTAACTAGCCATTCTTATCAATTCCTGATGAAGCAGCAGAGGGAAAATTTACTTCTTTACTATTATTCAGTAATTCAGTGGTACACCTGCAAATACAACTCAAACTCTGGACTTCCAGCACTCCACTTAGTCCTAGAACAAATTCTAATATAGTAGGATATCTGAGCAAGAGAAGAAATTGAACAAAATAGTTTGATACTAAGCTTTATTTGCAGGGATTTGTAGCTGTACACTAACTTCTGTGATGAAAAAAAAAAAATTAAAACACCAAAACAATTAAAAAAACCCCAACAAACCCAACTCACACAAACAAAACCAAAAGGAAGAAGCAAGTGAAAAGAAAAAGAATAGGCAGCTAGGAAGAGCAGTGATAGGATCTCCACAGACACTTATTCCTCTGGGTGGAAAGATATTTGACCACTACAATAAGAAGCCCAAAAAAGGAAGCCTCCATTTTTGGAGATACTCAAACTCAATAGGACATGATTCTGAGCAGTCTGCTGTAGCTGATCTGCTTTGAGCAGGGAGTTGGACTAGATGATCTCCACAGGCCTCTTCCCACCTCAACTACTCTGTGATTCTGCTACAAATGTCAGGGTACTGAAGGCCCTGTGCAACAGACTTGGTGGGTTTCAGAGTTACCAGAAAAAATCACCATCATTTCACTGTGAATACAGTGCAGATTAGTCATTTCACGAAATCTCCTAAAATTAATTAATATTTTCTCCCAAGCTTGATTTCATAATTCATAACACAAAGAGGCATAAAAGATCACGAAATTGCACAGAATACACTACTTTAGTAATAGGGATTCCTTGTAGGAATCTGGATTCCTACCTATAATCTATGAAAACCCAACATTCTGCTTTATTTTTAGACCTCTTGGCCATTACACTCTTCCACTACATCCTGATATGCAGCATGTTCATGTTCGTCCTTGTTGACTAAGGCTCTGTTGCCACTGTGTAGTGAAAACATCATCTTAGCCTGCAATAGCACTAATCATAAATAACCATCACAAATAAGCATTTATGATATGATCTATACCTAGATTCTTAGCTCAGTAGCTAGGTGGTTTGAAATTTATTTAATTTCTGTACAAGTTAAGGGCCGGGAAAAACGTCATACAGACACAGGACAGGAAGATTCTCTTTTTCCATTTTAGATTCTCTTTTTGTATCTGCCATGACATTTTTATGTTTCTTATAGAACAGTAGTAATCTACGAATATTAATACTTTTCTTTGTCACAAAGAAACTGGATAACTTAAGTTTGTAATGTATGCAGAAGTCTTAAAGGTAATAGGAAGACATTTATTTTGAGTCTTACTAGAAAAACACATAAGGAAATTTTGTTATTAGGGTTGTTACTTCTCTATACCTGCAAATTTAGGATAAGTTCTGCCAACAGTTCTCCTTCCCTCTGTTCTCAGAAAAGATGCCAGGGAGGACTCAGTTCAGAAAACTGATGGATATTCTGCCATCACATACTATGCCAAGGACGACAGCCTGCCCTCAGGTTTTGGTACAGTATCAGTTTATTCCCCGGAGGGAGTAACTTCATGCTCACTTCTCACCTCTCTGCAGCGTGTGTTATCTCATTGTGATAAAACATTGGGCATCAAAGATACAAGGTTTTATGCTATCCTGATAAGAACATTATATTTTATATATGTAGTTGAATTCTCACTGGATTCCTTAGAAAGTGATTAAGAAAAGACAAAAGAAGGGTTTTATACAGCCAGCTCTACCTATAGGGGTTGAAAGTGACCTAAGTGTATTGCATCAGACCAGTACTTAGATTTGTGTTTAATTGCAAAACTTTTCTTTAACCGTTACTTAAATGATGCAGAGAATGAGTGAAAAGATGGATATCAAATCTTCCTGGTGAGCATCCTACTCATTACCTGGTACTCTGCAGACCTTTATCCCAAAGCACTCCTTTGAAACACTATCACTTTCCATAGGCACTGTGAGATGACTCGGAGTATGCTACAATTTTCCCCATTTTCATGAGGTGCTACTGTTTATGTTGCAAAAGCTTATACTTTCTAATGTCATATCATGTAGATGATTAAGTTTACAGGCTGATTTAAGGCTTTAAGTCCCTTTCAGTTCTTGCTTTCCGAGAACATATTCTTAGTGAGTAATTTTCTTCAAGTTATACCTCCTTAAAACCACAATCTCTTTTTACTAACAAAACAACTTCAGGGTTTGTTTTTTTGGTGGTTTTTTTTTTTTTTTCAGTTAAAAACCATAGTTCATAATCAAGAATCATGACCTGCTTTTGTTGATAACCTGAAGTTATGTAACACATACTACATATAACAGGCAAAATTGCGATACCTTGATTCCTAATGGATTCTATTTTACTTGGAAAATGCCTCAAACACAACTAATTCAATAAAAGGGCACTAAAACATTGTCTATACTGCAAGGCATCGGTTTTGCCAATGGCTACCTGCAGTATCCCAGTTATCATAAATAGCAAGTATCTCAAATCTTACAGGACATGACAGCAGTCCAGGTGCAAGTTTCTTTGCCAAATCACTGTTCAAATTGACAAACTACTTTAGGAGAGGATAGTAATTATCTTTAGAAACACTGTAACATGGGAGAAGCTTGATTTAATTTAATCACCAGCACTGTAATTTAAGTCATGATGCATGCTTTAATTATTCAAAGCAAAATGTTCTTCTCAGAGAATTTTCATTAGGGATCCAGTCTTTGGGAAAGCCTAGTCATGTATGGATTTTCTTGCCACAATAACTGTAAATATCAGGTAGAATATGAACAGAAATTTTTAACTAATTCTGTTTAGCTAATGATTAATTCTTACTGCGTTAGAATTGTATGACTGATAAAATAATATAAATTATATGCATTAAATTTATGAATTCATGTAATTATATCATTGCAGTTTTTACAACTACTTTTGGCCCAATTCATAATATTACTCTATTATTCCTTCCCATCCCAATTACAGAATTCCATATTCATCTAGGACTCTTACTTCTGATACAGGACCAATAAGTTAATTACTTATCCTTAGCACCTGAAGAGTCACACTGCATAAATTGTTCATGTCAAGAAATTTGAACAAAACTTCCCTTTTAAGAATATTACTAAAAGCTTGATTTTTGAAGTAACTCCTAAAAGTTGGCAAGATAAGTAGACTAACAGCACTAGATTAGTGATCATTACAGTGCTTCACATTTACATAACACTTCTAAATATTTTATAATATATACATGACTAAATTAAATCTCAAATGCTTCCAAGAGACAAAGGAATAAATTACACTTACCTTGGAACTCTAAGACAGAGAAATGTTAAATCACTGAATAAAGCTGAAGTTTAAAGTGGTGGGAGTGGGAATCCCAGTCGTACACTTGAGCCTTGATCAAACCAGTATCACGGCCAGAACAAAACTGAAAAGATACAAATTAACATCCAGAGATTCTGGTAGGTTTTGTGTAACATCTATTAGTGGAACTGTTTTTAATTTTAGGTCATCCTATTTCTGGTAAACAAACTCTTCCATCCTAACCCACCCCATCTCCAATATAAAATATTAGAAAAATAACCAGTCCTGAAGAAGATTCCTTGATTCAAATCCAGACAGTTGTGATTATTATAGAATCACTTTGCTGCTTTGAGGTTTCTTTGCTGTTGATTTTTAGTGAGTAACTAGAGTGGTTTTCATGTTACAAAATATATTGCCATCATTGTTAATAAGGACCCTAAGTCCTGCTCTGTTATATGAAGACAGTCTTGAATTCTGATAAAATAAATGAGCTCAGAACATAGTATATACTGTTGATCTATGTGTACATCTGCAGCTTACAATGCATGTATAGCTGTTTCTTACTGTAATAGGCCAGGTTCATGTACTTTTAGAAGAAATTAGTCCTCTTTACATGCTCTTCCCATTTTTTAAAAGAAGATATCTTTACGACTAAGGTTTACTTCATTCCCAGCCCCTCCAGACCCAAAGGGATACAAAAAATTGGGGTGGAGTATTTTAGCACCAAAATGTTTTTTCACATGTGGTGAATCTATGGATTTAGTTACAAATTTCTTATTAAAACCAATGGATGCCTCAGCTGTTCAGAATATCTGGGCTTTAACAAGGTCTAATATATGTTTAACCATTAAAGATACCCTGAAAAGTTTATCACAGTGATCATTGCATGTAGAGTGTCTTTGGTGCTGACTATTTGATCTTCTCTCTGCAGTCATTGAACATGATATTTCTTTCTCAAGGCAATCAGTAAAGACAATATTGAAAAGTCATTACAAAATGCTGTCCTTTTCACTTGCTTCCCTTTGGATTTCACAAACAAAACTAGACACTATACATATGCCACATAGGCTGATTATAGCCAGGGAAAATCATGTGTACTCTAAGCAGTCATTGCAAATACACTAAATCTGAATCACAGGAAAATTAATGTCCTTGTATGTTGTTAAGCCCCAGAGCGGGAATGACACTGGCTCTTATGTCTTATGAGACATAAGGACTAAACTTTTAGCTACTGGCTGAATAGGAAAGGATTCGACATCTCCACCTGTAAGGCTGTAATAGCTGGGGGCTTGAAGGGTTAGCTCAGGTGGCCAGGGTTACTATCATATTCAGTACTATCTTCCATCTTTCAAAACCTCCTGTGGTTCGCATGTGGGAAGCATTCTGGTACACAGTGTTGCCAGATAAAGGTTCTGCATTCACAGGGGGATCAGAAATGATCTGTTTCTATAAAATGTGACAGCCTCTGGAGATGAAAGGCATTTCCTAAGTATCCTCTTCAACTCTATTTCTGAGTGCTGGATGAAGAGGGGACATTTTGATATTCCTCCTAGCACTTTTGTGCAATCAAGTCCTCCTTCAGTGCTTATTCTATAGTCACCTTCTAACAACTGGAGATGCATAATCAGACCTCATAAATGAGTCATGCCACTACATAATCTATAATGAAATGTACTCTTTCTTATAGCAAAGCATCTGGCTTCTGTATTTTAGTATCAATCCAGCCACTGCATATTTAGCCCTTGATGATGAAAATTCCTGTTAAACTGCATTTCTTTTAATTCTGTGGCAAATGATTACTAAAATGAACTCAATACATCTACAAATCATTTCAATAGATGACTACAAAAGGCATAGAATATTATGTCAGCTAGAAGAAGTGCCATCTACTATGGGAGACTGCTATGTAAAATTTTAGTGTATGCATGACGATCACATCAGCCAGGATATTACAAAACTGAAATCAATTACTAATTACGATACACAAGTTTCAAAAATTAAAAGCAATTTGAACTGCACAGAGGAGGATAAAACAAGCTCATAAACAAGCAGCTTTCCTAAAAATATTCTCATGTGAATGATGGAGTGGCTTTTATTGTCCCCTCCTCCAAATATTTCACTTTTGCATTCATGGAGGACATTAAAAGTCACAAAATAATGAGTGGGAGTGGAGAGGCCAGGATACAAAGAATGAATTAAAATTCCTGAAGAAAATTAGCAAAATGTTTTGCTTTAAAGCTGTCATCTAGAAACTTGAATCATTGCAAAAGCATAGTTTTTTTTTTTTTAACTTCTCTCTCCAGATAGGCAGTAGAAGTTATGTGTAATCAGATACTCAAATGGTCTATTTCTGTGTCTTGTCACAAGCAGATTAGCTTTTAACATTTTATAAAACCAAATCTCACTTTGGGTTCATTTCACACTAGTAGAGGTTGCTATCATCAGCTCTGGTTAGTGCAGTCTAAGAATTTGTGGCACACTGAATCTGTAAATGGTTTGGAAACAGGCTTATAAAGCAATATACAGTCACCTCAGATGAACCCATCCTTAAGTCCTTGCTAATTGTATAACATTGATGTAACATGAGCACTTACATGTTATGAGTTCAGTCACCTCCAAGGAACAACAGGTGGAAGCAAATTAGGTCTCTGTTATCTGTAGTGCAAGCGATCAGCAAATGACATGCTGTGAAAAGAACTCAATGCCTTGCCAGTATACATGACTGGAAAGTCCATCACAGTAAAATTGTGCCACATTTAAGGTAAAGTTGGGCAGCCTGTGGGCCAGCTGAACTCCAGAACTGAGCTGACATCTCTAGCTGAACAAGAGCACTGCATGTCTTCATGAAGCGTTATGTAGAGCCATCTCACAGAAAAATGAAATAAGACCCAACAGAGGCAGATTTACACGGTGTTACCTCATAACATTTCTGCTTCTTACCTTAGGAACATGTTACTCAAATACATAAACTTTTGATAGACAAGTACTGTAATGTGTCAGATGATTGAGGTGACAAGAACATGTAATTTTACTGTCTTCTCCACCAAAAAAATGTGATCTTCCTTCCTGTCTCCTTGTCTCTAAAGTACTGAGTATATATTATATTTATGATTTTCTTCTTTATGGTTTTCTTCTTTCCTAATTTTGCAGCTCAATGCCTTATTCTCAGTCTTTCTGTCTGGTTAGGAAATTTCTAAATGATTCTCTAATATTGCATCTATTGTATTCAACTCTCCCAAAGTCTCCTTGTGTTTATGAAAAGAGTTTTCTGTGCTTATATGAAGAAGTTCTTCAGATTTATAACCACAAGTAGCGTGAAGCAATACTGAAGAAGCAGATAAACAATCTGAATTTATGGATAAATGACTCTGTAGGTCAACAATTTTAGAATCCATCATGGCCTGCCAATCATATGCCCTGTGCATGCAATGTGTAAAGAATATAGAGCTAAAAAGTTTTCACATAAGGCGGAAAGGATCATAAGCTAATTTTGCACATAGTTACAATCACTTTAAACTCATCTGCTAGCAGAGTAAACAATTCAAAACATGCGCAGTGAAATTTAAAAGGTTGATCTCTTCACTCATGATGTATATTAAAACCTTTGGGTATGTGTAGAAATGGTCTGGGAATCTATAGATAGTCAATTCCTGCATCTTAGCTCACAGAATACTGGCATTGGTCTAGATGTCAGTACCTTCATAACCCGCTGAACTAAATCAGCAGAGCGTGTCTGCTGTGCTCTAAGCATATGCGGGAGAATAAAGTGTTTAACGCCTCTAATTTGCAGGCAAAGCAGAGGCTATTAAAGGCAGTGCAAGGTCATAACAAATCCAAGCTCATTGGAATGTTAGATTTTAATTTAAATAAATAAATAATGTTGTTTATTTTCCCTGTGAATTTTATTTTTAGTATGATGACATCTGGTTGCTTTCAAGCTATTTGAACTTAATATCCAAGTCCTGACTACTGTATACACTTTTAAGATATAACAGAAGGTAAAAGATTAAATGAGGAGCTCTGCAAAGCATCTTTCACAAGGAAGGTGCTACTCTGTCAGAATCTTATAGTTGCAATACATTTTTAAAGACCTTTTAAATTAAACAAATGCAAATATTTTAATCTCAAATTATCTACATTTTTAATTTCCCTCTACATGGGTTGTTTTCAGTTTATAAAACTATCGGAAATACTTCAATCTGAAAACACAAGACGATTTTAAAAAGGTTTAATTATGTAACAAATTGAAATTATATTTCCACATCCTATCCATTTTTTCTCATATATAAACCTACTTTTACATATATATTTTGAATGTATAAGATTGAAAATTAATCAGACATTTTACCTAACATACAAGCTAACTTGTACAGGACAGTCAAAAAAAAAAATCTATTTAGAATAAAGTATTATTGCCAGTCTTTCTACTGCCCAAAGAAAATAAAAACATTGTGCTATGCTGAATCTATCCAGTTTATGACAGTGGAACCTGGCTGTAATATCTCCCGACAATTCGGCAACAATGTAAAAATGGTCATAAAGAAAGTTTCAAATCCTTGCTGAAAATCCTCAGCAAGTAGACTTGCACATCCTTTCAGTGAGTTGCCATGGGATATACGCTCTGAAAGTTCTCTTTTGTCAGGCATTATTTATCTATATTCAGGGAAGGTCTACAAAAACAGGGGCATCCCCCTGTTTTCTGAGCTCGAACTTGCCTCTGTCATCTCTCTTTGTCCAGCTGATCTGAAAACATCTGTCTTAAAGTCTATACCTTATCCCCTTCTCCTTCACTATTAACTCATAAACAAAAATAAACAGAAGTGAGATATTGATTTTGTATCTTTTTCTTCATTTTTAGGATAACTGAAACACATTAAAGCTGACTATTTCTGTTCATTTATTGAAGAAAATAAAACATAGGGGTCTTCAGTTTACAAGAATGCTCACATTTAAGTTCCAGTGCTGTCCAAATCAAGTATCCTTTAATTTTATCCCCTATAGAGAACACTGCAGAAGGAATAACAGCTATGAGGGAAAATGTTAGAATAACAGAGAACAAATAAATAATGAAAAGAGAGGAATTGTACAGACAGTATAATAATAGATTTCATTTTTCTCTCAGATATAAAACAGCTTCTAGAAATAATACTGAAATAAGCATTTTTCTGATAGCAGTAACAGCAGAAAAGCATTCTCTACTGATGTGTATGTCATATACAGAGAGTATTCTGGTTACTATTTTATCAAGAACATTTGACCACAATTCTAAATACCCTGAAGTAAGATGATTTCTCATTCACACTCCTCTCCACATACCATGTTATATGCATTAGCTCCAGACCTTTAAAATTGTCTTCAGTATTTGATCGTCATTTACTTTGATGTTCAAGCAAAACAAACATACCAAGAATCAATACCTTCATAGAATCTGATTTAATGTTAATAAAATAGTGCCATAACACCAGTGTGTGTGTCTAAATTTTTTTGTCTTTTTGTGCTTCTCATCATGCTTCTTTTCCTTTATAATTTAAATGAGCAGAGATACATGTCTACTTTGGTAAGCCTCTCCTAGGGGTGGTGCTTCAACGGCAGGTAGACTAGAGTTCAGATCCTTATTCACTTTCTCCTGTTTCTCCAGGTGCTATCCTTACACTATTTCAGATTCATATAGCAGATTCTAGTACTAAAGGATATGAAAAACACAGTTTCTGTATGAAGACTGTTAGAACCTCTAACCAGAAAAACAAAAGAGGCATGGAGATCTAATGGAGTATCTTGTCCTATAATGAAGTGCCCTTTTGTACACAAAAAATGGCATAGTATAATTGCAGCTGAAGATCTGGCTATATTTTACGTTTGCCAGTTCGAAGCTTAGGAAAAACCTCCACTCAATATTTTCCTTTCTTTTTTTTTTTTNCCCCCTAATTTTTTCCTTTTTTTTTTTTTTTTTTTTTTTTTTTTTTTTTTTGCTTCCAAATAGGATTTTAGTGGAATTGAAACATAATGCAAATTAGGTTTGCAGTTCTGGGGGGGACACAGAAAATAGAGACTCTCAGGGTCCAATAAAGCTGCAGAAGATACACCTCCAAGTGCTCAGGGCAAAGTCATAATTTAATATTAATTCCATTGTTCATACTACTTCTAAAATGAAAACTCAAAATAGCTGCAAATTAATTTCTTGAGACTGAAAGGAAAAAGATTTCATAAGGATGAAAGAACACTAGAAAACAATTGGGAAAGAAACTGACTTCTTCTGTGGACCTTCACTGAACTCTTTGTGGATGTCAAGGTGAAAATATGATGTTTTCAACGTCACTATCTTTGGTCATATAGTGTTCATCTTCCTTCTTCTTTTTCCTTATTTTTCTTCTATTTGTCTGCAAAAAGCAGTAATTCACTGATTTAGATGTGAGAGAATTCCAGCTCTCCCTCAAACTTGATTATGTAATAAAAGGCTCACCGCAGTGCGTTTGCTTAATGCACTTATGCACAGTCAATTGTTTTCACTTACAATACAACATTATGAGATTAAACTTAGCAAGGAAAATATGCTCTGCCTGCCCTTTGGATAAAGTGTGCAACAGTGTCTTTGATATGTTTTACACCCTGTATCCACCATGTTATAATTTACTGAGAATAGAGTAAGAAACAAAGCAAGAAAAACCTCAGTAATTTTTTCTGATAGCTTTAGCTCTTGAATGAATTGTTTGTACACTGCATCCTATCATGTATGTAAGGAATGTCAGTATTATTTCCAATAAATCCATAAAACCACAGCTCGATTTCTAATATGATGACTCGGAAAACTGACAAACATGGAGACTTAGGTCACGTGGCTCAAATTTCACTTTGGCTGGTGATGAGTCAAAGTCATCACTGCTCAGAGTTAGTTTACCAGCCCACTGGTGAACCGTGATGGTCTTTGTTCAGTCACAGGTGGATGTGGGGCTCGTGGCACTCCAGTAGCCATTTATGTCATGTAAAGTGGGAAATAAAAACCCCCACTGTGAAAGCTAAGTTTCAAGCATGTGGTTTAGTGTTTACTCCTCAGATGAATTCTGTAGGCTGCTACAAAATTATACCAATAATGAATAAGTTTTCTCTTACTTTAGAATAAAAAGAAGACTAGGAAAAGCCATATCTGGGTTTATCTTTCCAGTATTTCTCCCTCCTTTTAAATCTCTTAAAGCATATGCCTTTTAAAAAAATTAATTCAACCAGTAATATTAAATAGTGTCTGTAAGTGGATTATAAAAATATCACTCATGTTCTGTGAATATTATAATGTCACATTTAAAAAAAAAAAAGAAATATGGCTACCTACATGTTCTCGTACCCTGCTTGAATTTCAGTAAGCAAATGTCCTGTTGAATGTCATTAATATCAAGGAGTTGCATGGCCACAAAATGTATGCAATTATTTGGCAATTCATTAGCAAAAACTAATGCAGATGTGATTAATTCACCAAGCATAATTATTGTGTACAGGTGCAGGCTTTGCAAATTTGACCTGCAGTCAGCGACACATCAGATTTGATGAGTTGTAAGTCTAGGGGAATGGGAGACTGCTCTTTCAAATAGCCCAAGGGCACATACTACACCATGAGATTAAAAATGTTGACACAAAATAATCAAATTAATCAGCAAAGTTTTCTAAATATATGTGAGACAAACACCCATTGATGGAATATTCCTGGCTTTGCCTTTAAGTAAATGAAAAATGTTAATCCAATTGTATATTAGCTGTATTTAAAGGAGGCCAATGAAAGGACAAAACAAGACAGAAATTTGACCCACAGACCCAAACCAAGTTCCTGTGTGTCACTGTGTGCCATTTGTTAACCTGAGCTGTGTGTCCAGACCAGTTTACCTACAAGAGTGAATGCAATAAAACTTAAAGTGGTATCTTAATGAAATTATCCATCTATAAGGAATTTTGACAGAAATTCCATGCAAGTCCACCAAGAAACAGCAAAAATAGCAGGACAATCAGAAAAAAATACTCAGTATCTGTTCTGAAAGGAAATGCTAATCAGCAAGCCTTCCAGGTATGAAACACTGAGGATGGAAACACCAAAAAACCCCAATTTTAAAAGCCTTGTGTTATTTGATTTCTATTTCACTGAAATGTGATCTATTGTCCAAAAACATCTCCCGTTGTAAGCTACTTCAGTCATAAATCTGAGCTGTATGTCTAAATAGGCTAAATCTAACCTTGAACACAAATGTAAATGTTTGTATCTGTCTTTTTCCAGAAGTATTTCAGGATTCTTCAGCTTCTGAAACGGGTGATAAGTTATTCCTTGTTCCATGCAGAGGAGACTTCTTTGTGATTTCTTCTCACTGCTTCTGGACAGAAAAAGGTAAAACCAATCCAAATCTAAAATTTAGACAATTTTTATTGTAAAAAACTACTAGCAACTTTTAATGGAAAATACAAAATACACTTTTTATGTCCCAAAAATTTTTCTAAAGACTAATAAAAACTGTAGAAGAAGTAATTTGTAGATAGAAGCTTCTATTTGCAAAATGAGTTTAAAAATAAAGAATTGATCATCCAGCCATGTTATTAAGTAATTAATTTTTTTCTCTTTTTGTAATGTTTTTATAACATGGGAGCATAAATTCAGTATGTTTCAATTCATAAAAGATCAGACAGCAATTCTGAAAACAAATACATCAGCTTTATAAATGACAGTTTGACTAACTTGCACCTGGGGATAATATTTTTTTTTGTAAAAAACTTGAAAAGATATTTTTATCTTGTTCCTGTCACTCTTTCAAGAGTTTTGTAATCTGAGTGGTTATTAATGTCTCTCATTAATCTGGGATGAATTAGGGAGCCAGGATCTTTGAGGCTCAAGTCAATTATGTATAAATAGAGTCCATTATTTACAGCACCATTATGCCCCTAGCTCATTTGTTACATAAATCTTTTCCTATCATCTGGAATTTATCCATCCGTATTAGCTAACATTTCTGGGTAAATTAAAAAAATTGTGACTGAGGTAAATCACATCCCACTAAGCAGAACTAGATATGAGTCTAGTTTATTTCATTTCTCATGTTTTTGACTGGTTTTGACTCTTTTTGACAGGAGATGATTTTCAAAAGCAGTAGAAGGCAAAATTTTTGTATATGCATTGCAAAAGTAGTTTCAAACTATGATTTCCTCTTGCAGAAGAGGTTGTGTCCTTGAGAGCCTTATTAGCTTATTATGTGATGCCATTGTGAATCTTAACAGCAAAATTGTAAAACAGAAGAGCCAGCTTGAATTTTTTTTTGATAGTTTGGATAGTTACTGTGTTACTTTTTGCCCCTGCTAGAGCTGTGAAAAAACAGGACATTGGTCAAAACAATATAATAAACATAGCAAAAGCCGCTTAGCAAATTGCTCTTATTTTAATTAATCAGCATAATAAAGACAAGAATACTGAGCAATTATCTTAATCAGTCCTTTACTTTCTTTCATTTTCTCTTTTAGCACAATTTTGTGTTCCAATTTCTTAAATTTTTAGTTTTATCTCCCAGCCACTGCAACCACAGTTATCTTGTTTTATAATTATAAGAAGTTACAGTATGGAAATATGGAAAAGAAGTGAGAAGCAGAGATATGTACATTTCAGACACTGATCTCTTGGGTGGGGTGGGGAGCAACAAAGAGCAAATTTTTTCCTTTGGTAATTCTTAACCTTAAAATGGGTTTATCTAGCATGAGAAAAACCTGTATCAGGTCTAAGTGGGAAATCTGTTCTGCATAGAAGATCATCATGACCCTCAGAGGGTTTGACAAATTTCACATATACTTCAGCACAAAGTATTAACTGATGAAAATGAAATATTATGGTAAGTGATAAAATACTATTACTTGTCTTTATATTGTGTCCATTCTTTGCATTATGTATTTTTTTTAACCCTTTTATGTTACTGAGTAGTGTTCTTTTTATCCATCACCAGTCAGAAGCTTCCCTAGCTACATGTTCTTGCTACAACCAGTTAGATGAAGTTTCATTGCCTTCTCTTCTGTCTTCACTTCTGTGTCACAGGCTGCAAATCAGAATAGAGGAAATCTGCATTGGTCTGGCTTCAAGCAGAGCTTGAGAGATAGACACTGAGTGAGAAATCATTACAAATACAGAGTAATGATACACTTCTTGTGTCAGATTTCAGCATTTCAAAAGCCTTTCTCAGTTCTTGATCTAATCAGCCCTCAGAGCATTTAACATTTATGAAATATGTTCTGTCTTAAGAATTTAATCTAGCTTCTTCTGAAGGGTTCTTGATCTTTGTAAATTTTATATGTTTATGATTTTAATGGTACAGTGCCAGCATTGTCTATCATTTATGAAAAACACCACTCAAGGATTCATTCATTGCCCCTTTTGATAGGCAGCTCCTTGTGTGTAATGCCAGTCTTTGCTCTTTAAATAGAAAGAGTTAATTTTAGGGAACAAGAGGAATTATATTACAGGGTCTGAAGGCTGTATTTAATTTATAGTGAATTGTTCATGCAGAGAAATGGATTTTACAATTAAATGAGGAATTCCAAACCTTTCAGCTGTTTAATAAACCATATAAATACAAGAGATGGGTTGGGATTGAACATCTCAGCCCACCTGCCTACTTGCACATATGGCTGAAATACTCTTGGGTAACAGAGAATAAAATAACTTCCTTCCTATTCCTATAAACTAGGACACTCATGAACAGGAGAGATAGACAGGCCAACAAACCAGGCAAAGGAACACTGCTGGTGGCGGGATATTTCAGGGGACACCTCTTTGGCCCACTTCACAGTTCAAATAAAAAAAAAAAATTGAGAGATGGACCACAAGGCTAAAAATTTCATATTTATGGATTTGTATTCATTATTCTGATGATAATTTTGCATGGTTCTCTTCCAGTATTTATCCTATATTTCATCTTCCATGAATGATTAAAAAAAAAGTTAGCCACTAACAAGTTTAGGAATTAAATGTGAGACAGCTCTCTCTGCAACCATTATTCACACCTTCTCCTCTCCCTCAATTCTGAAAGAATAGTTTGTAAAAACAGAGTTTAACCACAGCTATTTCAGTTTTCAGGTTTTGTACCATGGGGTGAATGCAACTATCAGGTAATCATAATAAATCTTGTTCATTAGTAAACAGACTTATTGAGCTATACACTCCTGAAGGTGAAAGTGTAGACTTAGGTCCCAAAACAGTAATTTGACAGGAATTATAAATTTATTTTCATCCTTTTCTGGGCTGCTAAATTCTCTCCAAACCTTTTTAACGTTCACATTATTCATTTCACAGTATTAAGCTTACAAAATCAGATGCAGCAGACAAAAATTTTGAAATGTAACAGGAATTTTCTTTTGTTTTCCTACATTTTGCCATCTTTCCCAGGATTTTTTACTCTAAACCTTTTCAAGGTACCTGGGAGTTTCAGCAATACAGTAGTATTTAGAACTATCTTAGGTGACCACCTGCTGTGAACACTAAATACCAAAATTGCTATTAATGAAAATATTCTTGGTCAGCGTGGGAATTAACACATACAGATAACCAAGGGCAACCATCAAACCTCAGCTGAAATGCAAAGAGTGGGTTTATTTCATTACCTCACTAACAACATCAGGTTTCAGAGACACATGGGGACACAGGTTCCATTCGGCTCAGTTCATCTTAGCAAGGAAGGGGGATCCAGGGGCTCACTGCCAGCCTCAGTGTAACAAAAGGCTTTGGGCATGTCTGTGACAGCGTGTTATCTCTCCACAGGAATTCTGCTTCTCAAAATGGGCAGCGAATAACAACACAAGGCATAAAAATTGGAGCAGTTTCAGCATTCCCAACTGAAAGGTCACTTTGAGCAAAACTATTCCCTTTTCCTTGCCAGATCTTCTGGTTTTAACCCTTTCTTCCCAACGGTAGTATTCACATTGTTTTTTCATTAGAAGTGTCATAAAATCATAGAATGATAGAATGGCTTGGGTTGGAAGGGACTTTAAAGATCATCTGGTGATTCAATATCATTGTCCTGTCAGGGAACTACACAAAATACTCATGGTAACGATAATAATTACTTTATTCTCCACTGAAACCACTGGAGATTAGCAAATACGTGATAAAATGCTGTATAGTGACAGATAATCTTTCATGTTTGTCACACTACATGCATGAGAAAGAAGCATGTCATCCTGACTCACTTTGAATGCTCAGATAATGAGAAGTATACTAAGAATGTATTTTCCTGAATAAATGCTTTCTCTTGAGGTTGTCATTTCATCATTTGCGCTTCGGCATCAGAAGGAGTGTTGTTCAGTATTATGGATTTTTGAGGTTTTTCCTCTGGTTGTTTCGTTGGGTTTCTTTTTCTTCTAATCTTCTACTACAGAGCAATAATTTTAATCTTTGGTATGTGACATTTCAAAAGATGTAGTTCTTAAAAGATGTAGCTGTTCTTTGTGCGACAGTCTGTAAAAGACTTTGGGCACCAATTCACTTATACTGAAGAGAAAAAAACATAACAAAAGCACAGTCTTGTTTAAAAGGTGAAGAAATTCCCATTAAAAGCTTTTTTTTTTACTAGCAAGCAGTGTAGAGAATGCTTATGTTGTCCAGCTGTATATCTTTCCTGTTCTTCTGTCCACAGGAACAGTGGAAGTGGATATAAACTTCACAGCATAAAAAAGACATTCAGAAAATCTCAGGGATGACTATCCAAGTTCCCAGTAAAAGGGTAGTGTAAACCCTTCATGAGACACAGAAGATATTTTCAAAAAGAAGAGAGAAAAGTTAAAAAATTAACTGTTCTTAATAATACAGTGGTAATTTCCTTTGGAATATTTCTGAGGCAGTAGTATGAAATAGGATTACGTTGTAGTAGTATATGTTACCTGAATTGTGTTTTCTGAAGGATGCCTTGGTGATCTTTATTTTGAATACCTGTACTTTTACCAAATCCCAACTACTTGAGTAAAGTATCTACATAAGCCACTGCCTTGGTGGAACTACTCACATGTAAACAAAACATTAAAAAGTGTTTTAAATATTTCCATGCAAAGTTCACAGCTATCTAACTAAGAATGAATGGTAATCTCTGAATTACTGAAACACATTTCAGATAGCATTTGTCCTGCTCCATCATCACATTTTAGATTTGATATTATTTTCTGCCTTAGGGGAAGCAGAACTACAGCTACCTCCATTTCACTACATGCCATTATAGTCCTGAGTTGTCCAAACTACTTGCCAGTAATATTTAATTCCATTTTGAGTTTGGTACAGCCAGTTAATACAGTTGTACTTTGAAGAATGTTAGTTCTAAAGAATTGCTACTTTGACACCTGGTGGCTCTGCTATAACAGTGAGGAAGAGTCCAGTTCAGGCTAGAATGTCACTGAATTAGTTTTATACTTATTTTCAGAACCTCACATGATATTTTTGTACTGCAACATTTAAACCTAGTTCACAGAAAATGCCCAGCACAATGCAGAAGCAACCTTCAGGTAAGCAATAATCAGACAAAAAGCTATTATCAGCAAATAATGAAGATATGCACAGACTAGATAAAGAAAAGCTAAGGTCTTGAATATGAGTATGGCTTCTCACAGGTAAACCAGGGTCAAAGTGTTGGAGAAAATTGTGCCTAGGATGAAATGAATATAATGTCTTACATAAGTCTGTTTCTTAGAACGGTTCTCCATTCTTCAGGTCTACACATGTAATTGTTAGACATTCATAATCAACTGAATGAGGATTGTCCTTTTCATCAGGCTCCAGACTTCCAAAACTAAAGACGTTTTTAAAGATGTTCCAAATTTATTTGATAAGAACTTCCACCACATAGTGCAAGAACATTCTTTCCATTCAAAGCTTTGATACCATACAAAATGAAGCACCATATGAGAGATATTGAGTACCTCCACTTTCAATTAAGCTCAAACAGAAAGGAGGGCACTCATCAACTCAGTAGACCCAAGGAAATGTTCCAGAATAAATGAAAAATGAATTTTCCAGCACATTTAGTTCCAGGGATATCACAATAGCTGTTCCTCTCATGGCACGATTCCTAGTCAAATTATTCAGTGATTATTCTATTTCAGTTTCTTTATTGAATATTCAGTTTAATTGCTCAAAGAGAATCACTTTGCTATTGAATGTAGGAAAAAAAAAAGAAAGGAGAATAATTTTTGGCTGAGTCTATCTTGCTGCTCTGAAGCTGTAGGCTATAATTTTCAGTGTCCAGCTTAAAGAAAAAATATCTGATTCCTGCCTTGGTTATAACCACGAAATAGATCCATTTAAGAAATGGATATAACATATATCAAATGTGTATATTCTGTTTTCACTTAAAGTATAATTGACCACCCCATGCTCCGCTGCCTTTGCTTGATCATCATGGCATATCAAGACAAATTCAAAGCTAATCCAATTTAATTTACTCGTCAATTACAAGACCAGCCTGGGGACTAACACAAATCTCCCCAAAGAACTGTCTATTTTTAATCTGACTACCCTTTCTGTAAGTGCTATGTTCTTTAGAACTACAGAAATGCCAGTTTCTAGGCCAATGATTCCCAAAGCTGTAGGGCAAAGTCCATTGTCAAACCTCAAACTTTATCATTTACTTTTCCTGCCTGTTAAAAAATAAATTGATATTCTATAGTTTCATGCACTAGATGGGGAACACACTTTGGAAACAGTTTTTTGCAGGTTAGAATTGTTTACAGAAAATTGCTTTCTTTTCAGCTGATCAATGATGTCTCTTCCAGGAGTAGAAATTCCACAGAAAGCAAGAGAACCAGGAGACGAGACACTTGTGTATGAAACTGAAGGTGAAGAATATGAAAGGTAGGTGAAAAGTACTAGCAATGATGAAAGTGTTACAGAACATATCAAATTAAAATGCAAAGTAGACAGCACATAAAGAAATTTGAAAGCATGCATGAATATATCCTTACACAAACAATTAAAACTACCGTGTCCAATTCTACATTTCTGAACTGACTATTTCTTTAACCACATGACTTCTTAATTTATGCTATAAACCCATTAATGTCTAAAACTCCTCACAACTTTGTAGAAGGACCTGGACAGACTGGATAGATGGGCTGAATCCAACAATATGAGGTTGAACAAGTCTAAGTGTTGAGTCCTGCACTTTGGCCACAACAACCCCCTGCGGCACTGCAGACTTGGGACAGAGTGGCTGAACAGTGGCCAGGCAGAAAGGGACCTGGGGGTGCTGGTCGACAGCTGACTGAACATGAGCCAGCAGTGTGCCCAGGTGGCCAAGAATGGCATCCTGGCCTGTATCAGTAATAGTGTGGCCAGCAGGACCAAGGCGGTGATTGTCCCTCTGTATTCAGCACTGGTGAGTACCCAAATGGTACTAAGGTAGTTAAATTGCCTTTCTTAATGTGAGTAGTGTTAAAGCTGTAGAGATTCTGAATGATTTTCTCACTTATTACTGAGAAAAAAATATACAATTGTCCATTCAAGACAGATTAATTTTTGACTTTAAGGTTAACAGTAAGTGACCTTTATCTTTGCCATCATTCTTGATTTAAAGGAAAAGAAACTTCAAGAGACATCAGTGTTAGAGAAATTATTTTTAGCACAAAATTAAAATGAAAAAAGAAAACTGCTCCTAATTTTCAATAGTCCTTTGATTGAAGAGTAAGATGAGAAGAGAGGACTATGAAGATGGCACTATCTTGGTTTCTAACTTTTGTATGACAAATGGTGATATGTGCCAGCCAGATGCTGAAATCTATTCACAAATGACCAATTTGAAGTGTCTGTTTTTGTCAGGATGAGTCAAACATAGTCAAATATTAACTTCCTTACAGACAGTCCTTCTGAGGAGGAATGAGGGCTGTCTAGGATTTCCTAAAAACAAAGATGATTGTACAGTGTTATTCATGTGCAGCAAGTTTGTGATGCCTGAAAGCATGAGTCACACATGCATCACAGCTGGCCTGTGCCTGTGCCATAAAACCACTGTCTTCAAAACACGCTGAATTTTTCAGGTACGTGATGTACCAGGGAGTCACACATGCACAAAGATATGCCTGATACTTCCCCAGCTGTCAGGCATATTGTACAGGCACATGGCAACTGTGCAGCATAGGTTCATTAATCACAGCTTCCAAGACATAGCACACTCTCTACATTTAGCATGCTGGTAATATACCCACAGTCAACAGGATTGTTCAGGACTTCCAGGTTCTGGAATGTGTATGGCAGACCTGCTGCTTGTTAGGCATGACTGATTTTTTGGATTTCCAAGCAATTGTGAGAAGTCTTCACGAATTTCCTGAATTGACATTTTAAATGGAAAAAGAAGTCATGACTAGAAACTGAAAATGCGAATAGCTTGGGGAATGATCTTCCCAAGGTCTGAATGAAAGATCAGGTGGGTCAAATCAAATTGTCCTTTAATTTTTTGCTAAATCCTCATTATTTAAAGGTGTTCGAATAAAAATCCACATAGATTTATATTTATTTTGGCCAACTTATTTCTAGGTCTTTTATTTACGAATTTTAATTAAATGTGATAAAAAGAGTGGGGCTTTTGAATACTTTAGACTCCAAACCGCTGAAAAGGAGATTTAGACATTTTAGGTTATTGATGTGTTTAAGCCTCAAATAGATACTTCGAATTTCAAATTGTGTCTCTCCAGGTATTTATAATCAATTCACAGGCCTGGTGAATTCCATGTGAGAAGAACTATTCTGTCTAGAATTGTTCAGTTCAGCTATGATGCTTTTAAGTGAAGTAATATAGACAAAATCTGTTTTATGGATGGGTCATGCAAATTAGATTATTTAGTATTTTATAAAACAAAGATTTTGACACCTTCCAATAAAAATAAGAAGCTTAAACTCTTCATAAGATGGTGGTCAATAGACTCTGTGATATATCTAATAGGTTTATTAGTGCTGCAAATACTCATTTTCTCATATTTGAGAAAAATTGCCAGTTCTGCCTTCAGTGATGAGAGAGGGTGTGTTCTTTGGGTTTTGTTTCATTTTTTGTGCCCTGCAGATCAATGTTTCTGTGTCATGAAGATCATCATTAAACAATCTCATTAGCTCTGTTTGAATGAATCAGCAATGGTGTAGAGCAGAAAATTTCTGCATACAGATGGTATATTAGCTTGTATCCACTATAATGGTAATGATTGGATGTATTTTGTATGAGCTTTGATGCTGAACTTCCAAATGCTGAATTATTTTTCCTCTCCTATACTCAGTACTCTGGGGTTTCCTGCCAAAATTCCTCTGAGCTGCCACAGTTGGAGGCACAAGAATAATGACAGCATGTCCGAATTCATCCTCTATCACCATTCTATCAGAGGTACAAGAGAAATACCTTACAAGCAACTCCCAGAATCAAGCACTGGCTCTTTTACAGCATGACATAGTCTAATACTTCAACAATGTGCATTAAAAAAAAAAAACCCTGGCAGCTATATTGTGTTGAAACATCCCTACGGTGATCATAAAAAGAACTTTGGGTAACATGATCAGTTTTAGCTGTAGATCCCTGTGGACTTATAGATGGATATGATTTTCATTGGAGGGTCCCATCCAGCTCAGAGTCCCAATTGTTCCCAGTGACAAGTGGTGTCCCTCAGGGATCTGTACTGGGAGTGTTACTTAATATTTTCCTTAATGACATAGATTAAGGAATTGAGTGCACCCTCACCAGATTTGCAGATGACAGCAAGCTGAGTGGTGTGGTGACATACCTGAAGGACGGGATGCCATCCAGAGGCACCTGGACAAGCTTGAGATGTGGGCCCATGGGAATTTCATGAGGTTTAAAAAGACCAAGTGCAAGGTGATGCATCTGGATCAGACACCCCCAGTATCAAAACAGGGATGAACAGATCGAGAGCAGCCCTGCTGAAAAGGACTTGGGGGTGCTGGTGGATGGGAGGCTGGACATGACCTGGCAATGTGCACTCACAGCTCAGAAAGCCAAAATTCAGCATCAAAGGTGACTCAAAGGTGTCTCTGCCCCAGAGCCAGGGGATTGAAAAACATGCTCTTTAAGGTGCCTTCCAACCCAACCCATTCTATGATTCCACGATCCTATGATCCTGTAGATATTTAGGATGAATTTCCCTATAGGTGAAATATATCCCAGACTTAACATTTTTGATGCAACACTGCAAAGACATTAATGAATGCAAGAATTAGCAAATGCATAGTTACAAAAATGTGTTAATACTTTTGTGGAATCAAAGCTTCAGAATTAAATGCATGTGTTAAGTCAGAACAGTGTAAGAAACCCTGCAAAATCCACAAAATTTTCTATTTCTATCTAGAAATTATTTTCTAATAATTTCTATTATTTTCTAAATAATAACCTAGTAACTAAAGCTTCTGTATTCATAAGCAATAATGACAAGTCTTACAGTTGAAAAGAACTGCTTGCCTTAGGAAAAAAACCCACAACATATGATGAAGTCATCAGTCATCCAACATAATGAGCAGTTAGAACAGTTAGAAAAACACATAAAAACTAAATTAAGTAATTTTTCTTTCTTAATCAATTTAATAAAAGGCAGCATCTACCCCTGGGAAATAAGATATCTCAGTTGTTGTCCAAAGCTGAATTCTGAAAGTTAGTTTTGAACTACAGGTAGGATTATGCTTCTTTCCCCTTTTCCTTTTTAATAAAGGAAGAAAATGCCAAAGACTTAAGCAGAGACTTCTTACAAGTGAAGTCAGAAGCAACTCACCCTGCTCTAATTAGTTTTGTAATTTTTTGTTTTTCAAATCTGTCTTGACCTTTTCTGAGACTGTCTAGCAAGAAACATCAGTGTGATGTGTATCTTAACAGTGGATATGCTTGTGTTGTATGTGATTCAGTAACACAGTTTACAAGGGCACTTGGAGGAAATTTTTATTATTTTTTTGTCAGGGATTCATGAAGTTGAACTGATTTAAGGACAAACTCCTCTTGCATCAATCAAAAAGTCTTTTTGTATGCTAAGGTATTTATCTTATGTAATAACTATATTTATCAGCAGTAGTCTGTTTACAACAACAAGAACTTGAGCCTTAACAAACATCTTTTCAAGTTTCTGAAGTATTTCTATTTTTTGAAGTTACTTTTATGTTTTTCTATAATTACTGATAATTTTATTTTGATACAAAATGGTCACATAACATAGATAAAATATTTATCTCTGAATGGAATGGAGGCCATTAAACAGCGTGTTCCAGTATTTCTTCTAGGAGAGTTTGGTAGTCTTCCCAAACTAGCCAGTTCTGGAAAAAGTAGCTGCTTCGTGGATACATACTGGTCTACAAGAACACAGTCATGTCTGTCAAGCCCCCAGAAAAAGTAAGTGGACAGATTTTGTAGTAGTAGGAGTAGTGTATTAGGGGTCCTTCGTGAGAGGGGGGTGAGTGACTGGTTCTGCATGAATAAACAGTGATGTTTTACTGCAAAAAGAAAATGTGTACAAGTTCTGCACATCACCTATATGTATATATATCTATATATATATTACATAGATGCGTGGCAGACAGAAGACTTAAAGTGGAAATGGTTATATTTTCTGCGTGAATCGAAGACATTTGATTTACAGTTGATGACAAATTTGCATTCAGCATGAATAATAGGTATTCCACCCTCAACAACAGGGGACAGTTTCAGTCTCATGCAAATGTTCACTGACTGTATTGTGTCAATTAAAAGAGATGGTGTAAGGATGGAAGGGAGTTAATGTATTAGGGAAAGCATTCTCTCTTTTTTTTTTTTTTGAGAAAATGCACTATTCTTTTCATTATTTTTTTTTCCAGTTTCTGGAATCATGATGCATAAAACAGAAAGTTCAAGTCTGTCATGTAAAAGCCTTTTGCATTGTTCCTATTTTCAAGATTTATGATACTAAATATATGCTGGCTAATATTTTCCTCATCTAATGGTAATCCACAGCCTCCTTGGCATGGGTACAATTATTCACAGCTGTATACAAGATGCTGTTAAATGCAGAACAGCATCTCTAGCTGCCTCCTGTATACTGTTAACAGACAATATTCAGATGACTCCTCTCTCTAAATAATTCCTCTAAATGACCAATATTTTTCCTGAGATATTCAGGTATAGCAGTGTGCAGAATCTGGAACTTTTCATTGTTGTTCATTGGTGGTTGCCCAGTTCTCTAATTTATCCAAGTCTCTCTGCAGGGCATTCCTATCTTTGAAGGAGTCAACAGCTCCTGCAAGTTTTGTATCATCTGCAGACTTGCTTATTATCTGTGGATGCTAAAAAGTTAGAAGCAGAGAAATTCTTCAGCTTTTTCTCAGTATTTTGTGAGAGCATTGCTTTCACATGCTGACTAGATGAAAACAGTGAAGATGGTTTTGTAAACTAATTCTTTATCTTTGCACCTGGAGTTTGTTGCGCAGTGTTGTTACGGTACCCTGAAGAAAATATTTTCAAATGGGTGTTGTATAGCCTCCACCAATCAGTCTAGGAGGTGGTTGATCAAGGGACCAATAGTACCATGCTACTCTTGCGAACCAAGTTATATAAACTGATTTATAATTAATTAAATAGCCATTTTTTTCCTGAACTTGGATTGTGTCATTTCTGGCCGTTCTCAGTACAACGGTAACAAGTATCCCTTCCAGTCCTGTGTCCAAGTAATTTTTAAAGATGTTGAAGAGCACAGGGCTGAGGATGGAACCCCACTTGTGATTGGTCACCAGTCTAATATCACCCAATCCACTACAAGTAATGAGGTTTTCTGTGGGGTTTGAGGAAATTATTTATCAAGCAAAATTCTGGATGGGAATCACAGAATCGTAGAATGATTTGGTTTATAAAAAGTACTTTAAAAGTCATCTAGTTCCAACCCCTTGCCAAGAGCAGGAACACCTTTCACTAGACCTGGTTACACAGAGCCCCATCCAGCCTGGCCTTGAACACCTCCAAGCTTGGGGAGTCCACAGTCTCTCTGAGTAGCCTCTTCCAGTGCCTCATCACTCTGATAGTAAAGCATTTCTTCCCAATATCTAATCTATTAGATAATACCTAATATAGTCATCTTAAGGTCCATCACTACATTCCCTTGTGAAAAGCCTCTTTTTCATCTTTCTTGTAGGCCCCCTTTACATCTTATAAGTTGCTGTAAGGTCTTCCCAGAGCTGTCTCTTCTCTAGGCTGAACAGTCCCACGCCTCTCTACATAACGTCAAAGAAGAAGT
Organism: Struthidea cinerea; assembly: GCA_013397865.1. NCBI lineage: Eukaryota > Metazoa > Chordata > Aves > Passeriformes > Corcoracidae > Struthidea > Struthidea cinerea. Next base: position 578,586 of record VZTI01005483.1, read on the forward strand.
GTTCCAGCCCTGTGATCAACTTAGTGGCTCTCCTCTGGAGTCTTCTCTCAGGTCGGCATCTTTTTTGTGTTGGAAAAGATGGCTATTGACAAACTGCATAGAAGTCTAAAACTCATCACCTTTGAATTTAAGACCTCAGAAGAAAATGTATTAAGAATGTTGAAAAGCTCTTTCTTTTAAGACAGGACTTGAACTGAAATAATATGGGACATAATAATAACATAGTGACAGCATATGTAGCCTAGATTTTCTGAAAGCATCCTTGTAAATTCATCATTAAATAGAATTCTGTTCCTGAATTTCATGTCTGACACAGATTACTTCTTTGCAGTTGGTAGAATTTTTTTTACCTATACACTGTATATTTTGGTTTGGGTATTTCAAAATTTCATCACTGAAACTTCTAGACTCTGACTAGAGGTTGGGCTAATTTAGTAAACAACAGCTAATGTAATAAAATTAGGTATTTAATCTAGAAGTCATAAGGTTTAGCAGCATGCTTCTTTCCATTACAACATGTTACAAGCTATTCCCCAGACAGCTGTTCATTCAAGTGCAAATATGAGGTAACTCCTTCAAAAGCAGAATCTTCTAAAGGAAAATGGTTCAGCGGGGAAGTTTAGACAAAGAGAGCAATTTCTGATAAACACTGAGATATTTAGCTTCCAGTTGCCTCAAGTCAACTGTGAGGCAAAAAGTTTTCTTTCAGAAGCTCAAGTTGTCATCATCTATCAACATAAAACAACTTGCATTGACTCCAGTGAAGCATTTAAATAAAAGTTTCCTAAAAAAATTTGTTGAGTTCCAACATCTTTTTGGTGCAATAGATATGCTGTATCTGTGCTGGCATTGCTTTAACTAACCCATTGACACTGATGGAGGTTTTTGAACATTGAAACATGCAGTTTCACGCAACCGCCAGAAGAGCTAAAATATTAGCTGTGGAATTGGCAAATCATACTAATTTTAAACAGATCTGATTTAAGTGATTACATGCTAAATTGGGCCTTTGGAGCCACTTTTTCAAATACCTGTTAATTTCAGAAGACTTCATCTCACAAATAGGCATCAGGATTAAAAACTGTTTTAAAAATGGCCACAGCTGAAGAAAAGAGACTACTACTCTTTTTTTCAGTAACATTTTTCCAAGTATACTGCATATGCAAAAAATCTTAAACCAAATTTAAGAAAGCCAAAAAAAACCATATATGCATCTGATAATATTTTTCAGAAGATTGTGCATATATATCTATCTCTTCTTGTGCAAATATATCTATGCCTTCAGCACTTGAGTGCAATAGTTCTTCATTTTATATCACAATATATAATATAGTTAGTTAACTCCTGCCTAACTCATTTAGTCTTCTACTTGTCAACATCTGACTATTATCCTACTGTTAACTACATTACTAGACTGTCAATAAAAAAGACTTCAGAATTCACCAAGTTTCATTTTGGATTTTCTTTTTTTTCTTTCTTTTTTTTTCCCCCCATTTAAATACAAGAAGAAAAACCACAATATTTATCAGTACAGCATAATACAAACATAAAAGTAAATTTTTATTTGCATTGCCATAAAATGATTTTAAATATGAAGGATGGTTCTACAGATGGTGAATGTCAGTACACAAATCACCACAGCTGTGTGCAATGTTGTTCTCCACATCTGTGGACTATACCAATTTGAGTATGTGCCAGTTTATTAATACTACATTTTTAAAAGTAATTTAACACTCTTTAAAAATGTAGGTGCTATATATTATCCTTTTTTAATACCTTTGATTTCTTTACTGGATTCAGCTGGGCACTAAATTATTGTTCAACAACCAGATTAATAAAACAGAAAACACCTTACAACAATTCTTTTTCCCTCAGTCTGTTGCTGGAGAGGTCTAATGGAGCCTGAATTACCTAGTACATTTTCAATAGAAAATCAAGAGAATCAGAATAAAAACATGACCCTCCAAGATTTAGGAAAAAAAAAAAAAGAAAAATTTTAGTAAAATGCCACCTAAAGCAAGCAGGCCATATCCAAAGACCTCTGGATTTCCAAGTAACTGTACATGATATTAGTTTTATGTAATTGTGTTCAGAACAAAAAACCTGGAATAAAAATATTTACCATCATGAATAGGAAGTACCAAAACATGCATAGTTCACAGTACTGTGGGAATTTCAAATGTGTTTTAATAATTTTTTAATAATTTTTAAAAACAATTTCTTAATATATTCAGCAAATCCACTCATTTAGGACATTTTCCAAAGTGGAAACTCAACTTGTCCTGTGTTGTCAAACTCTTATTCATTGTAGTTTTTGAATAGTTTCTAGAGACATTTTTAATCAGCACAATTCCAAGATTGAAGTTATGGTCTGCAAAAAAACCTATACTTTGAAGACCAATCAGAGTAGGATTTATTTGCACTTGTGAGTTGGTTGTGCATGTTTCCACATATTCTGTATAAAGGAATCCTAGGACTTAGATTTCATGTTTTTCTTCCAAGTGCAAATATGGTATACATCCAATATCAGTGTTTTTAGGTCATGAAAGCTACCAATATTTAGAGAACGAAAATAGCAACTCTATAAAACTGCACAAAATAAAACTTTCCCCATGCAACAATCTGCAGTGAACTTAATTCTAATTTGTGCAGATTCGTAAGAGGTTTCAAAGTACAATATACAGAAAGCCAAGACAGATATAAAGGTGAGTGCACTGAAATGTGTGCTCAAGGCCTGCCAGTCCCATTGCAACTGAGTTAATGTGTTGTCTTTATTTTCATGTACTCTGCCTTTGGTAGTAAGTGTAACAGGGCGAACGCCTGGTTGAATATAACGTAACATTACTTCTTTACTCACTAAGTCACGTATGAGCTTTTTTACATAAACAGCCACTCCAGCAGGGGCTCTGTATGCATTGATATTTTATGCACCACTAATGTTAAAAATCCCATTACTTCAATAACACACCTCATCCAAGGTTTTCAAAGCATAAATTAGTGGAGTGGCATGGAAATCATGATAAGGATTTGGTCCTGAAGACAAGCTAAGACTGATGCTGGAGTAAAAAAATCGGAGTGATAAAACTATTATTTTCTGAAATAATCACTTTAGCAAATCTGAAATATTTAATGGAAATATGTGGATTGCCAAAACATTTTTTTGGTAGACAAGTTTCCTAGTGTTGTGGTTTCAGCTCTTATAATGTTAATTCATTTTGATCTTGACCATGGTGTTTTTTCAAAATATTTTGAAACTCAAAAATTTGCTTTCAGACCTAAAATTCGAATATTTTTCTCTCACTTTTTATGAAAGGAATTTTGAACTAGTAGATTTTCCTACAGACTAGAAATTGGAGTTCTAGATTTTGGTCACTGCTGTCGCTGCCACCCATTATCATTATTATTTGCTCTGCAGTAAAATCTGAAACTTGGTATAATCTGAGACATCTGGTAAACTCAACACTGTAAGGTACAAGTGAAAAATAACAATGTGCTGCAGCTAAACATTTAATATTAAAACATAAATATGATCCTTAAAACAGAATTATATAATTATCTGCAGTTATCTTGCCAGTGATCAGTTCTGTAGTTTTTTACTGTGACACTTTCACAAGTATAGAATCATAGAATCATTAAGGTTGGAAAAGACCTCCAAGATCATTGAGCCCAGTTTTTTGACTGAACAACACCTTTGACTTAACAGCACCTTTGACAGAACACTAAATGCCTCATCCAGTCATTTCTTGAACACTTTCAGGGATGGCGACTCAAATACTTCCCTGGACAGCCTGTTCCAATATTTAACCTCCTGTTCAGTGAAGAAATTCATCCTGATGTCCAGCCTGAACCTGCCCTGGTACAGCTTGAGGTCATTTCCTGTTGCCCTGCTGCTGGTTGCCTGGGAGAAGAGACCAACCCTCAGCTGGCAGCTTCCTTTCAGGTAATTGTAGAGAGAGCTAAGGTTCACCTGAGCCTCCTTTCCTCCAGGTTAAACAACCCCAGCTCCCTCAGCCACTCCTCACAGGACTTGCGCTCCAGACCCCTGAAATCTTCGTTGCCCTTCTCTGGACATGCTCCAGCACCTCAGTGTATTTCTTGCAGTGAGGGGCCCAGACCTGGACATAGTAATCGAGGTGCGGACTCAGCAATACCAAATACAGGGGGTCATGTAAAGAAGATTTTCAGTTTTACTCTATGTGGGATATCATTCTTGAGACAACATTTTGGGTTCCACCAAATGTTATCTCAATGCAATGGTGTGGCAGTTTTAACAAAGCAGAAGAGCTTCATATGATTGTCTGCAACAGAAGAACAAAACAAATCCCTAGAGCTAGTACTTCACAGATTCACAAAGATATTTGACACCTCTCCTCCCTCCCTCCTCCTCTCCTCTTTTGAACATTTATGTGTGCACAGTCTTGGAAAAACTTGAGACTCAACAGAGTTCAGCAGCAGAGATGGTCTTCTGGGATTCAAAAGGTAACATTTTCTGGGACATTTAAGAGCCACTAATGTGTGCTTTAAGACTATCCGGCACTTCCCTAAAGATTCACAGAGCAAGAATAGTTAACCATGCGGAAAAGCACTGAAGTACTCTGACTTCTGTAATGCCCATTGTTTCTGTGCCAAGTGCAGTGTCAAGTCCTGTGGGAGCAGCCTTGCTTCCTTCAGCCTGAGTTGTCACTGCTCTCTGTGTGTTTTATGTCACCAACCAGATTTCCTTAAAGAAGACACCAAGGAGGTTAGAGCTGAATCCAAACTAACAGAATAACTGAGGAAACAAATCTTCTAAATAAATGAACATTTGCCAATATCTGATTTATACAAATCCACTCCAAATCTTTGAAGTACTTTTCTTGTCCTTGGGGACATGAGACACATTTCCAAGTTCATTTGGTTTTGATATGGAAATATATGAATGTCAATGTATTAATTAGGTCAGGAGAAGGCATAATTTGTGACTAACCTGATAAATACCCAAAGTGTTAAGAATCAGCAGTCCCAGACTATCAAATGATAAAATATAATGACCATCTAACCTGTCCAACGAGTGTGCCTGAAATGAGAATTACAACATTTTCAGTATCAGGTGGACCCACCCTGTTGATTTGTGTAGACCTAATTTACAAATACCAAAACAATGGTTTTTATGTGTTTCCTACCTATTTCAATAATGTCCATGAATCCAACTGTTTGATAAAGGAAAGACATTAAACATGTAAGCTATTTCTCCATTACATGCCCAATTAGCATGAGCCAATTGGAAATACATTAATATCTGTTCTAACACTGCAACTGAAGTCTCAGATGTGAAAAGTTCATATTTAATTTTTTCCTCATTCACTTATTGTCAAAAGAAAAATGTTTTCAGGGGGAAAAAATAGCTGAAAATTTTATTCTTAATTTATGGGGAATGAAAAGCAAAATCAAATTCTGATTTAAAATCTTATTACTTTAAGAAAATATCGTCACTTTTAATGCTTTGAATTTATATTTACCATAGCAGTTATCAAGTTTAGTACTTGTTGAAGCCTGCACAAGCTTTTCTACATTTTAGTTCTGCACATACGTATGTCAATTTTTTCAGACATTTATGCTATTCTGTTGATACTTATACAATGTTATTGGAAAAACAATATAGGAAAGTGATGGGACTGCAGCTATGCATTAAACAAGCTGTCACTGGCAGTGACACTGAAATGATGCACAGGATGAACTTTTAAGTTGGATTCTGTGAGGCTTTCTTTCCAGTATGGAATGTATGACATGTGAAAGAGTGAACAGATTACATACAAGGAAGCAGCCAGTCTAGGAAACAAAGAGCCAGGGCCCTTTCAACTCTGCCTTACTTCTCAAGTTTCCAACAATAGTTTTACTGAGCTGGATTGTCACACATCTGGTAGAACACTAATTTGTGTGGTCAGCAAGTTTTTGCAGTAAGGCTGCTTCTGAATACAGAGAATATATAAGCACTAGCACTTCTATAAACTCTGTATTCTCCAAATACATCTTTCTTTTTTTGCTTGGTTTTGTCATTTGTTGGTTTGTTTTGTTTTTTGATATATTTCATGGGAGGGAGTTGTTGTTTATTCCACAGATTATGGCCTTTCCACACAATATATTATCTCAAGTATGGACTTATGCGACTAACTTTTGATTAAATCTTTCTTAGACATTGATGGGTTATCTAATTGAAAGGAAACAACATTAAACTCACAGAGCTTGGTGAGAATCACAAAAAAACCCCATTAACTGGTGCAGGAAACTGAAACAGAGCAAGCCAAAACAGCTACTCAAAGAGTATCAAAGGAGACCAATTGTCCCTAGTGTAAAATCTACCAAGATGCATCATTAGATAAAATAGAGTCGCACAAACCAAAGGGAAATTCTTGCCTAAATGTGAATAAGATTTATTATGAGATCCAGGAAGAAGAGAATTTTAGTATTTTATAAAATTTACAGGATATTTAGGGAAGGGCTAATAGCAGGGTGGAGGGGTGTGATCAAGATGCAAAAGTGAGGAACATGTGTCAGAAAAAAGAGGCAAAAGGCAATAAAAAGCAGTGAGTGATGTGTAAGCAGGTTGCTGGTCAGTATGCTTGTCTGACTGACCCCTGGTCCTGATCACCTCAATTTGTTTGGTCTTTTTTTAAACTCTGTTACTGATGATTTTCCACATAAGTGTTCTGTTTGCTCCACATAAGTGTGTGTTTAATGATATACTAAAGAATTTTGGGCTAGTTTGGGGTCTTGCACCTGCAAAACCCTGAAACTCTGGCTATGATAGGTTCTCAACAGTTCAATGATAGCACTGGCATTAGAATCACATCTCTTTCCATCTTTTCTTTATATCTTTTCTTGGCAAATTTAGCTTTACAGTGGAGAGAATCAGGCCTGTGCACAACAAAGTAGATTGTAGTAATTTAAATGGTTGCTAAATAGAATACAATAATATCTGTATGCAGACTCTTAACTTCCAATCAATGTGCAACACCAATTAACACATTTCAACCAGTGCCAGAAGCTGGATCAACCAGCAGGGAATTTTCTCAGGTTCCAAAGGAAACGGTATAGTACTACTGGAAAATCATGGAAAGTGATGATCATCATCTTCACTGCCACCACCAGCTGATACACAGTAGATAACCTCTTCCAGAGGAAGACTCATCTGGGACTCCAATCTAGCTACTTGGAGAATTTTCCCTTTCTCTCTTCCCTTCTGTCTTTGTCTCTGTTATAATCATCCTTATTTTGTTCTTCCACAAACACAAATTTCACTATTAGAGTTGATGTATGCCAGCAGCTATACAGATCCTTCTAGTAAACCTTTGTGAATATGATTCTGTCTCAATACCCCTTGTGCAAAAAGTGGTCTGCATGCCAGCTGTTGAAGTGGGACAATTATAATAAAGGGCATGAAGATCTGTGGAGCAGCAGCTGGAGGAAACCAAGGGCTAGGGATACAGCTATAGAAGACACCAGTGTTCTTTATGTATGCATATTCCACTTACTCCATTTATTCATAATTCTGACCAGCAGGAGATAAAGAGCTGGACTGGGACATCTGTGTTGTGCATGTTTATGTCAGTGCTGTTTGTGCTCCTGTGGACCAGGTATTGATCTCCATCTGGGTGGATCCATGCAGCTGTTTATAAGCACTCTATGTGTGTGTGTGTGTATGCACGTGTGCATGTGCACCAGTATTTATGTCACTGTGCATGTATGAAGTAGCTTCCCAACATTGCTTCTGGGTGGACCCGAGGGCACAGAACTGGAGCAGTTTCCCATCCATTGGACTGAGGAGGCATCACTGGCTCTAAGAGAGCATCAAAGCCAGTGAGAGCAGGCTGGGGAGGAAAAATCTCTTGGGCCCTGAAGTCCACTAGATCTAGCAACTTTTAACAGAATTTAGATTTGTTATAAAAGTCATTGTCATCTCCATCATCAAGTCAAAATTTTCTTTACTTTTAAAACCCATATTCAGGAACTTGCACAAATTGTTACAATAAACTTCCTTTATATAGGACAGATTAACAAAATCATTGCAGCAGTAAATGAAGCAAAAGACAGGTGACACAAACTTCTTCTGGCATTAAAGGTATAATTGAAATGAATTTTGCATGCTCCAGCGAGTTGATGAACTGGCTACTCATCTTCTAACCATGCATAGCTAAAGCAATTTTTGTTCAGTTTCAACCTTCTGTGCCACTTGGCTCCCTCAATTTGAGTAAATGGGCAAAAATACTGTAAACATATGCTTTGTACACTTCCTGAGCCAATTGTTTTCAATTTCTCTTTCTCAGAAGGACTGTCAATTTGAATGGGAATTATTTGGAATCATTTAGCTGAGCTGGGATTAGTGAGATTCAAGTGGTTTAGTCTGAAAAGGTGAGCCAAGAGAGCTGAACAGCAGCACAGGTTGTTCAGTTTGGACCCATTCAGTACAAACTCTATCATGAGAAACTAAAATATTGATCTGGTAACATTTCTCACTGTGCTGTAATACTTAATTGAAGGAAAAATTGGAAGAAAACCCACTGGAAAGTTATAAAGCAATGAAATCCAACAGTAATTTGAATAAAAATTCCTTTGAACAGTGAGCTTCCCCTCATCTGATGTGACTTTAGTACAAGATAAAGCATCACACAACATGTCACAGGACTCTTATTGTGGCAATGAAAGTCTTCCATGCTCAAGTGATAGCCATGTATTTTGAAGAAAGGGCAAACCTTTCTTTTCTGGTATTAACTATGTAATTACAACAGGCAACTTTTTATATATTTTGCAAACTTCTAATTAGCAGAAAATTAATTATCTTTTATAATTAAACATTATTATATCTGATTGTTAATATGATTCCGCTCCTGAAATAATCAAGTGACAATGAATCAAATAAGAAAGAAGAAAGAACGAAGTTGTAGAACACCAGTTTCATGCCTGAAAATACTACTACTAATAAAATTATCACTTTGTCCAAGGTTTCTACACACTCTAAGCTGATTTCAGACACCCTTTAAAAAGAAATTAGAAGACTGAACAACATTTTATAGATGCTAGTGCTAAGTTGCTCAGAGTCTGCAAAATAGATCAAAACTGGCAGACTATATTTGTCTCGGTTTCTATGTCCAATATTTTTAAAGCCAACCTTCTTCTCAATGATTATAAGGATCGTTTGCTCAGTCTCAATGGTCTATACTGGACTTAGACAGTTATGAGGTAAAATTCAAACTCAGTTTTGGATAAAATAAACTTTACATTTCTTATATTAATTTGCTGTCTGAAAGCTCATAATTCCTTCTTGTAAGATGTGTGGTATTTATTGATCCTTGACCAGATAGCAATGTAGCAAGATCTGTATAACCACTATTTTGTCAATAAGCAACTGAAACAAGAAAAGCTGGTATTCAGAAAAAAAAAATACCCTGATCCTTTTGAAGACTCGAGACATTGAGCTGGGGCCAAAGCTTGGTTGTGTTGCTGCTTCAACAGCTCCCTAGCATGTCACAACCAATAGTCAAGCTATCCAAAACTGACATGATAGATGATGTCAGGAACTAGTGAAAACTTGACTATGACTATCTATAAGGTCTTTGTAGATAGATTTTAGCATGAAAAGAGGTAACTGTGCATCACTGGCTATAAATACGCAGGAAGTTTATCCTCTTTAAAAATTCTAAAAAGTTTCTTAGTGCAGCGGGTATCCATCCATCAGAGTCTTGAATTTGACTTAGAATAGAGGATGGAAGGACTCTGTGTTAGCATTACAGAATATTAATCTTAGCATTTGTGAATTTTATTTTAATCTAAAGGAAAACTGATACTTTTTTTTCTACATGGCTATAGAGTATCTCAAATAATTTCCTTCTTGAAGAAGTTTTCAGGTGAAACATTCTAGTTGCAGTGTACTACCAAACAGGCTGCACACTAGCCTCTGACTGCAATTCTTACTACTCTGTCCAATGTTGTTTTGCCCCAGAACCTTGACTGGCATTATTTTTCCTCTGCAATTTTACAGACTGGAAAAATCAGGACAACCTACACAATGATCTACACATGGCTTAATAGAGTTTAGCACTTGAATGATGTATAAAAATACTTAACCTGTAGTGACCTGTAGTACTTCAGAATGCTTTAATAATATCATTTAACTACTTTTCCACTCTCCTTAAAAAAATATATCACAAGTAAACAGTGTTTGAGCCATTTAAGCAAAGAAAATAAATATTCCCCTTCTGTCTAAATAAGTATATATGATGTTTACAAAATCATTTTAGGACCTCATGCTAGGCATTTACGTAAAGTGGTTTTAATAATGAAATCTTAATAGAAAAAGAAACAGTCCCTTGATCTCAGGTGAACTGGAGATTTTTACCTGTGTAACTCTTCAAGCAAAAGCTGAAGCTTCCAACTGCCAAAACCTAAGCTAGCTATGAACAGTGTAGAACATCAGAAATCTTCATCAATGTTTGTTATAAAATTCTCTAGAAAACCAGTTTAAATTGTGAGCATTAGAAGAGGACTTCACATTCTCTTTAGATAAGACAGGCTCATTGTGGGAAAGAAAAAAGGTTATTCTAAAATAGAAAAAAATAGGGAAAATATTAGTGAGAGTCAATATTTATATTTTCAAGGCAAAAAATGTGGGGAAAAGAGATGTGAATATATTATTAGTGACTTTGCTTAGATGAAGTAAAAGGAAAATTGTTTTGCCATCAGACTGTGACGAAGGTAATTAATACAGACTTAATTAATAAGACTACTAAAAAACTACCAGTTGGATTATGAAAATTCTGGGTAATTTGACTGAAAAGGGCAAAGTGCATTAAAATATCTATCTCCAACTCTAGGCATGGATAGATCTTGCATGTGTTTGGTTTTGCATATTGCCACACTCTTCCCTCCTGCTCCCTGGAGGGACTCCCAGAACATGTTTCCATAGAACACTTTTCTGTTGCTTATGAATATAGTGATAACATAAACCAAATCTTTTTAATATTTATGCTGTCATTAGTTTTGCCTCCTACCAATATGATCTGTCTTACAGGTAGCAGAGAGAAAATAATTGGCTCTCAAATTATAAGTGGTAATGCTGAATTAATAACTAGACTTGAAAGTTGCAGACCATTTGTGATTCCCTTTAATGAAAAGTTTTGAATTCTCAACACATATGAAGATCATGACATCTAAATAATAGAAATGTGGATCTGAGAATATAATTCCAACTTCTTCTTTTAGGAAATTTTATGGACTTAAACACCATATCTATTTCTTATATATGGTATATATAACACCATATAGATTTCTTTTGCTGATTAGATAAAAAGGAAGATGTATACTTCTGTGGCAGTAAATATTAACAAAAAATCATGTAAGGTTAGTTATTTAAAGCTTTTCATTTGGGTTTTTTTCCCAACATGCCACTTTTTAAAAGTGCTTTCAAACAGTGCCTTATGCAGCTTTAAATATAAAGTCTAATTTCTAACACAGATAGGCTTTAAATTGTATACAGAGTCTAAAATCAAAAATAGCATCATTCTTAATAAAGTGCAATTCTAGGGATTTCTCAGTGTATTTCCTTTTGTGTAGCCCTAGATTTCTTCCTGCATTGGACCGGTGAATTCCTTTCTTTTGGCTTTCCTGTTGAGGCTGATAAGAAAGGTACCAATTAGCCCCTTTCCAATGTTCTTACAGTAACCACTACAGTTCAACTGGTACTGACAGCCTAAAATGCCCTCATGAGATGGAAATCTTTTGTTACTGTTTATAGGCAAAAAATCTGTGACTGTGTCAGGGAGCACAGGAATACCTTATCCATATTTCCCAAAGTTTGAGATGTACCATGTAATTTGAAGGAGTTCTGGGGCAGAAGGGCAGTTCTTGCTTTGCACTCCTTGCCTGTTTTGTCACAATGACACCATTGTGGGCAAGATGAATGATACAATATGAGCAAGGACATGGTAGTATTCACAGGTGCTTCAAGAGGTTTTGCACATTGACAGAATGAGCAAGAATCCTCTTACAGATAACAGGAAATAGCTAGCAACATTTTATTTAAGCAGGCATTGGCAGGGATATGTGCACTAGTTTGGAAGAATTTCACTACTAAGACAGATATTCTGGCTGTTTTCAGTGCTGTTGTATTCCTATCTTAAACAGTGTTCTTGGATGAAATATGTCCTAACCAGAGCTTCCTTGGAAAACTAAATACCTAAATGCAATTGATTTGGTGATTTAAAAGCACTTCCAATTTTAATTTCACCCTAGAAACAAACCTCGAACTAAAAGAAACAAAGCCAAAACACAGAATCTTCAAGTTATATCTTTTTATTTTCACAAGAATCTTACTTTATGAGAACTCTATGCTGCATAAAATTTTACTGTTTCACAGGCAGTTTATTTTGTAGCTTTATTCAGCTGCCTCAGACTGCTGAAACTGAGACTTCATGTTGGAATTTGTTGCCCTGCTATTGTAGATTATTGATTGCCTGCCTGATATGTGAATACTGAAGCAAAAAAGTCCTAACTGAATCCTTTTGTCCTTTTTGTTACTGTCCTCCTTTCTGTCCATCAGAGGTCTTTTCCTGTGATTCTCCATGCAGGATTTTTAGGAAACTTTACTATCATTTGTTTCAACTGCAAGAAAATACTCTGCACATGGGGGAGGAAAGCACTTGTGAAAGGTGTTACAGAGGTGTCTGTATTCTAATGATTTAGCTGCTGTCTTCTCTGGTAGGTAAAAGCCTAAACTTAAAGGAGAGGTAATGATTTTCCCCACATTTTATTCTGACAAAATAATGTTGTCTTAAAAGAACTCCAGACTTTAATCAGAAATATTTATTAATAATAAATGGTGGTAGACTGGATTTTGCCACTTCACATAACAGGCATCAGCTGATTCTAAGAAAAAACATATCCTATAAAATAAGAAATGTACACATAAAAATGAATCCTCTATGTTTTAGTATGTGTACATATATGTATATTATATTTCATGTAATTGGAGATATTTTAAGATATATTACTTAGAAAATTGAAGTATGAAAACTATGTCAGGACCGGTGCAAGCTGTGTAGAAATGCTATAAAGCCTAAACTAGTGGGTTTAAAAATATGAAAGAGATAGGTTTTATCATGAGCAGGGGAGGAAAATAACTTTTCTTATTTGATACCTGGTGTATGTGGTATTTGTATACCACAAATTAATGCTTGCACATAAAACTGCACTGGGAAAGGAAAACAAAGGCGGATACCAAATAAGGCTTCTTACATGTCCTTAGACCGAACCGCTGACTAGATATGACACACTCCCAAGCAAGCTGTGCTCTGATTGATTGCACTCTGTAGCAACATCTCCCGTGCAATAAGAAGGACTTGACTACCTATCCCAGGAATCAAAATACCTTGCTTCAGTTCATTGTTGACAGCTTCATGTCTAAAATAGGAACAAGACAGTACTATCCATGTAGGAAAGTTAAATGGGGAAAAAAATTATAGGAGAAATGGAGAAGAAAGGGTACTTGAAAGGCATAAAACCTAAGAAATTCTTCCAAATGAAGTCATGAGTACATGAAGAAAACAATTCTGTAGTTTTTATATGTGCTTCAATCTTACGTACTGTAGGTATAAGTGGGCAAGGGCTAGTGAGAATGGAATACCCAAATTCTCATAGCTGCTTGACCAACAAGTCACTTCTTCTATTGCCAAGTCATAGCCAAAAGAAACAGATACAATAACACTTGGAAAGTAAGGTACAGATAGCCCTTAAATCTGTATTTCTTCAGCATCTGCCTTTACTTGACCTGCTTGAAAATTATGGAGTGGGTTCATAAAAAATGGCAGATTTTAATTCATTAAAAGAACTAATAGCTGTAGCACTTGGCATCATTTACAGTCATGGTCACAGTTAACACCTGTGTTGCTTAACATCAAGTTTGCATTCTCCACCACCAGGAAAATGCACTTTCAAGACCAGGGCAATAAAATATACTGAAAGAATTTCCCACCTAATGCATATGAGTGAGAATTTAGATCTTCAGCTTGTAGGCATTTTGAAAATATTATTTCTTATTAAATGAGATATAGCACTGGGGGTGGTTTTTTAGCTAAAAGCCTTGCAAATATCTAAATCTTGGAAAACCTTGGGTAAACTGCTGTGGAGAAATGAAGTGCTCTAACTCCTTGTAGGTAGTTTTGTATTCCTGGTCAGAGGTCAAAAAGAATGCCTGTTTAACATCTCAAATCTTGATCAATTCTATGTTAGGAGAAATGCGGTTACAAGGTGTTGGGACATGGGAGGTGGTATGATCACAGCATGAAAGATGTAGGAAGCATCGCTCAGCATCCCAGCACTTGTGAATTAAGTCCAGGTGTTATGTGTACATTACTGTAAATTGCTTCAAAATCTTAAAGGCAACCTTTATTTACTTTCTCATTACTAAAAGTGGGACTTACGAATTCAGCTGAACTTTGAAATATTTTATCCATGAAGCCTATATTGTATTTCTAAATTAAAATTATTTAGGTTATGAATTTTGTGTCCCAAGTATTAGAAATTATGCTTTGAAAGAATTTCAGAGATGGTTGAATGCTTAATGCGTCCATTGCTACTTTTGGAGCTCAAATGGGAACAAACACAAATCTTGTAAACCACAGATATGAATTCTGATGCCTATAATTTGAGATTGCATTGTGGCAAGCAGCTGAAATTCTGTTCCATTTTCAACAACTCAATATTCCTATTGAACGGAAGCAATGGGTCTTACTTTAAAGGCCTAAATATTATAGATTTGATTATCAACTCTCTCTCACACACACCCCAAAAAGAAAAAAAAAACATAGTGGTGTAAGACAAAACAAACCTCCAGAACATCCACTTGACAGCTAGGTATTTCATTGAGCAGCTGGGTGTTCTGGAGATTCTGAAGTGATAGAAAAGCTGGAGTTTTATGGAAATTGACCTAACAATCATTCCGAATATCATCTATGTCATGATAGAAGGTGCAAAATCTAGACTGTGTCGAGGCTGCAAATGAAGCAGTCATGAAGGGAAGAGTAGGGAGTGTTGAAAAGAGGTGAAATGAGGTGATAGGTGAGATATGTATAATCATCAGAATGGACCCCCAAAGTACACTGGCCATATCATCATGGTGAAACAGTGGCACACGTTGCCCAGAGAGCTGATGTGTGTCCGATTTCTGGCATTCAAGGTCAGCTTGGACAGTGCTCTGAACAACCTAGTCTAGTTGAAATGTCCCTGCTTATTGCAGGAGGGTTGGACTAGATGACCATTAAAAGTCCCTTTCAGCCTAAACTATTCCATGATTCTGTGATTTAACCTGTAATTTAAGAGTTAATGTTAAATAAAAGTCTAAAGGAATGAAGACAGTACTACTCCACACTGTCTTTGTGGGACAAGGCTTCCTCTATCTTTTTTTGCTTCTCAAGGAGAGGAATCTTAGAGACTGGTTTATACAGGATTGATGGCATGCATGAGACAAGTATCTGTGACAGGCAGCAGGGCAGCATTTCAATAATCTTTTTGACTAGATAACAGAAAATGACTAAGTGGAAGTTTGCAGTAACAGATAAGGATATCCCAAGAGATTAAAAAAAAAAAAAAAAAAAAGAGGGAATTGGTGACCAATTGATTGAAAAAATAACAAAAAATGTCATTACTTAAAGAAAACATTTTACTGAATTGAACTTTAGCTGCAAGGCTGTCTGTGTTTGGGGGACTAAACAAAATATAATTACATTATAGGTTTTTCATTCTATGGATAAACATTTTTGACATTTGCAGGGCAAATTTTTTGAGACAGGAGCTTACAACTCCCTGTTTCTTTGTTTGAGGATAATGAGAACAAAGTGACATTTTAGAAAAAAGGAAATATTTTTGGCAAGAAAAAAAATCTGGAAAACCTCCCTGACTCTGAGAAATTTACATTTAACTATGAATATGATTATTAACTGTGAAATAATTTCTTTATAGTCAAAATTAGTTGTTAAATAGTTACATTCACTTATCTGTTCATTTTCAGAGGTCATAGTTTTCTATTAAAAAAGTTATTGCTTGCAGTATCTGTATTTTTGATTTCATAATGATTTTATTATTTGTATTCTGTTAAGAACAAGAAGTTTCTCCCATAATCTGAATCAAGAGCACTGGGTTAATAGGATCTGGATACTTATAAAATCTTTGCTTCATACACTGTTGAATTTAGAGCCTAAATTTTATGGGTAATATTCCTGTCTCAAAGGTTATGAGATATGTTCTCATTCACATAATTTAGTCTGTCTAGCCTGATAGTCACCCAGGCTGCTTTTATAGCAAATAGAGAGAAAACCAGAAGTAGACCTCAAAAGGGAAATTCATTCAAGCCTAGAGGATGGGTTAGGTCATCTTGAATGAACTCCCAAGACAGACCAGAGTAATTACCTCTTGCAAACACTTTCAGTTTACTAGAAAGGTAGTTGATATGGCTAGTTAGAACAGAAAAATATTTGAAAATTTCCTTTATAAATCCACTTTTAGATGGTTTCTGATGAGAATCCACTGCTACACTGTCCAACTGTACTTCAGTTACCATTATAAATAATTGATTTGGAATACATTATTAGGCATATTTGCCCTCTCTCTTTAAACTTGGCTTAGTAATTCTTGCTTTGTTTTTCTCCCAAAGAAGCATTTCTATAAAATTTCTTTTTTTTCTCCATTTTAATAAAAATCTGAATAACAATAATCTTATTTGTCTAAGGTTGTGATCCTTCAGTTAAAATAAAATTTTGATTATGCTTTGTAAAGAAAAAAATGTAAAATTATTTAGATGTGTTTTCTGATACTTACTGTTAATAGGAAAAGAAATCTATAATTTCTAACACGGTCAGAACTGCACAGGCTTGACATTAAAAACACCAAGAAATATTTTCTTTTCAATCCAAAAATTATGGGAACAGGCAATTGTATTTAGTAAACTTCTCAAATTCCATTTCAATCAATTCATTTTCCAATTTCTGTTTCTATGAGAACCATTTTCTATGCATTCTTAGTCCAAAAATAATTATATGACTCTTAAAATCTACAATGTGGGTTATTTCTTCAAAAATAAGCCAATTAAAGCATTCTGATTGGGTATTTTCAATTTCTTATTATGACATTGAATCACAAAGCCCATAATATAATAAGCTAGGTAATGCATTTGAGACTATTTTCTAGTCTTTCCCCAAAGAGGTGGCTGGATCCATTCAGTGTAGCAGCATAAAACATAGATGAAGTCATTTATGAACTGCTGTAACTCAAATCCTGTTCCAGGCCAGTGCTGAAAATAAGACCTAGTCTCATGTTTTCCTCATATTGGGGAACATAAATAACATTGTTTTCTAGCACTTGGGCAAAATATTACTAAGTTCAAAAGAAAAAATAAAGGAGAAAAAAGTATTGACCTATTTGTAATGGTTACATTAAAATACAAAATCATCCTGAATGTCTTTCCTCTCAAACAGCCTATGGCTGTTTACAGTAACTACATGATACAAAAGTGAAAAGTGTGCTCTCTTGGAGAAAATAGTCTGAACTTAGGTTAGATAAATCATGAATGCTACAGAGAGTAGATACCAAATCTTTTTTCAGAAGGATTTATACTGAGATGCAGAAAAGCAAAAAGAGGTAGTTGGACCTTGTTTTTAACAAGGTCTTTAAAAAGTAGAGATTCAGAATCATGACATAATTTTTATTTTGATCTTATTTT
Organism: Struthidea cinerea; assembly: GCA_013397865.1. Taxonomy (NCBI): domain Eukaryota; kingdom Metazoa; phylum Chordata; class Aves; order Passeriformes; family Corcoracidae; genus Struthidea; species Struthidea cinerea. Next base: position 596,329 of record VZTI01005483.1, read on the forward strand.
TATGAGACATCCAAGCAAAGTCTTCATTTGAAGAATCAGAAGAGGCTAAAAATTCAGAAATCATCCTGCCATTCAGAGCTTCAACTAAGAATTGTATTTAATACAGCAGTTCTTGTTTTAATTTGCACTGAAAATACTATCTGCCTCTCAGTGCACTTGCACTGTAAGATAAAATCATCCTTTTTTTTGTTTGATTTTTTTTCCCTGTGTTTTATTTACATTCACTTTAGATTTGCAGGAAGTCTTTGACATTGCACAGTCTACTTACTATTAGTCTGACAGCTTAAAATGATAGTTTCAATAAAGTTACCATTACGATCCAAAAAATCCAGAAAAGCCTTATACCTCAGTTGGAGAGAGACATAGTTATCTGCTGTGAACATCATTTTACAGGAAGAATGGGAATGGAAAGGAGACCTCAAATAGTGGAAATCATCCAGTCCACTGTGTCAGAGCAGGACTACCTGCTAAGTCAAACGTACGAAAACAGATCAGGTTGCATCAGGTCTTTCCAGTAAAGTTGTGAAGATCTCCAAACATGGACACTCCCCAACCTCTCTGAACAGCCTGCTCCAGTGTGCTACCACACTTACGAGGAAGAAATATTCTGGTTTTCTTTTATGTGGTCTGAATTTCCTTTATTGCATTATGTGGTCATTGCTTCTTGTGGTTTTGATGTAGACCATCAAGTAAAGCCTTTTCCTTATCCTCCAGTCAGTCAAGTGAAAACAGACATTAGATCTCTGCTTAATCTGTTCTTCAGCCTGAAAAAATTCCATTTATATATCAGGTGCTCTGACCCCTTAAACATCTTGATGGCCTTCCACTGACTTGTTCTAGTCTGTCAGTGTCTTACTTGTAGTGACAACCATAAAATTTTTTATGATGTTCTAAATTTGGTCTCTAAGTGTCAAAGAAGAAGAAACAAACACTCCTTTTGACCTACTGGCTACACTCTTGAGGTTAGCCTTCACTGGTGCAAGGGTACATTGCTGATCTATGCACAGTTTTTGTCTACTGAGACTACTTCGTCCTTTATGCAAAACTACCTTCCTGCCAGTCAGCCCCAAGCATGCACTGTTGCGTGGAGTAACTCGGCCTCTGGTGAAACAATGCATTCATTTTTGCTGAGCTATGTGAGCTCATCTTAATGTCACCCATGAAACTGCTGAGGATGCAGTCTATACTACTGTCCAAGTTGCTTTATGATGATTTTAAATAGTATTGATGCCACCAGAGTCCCCATGAGAAATGTCCTTGTTACTGGATACCTGTCCAAATTTGAACCCTTAACCTCTACCATTAGCCAAATCATACAGATTTCCCCCCACAGCTAATAGTCCAACCATACAGATCATACCACTTCAGAGCAAGCACTCCTGTGTCTCTGTCAGATGAGAAGGGGAGATTTCCTTGATCCTTAGTGTGGGGAGATTTCCTCAACCCTTAGTGTTTGATTTGTTTGTCAATCCCCAGGAAAGCCAAGACCCTTGTGTCAACCAGTCTGTCAGAGTCCTGTTAGGAGGACTCTTCACTGAGCAGTCCTGCTGGCTCGAAGGGTGGATTACTCAGGGACACACACCAACAGCATAAGGGAGACCCCTCAGTGGGTCTTTCGCTTTATTTGATGTTACCCACTGCCAGTGACTGCCAGCACTTATCAAGGACTCACTCCAACAGTTTACAGAATAACACTCTATCAATACAAAATTGTGACGGGCTAAGGTTAGAGGATTGTCAGTGATAGTATCTGACTGCAAAAACATATTCAGAGCAATGCTCAGACAAGCTCTAATACCCATTAAAAGTATTCAGCATGCGTAATGTAAGGTTCATCTCCGGTAGCTGTTCGTATGGAGAGCAGTTTCAGCCTGCCGACTGATCCCAGCAGTTACAGTGGAGTCTTCCTTAACTTCTCCCCATTCTCTACCTATTTTTATGCAATTTCTCTATGCTTAGGTGCAGCATGAGTGACTTTTGTCACTGATTTACACCTTTGTCACTGATTGGTGAAAAATTCTCTCATTTCACTTTTAAAGATACAGTCAAAAAAATACAGAGCACATGCCCAGCGAGGGGTGGGGGGGGTCACACCTTGGGGGACGGTAATTTTGAGGTGGAGGTGTGTGTTAATATTACAGTTAGGCTATAATGAACCAAGCTCATCCAAGGAGAATGATTTCGCCACAGCTGTTGGCTCAGCAGCAGGACATCTCCTGTCTCCCTTGGCTGATAGGTGTTATCAGCTGCAAAGTACCATCAAGTTCCCCTCCCTGCAAGGATTTCAACAGAACGTGGCTGAGGAGTCTCCACTCCACTCCACCCTCCGTTCCGATACCCTTTGCAGGTGCTGTGGTTGGAGATTGTGGGTGTGGGGATCACAGTTTTGGGAATAGTTTTCTAGCATGCCAACTGTGTTCCATCCAGGAAATGGCAGCTGCCTTTTACTCTATAATTTTACACTGTAATTTTTGTACCATTATAACTTCTGTTAGGATGTGAATATAATCTCTGTTTCCTCTAATTTTATCCCCCAGCCATCTTTCCAAAGGGTCCTGAGCCATCTTCCCACAGTCTCTTAATCAGTAGTCTTTCAAATTTCATTTCATATCCATAACAACTCACATAGGAGGAAGTTTAGGTTTTTATCTGAAGGGAATATTTGGTCAGTCACTCAATGAATTAGAATACATCTTTGCTGTAATGCAATCTCTTGAATATGTGATACAAGAAAGGCAGAACTGTTTAACATGGGATAGTAATAGTCTTCTGTTTCTTTCTCTCTCTATCCATTTGGCTTTCAAAAGAAAATACATGAGGCACACTTAAAGAAAATGGGGCACCATGATTAATAAGGACATCACACAGGGACACATAAAACTGCCCTGTCTCCTTCATCTGTTCTTTTGGTGCAGTGATTAACCTTTGAGTTTATGAGTATTTTTGCACTTGTCTCAGATAAAATATTTTATGACTTCTTACCTCCCAGGCAACTTGGATTAAACTTATCAGGCCTGGGAAGATAGTGGCCCATAATGACTGTTCCCTCAGAAATCATATCTACCTCCTTACCACATTATCAGAACATTTTTTGTGCAAAACAGATGGAAACATCAAGACAAGAGACAAGACAACTTGTTAAGGTCACATTCCACCTTCCTATACATCATTCATGCTTAATTGATTCCCAGCCCTTCCTAGAGATAAATTGCCATATATTATGAGAGCTGAGAATATGAAAAGATCATTTTCCTTTCCCCATTAATTCTCATTTGGAAAGGATTTTGTCTTTGCTGAAGTAGCTTTGACAGTCTGCTTGCTAATGACTGATCATTGTCTATCAACAAAGAAATAAGGCAGAAGCAAGTAGATCTATCTTTTGGCAAAAGTATTTCTCTCTGATGCAGTATTTTGGGTATTCTGCTCTCAGTGTCAGAGGCCAAAAAAGAATTAAAAAGTAATAAACAAAACAGAACACACAAACAACA
>VZTI01005483.1:599846-659393 GCA_013397865.1 Struthidea cinerea
AAAAAAAAAACCCAGAGAAATCAAAGAGATTCAAAATAAGTTACAAGACAGAACCCAGAAGATTGTGCAGGTGAGCAGTTTAAAATATACTTAGAAAAAGGCTCATCACAGTGTTAGGAAAGCTGCTTAACTTGCCCCTCACACCTACCTGACATCTCCCCTTCTACATTGTACAAAGAGGAAGTCAATCATTTTGATGCATGTCTCCTGAACAGGGTGGATGAAAAATTGAGTATCAAACCTGAACTTGCTCTAGACCGCCCAATCATTTAGGGACATTTGGGGAACATCAGGGACAAAAAAATAAGAAAAAGAAGCAAAAAAAACAAAAAAGCAAGCTGTGAACATTGTTACCAAGATTCTTGGAGCTTTGTGTCTTTTTAAATATGGTTTTCCTTCTTATTTCAAACAAATGTAACATTTAAGAGTTGCTATCTATAAAGCCGTTAATATACTGATAACGGAATAGCCATATCAGGGTGGAATGCTAGACTCAGTCTGCACACAGGATTGCAAAGTTATCTTCAAGGATCTTAAAGCCTAAGTTTCCTCTAGTTGCAACATTCAAAACTATAAATATTAACCCAAAAATTTCAGGTAGCAGCCTGGACAGAGAATATCTTATTTGTAATCAATACTAGTATAATAAAACTGCATTGTTGGAGGTGGAAAGCTGGTGCCTGGAAGTAAATTGCTCAGTCCACTGCTCTTCTGCTTGAGCTATAAGAAAATAAGTGGATAGAAATCTCTGCTGGCTTTATAGTGCTTCAGTTTACATAAAACACAGAAAAGCACTGAAGGTGTTCCTGGCCTTTATAACATTGTCAGGTTCTATTCAATAGAAACCACGAGTATGCTAAATTTAAAAATGTTCCCACATATGAGCGGCCCTGCATCCCAATTTGCTGTCAGCTATGTTTTGAATCTTTGGGCCTTGAGCTATCATTTCAAACCATCCTTGTGTTTTCAACTCGTACATTAAAAATTGCATCAGTGCATAAGAATATACCAAAGATCACACATAAGGATCACTCCCTGTGTTGTGCATTTCCTCTTTTGGAACAGAAACCAGATGTTTCTTGGTGGGGTAATTTGGAAGTAGAATGAAGCGGAGACAAGGATCTTTTTTGGTAACTGTTACTAACACCTGCTTCATTTCCTTCAGCAGTCTCAGGACCCTTTCATGTGCACTAAAAAGAAGGGGAGAGAACAAGGAGGAAAACCAGGGTCTCTGCTCTATCTATTTCAGAGAGCAGTTTCACATATCAGCTTGCTGTAGAGAGAGGTATCATCTTTGTACTTCTGTTTCTGGCAGAAATATAAAGCATAAGCTGTGAAAGCCTTCTTGTATTTTCCCTAGAGCACAGCCATTTAGATGTATACTCTTACAGCTTCATTGCAAGACACTTCATGCAGAGGAACTGTCAGGTCAGAAGCAGAGAAAAAAATGAAGCAGATGAATTTCCTTTGCGGTTTCTCGGTGGGAGAGCTCTGCTGAAATGCTAGTCCAGCTCTACTGGTTTCTGCATCAACAGATGGCAGACAACATTCCTTGTGTTTGCGTCCCATTTGGTAAATCACAGGTCACATCTGGTCTGGCCTCTGTTCTTTCGGAACAGATGGAAGTACACATTCGTTATCGATTGCAACAAGGAGATGGGGAGATGATAGGGAGGAGTGTACGTGGTGGGGGGAAGGAAGGTGGAAGGAGTTAGAAATAGAAAAGGCTAAGTGAAAGGTTTAGAATAGGAGAGAAGAATTTAAAATGTCCAGTACCAACAAGTAACACAATTGGTAATAACTAAATATGGCAAAGCAGCAATATATAGAAAAATGGCTATTAAAAGTTACTTCAACATGTAATGTGTTAGAGATTGTTTATATGGTCTCCTACCCAAGGCTAATAAATGAGAAATTAAAAACCTGTTTTCAGTCATAGTCTCTTTCCAAACAAGGTATAAAATAAAAATCAGAAAACACACAGAGAAATGTTCTAAGACACTGTCAATCATAAGCTGTGTTTTAGGCAGAGAAAACAATAAAATCTCTTTTTGTAACTCCCTTGTCATCTCATACACAAATATATCAAAACTTTTTAGATGTTCTCAGCTTTCTACTAAAAATTGTGCTATTTCTGGTTTTATTATCTTTTAATTGGTTTATGAAAGAGTGTGAATTTTTCAACTTTTATTGCTACTTTTAAGCAGTAACAACTACAGGTAAAACTAAATATTTCTAATGATTTTAAGTAGATATTTTAAGTATAATTTTTAGTTATAATTTGAATTTTAAATTTAAAAATCTCAAAATTATAATATTTTTGACTTTCAAAAATTGTAAATAACATAAAGCTGGAAAGTAAATTTGCTATCATAGCCTCAAAACCACACAATAAAACTTTATAAATACAGAAAATTTATGTTAGTAGGTAAATGTACATATGAAGCACAGAATTTGTAAATGTGCACACAAAATATAGGTACTGTCGATCCTTGGTCTAGGTGCAAACATATTCAAGTTTGCCAAATACTACTATACTAAAATAAACTTTTTTTTTTTTTTGGCGTCAAGAAGTGAGGTAGGCATGAATAACTTTGCACAAAACATTGTTATTCAGACATTCCAACTCTCTAATTTGAGTTATGTAGGAAGAGATCTGTGTCCTCCTGGAATGCAACAACTTTAATTTAGATCATTCTATTTGAACAGGGTCTTTTGAATCTGCTCTCTTAGTGATTTACACATTTCTACAGTCTTAAGGTATATTTTGACAAGTGGCATTAATTGATCACACTATCTAATGCTAACACTACTGCTAGTAATGTAACCATTTTTTAAATAAACTGTTCAAGAATTTTCCCTTTTGGCCATTCATGTGTTTCTGTTTTTCTTCAGCTCAAATAAAGCATGATTTAGAGTGGCTTTATAAAGGATAAGACTATATGTTGAAAAGGCTAGACGCTTTTCAAAATAGACTAGGCTAGAACAGAACACATATACAAGCTGACTCTTTTTTTCTCTTTCTTTATGTTTCATATCAATGTGAAATTCAGCATAGACGTTTGTACACAAACTTCATCTTAGCTGCAATTCCAAAGAAGGAAAAACTTTTTCTAGGCAAATGACTCCTATTTAACACATACTGTTTCTATCATCTTAGTATTTCCTGTTCTTTTACAAATCCCCAAAAGAGAAAGAAAGTTTATTTTTGTTGTCAGAGTGTCCTGTTAAGAACAAACACTTCTGTATTCTTATACAAAATCAGAAACAAGCTTAATTACCTTTCGAGAGAACATCTTGTTCTTGATATGGTGTCAGTGTACCTGTAAGGGTACAAGGCTCAACTCACTTCTATTCCAAAGTAAAAGAACATAGAAATGTTCCTGTCTCATTTGTGGATATATGGATCCCCTATGATTCACCAGCTTGTGGTAAATTTAAACATTACAATAGACTGAAAAGCTTACACAGAGGGCAGTGGGTGGTGAGACCTTCAAACCTGAGGATACATAGTAAGTTAAAACCATCTAGTTAGCCATCACTACAGGATGTGCCAGTAGGACCAGCCCAGCCCAACAAAAGCTTTTATATACATGTGGAAGGGAATAAACATCCTGTAGAGCATTTAAAAAAAAGTTGGGGAAAGCAGTCTGGGTTATTCCTGCTTCAGGCAAAGGCAAACCCATTTGTGCAAATATTTTTTGCTCAAGGATCTGTACACACTGGATGGGTAATGTGGGATGATGGAGAAATACAAGGTATGCCCCAAAGGGACTTGATTTTGGATAAGGATAGTCAATGAATTAAACTGTACAGCATTGATTGCTATATAGCATTGTGTATTATCATTTCTATGGTGACTATATGCCCATCACAACATCGGGTACCTCATGCCACTTAACTCTGCCACTCTGGATTTACAGATCTGAACTGATTCCTTTTTGATCACCATATCAAAAGTATTACTGTAAAAATCACCCAGATTAATGAAAAAATGAACTTTGATTAAGCAAGACAAGCCCAATGATGCTAATTTTGTATTTAACTTCTCTCATCATGCTCTCCTCCATTGAGACGTTTTTTTTACATGAATAAAAATCTGGTTGTAAGCCAGAAGAGAGTCACAAAGACTCCACATACAACACCAGGATCAACATTGGAGAGACCAGGAACAGACTGAGGTTCATACCTGCTTCTTAATCTGGACGGAGTCTATGGAACTATAGATAATGTACACCATCTAACTGGCCTTGATATATCCCTTACTCTCACGTCTGAGAAGGAAGGAGGCATGGCTTAGGGTCAGGAAGAAAAAGGTGGTGCACAGAGGGTTTACCTTTTTGTTCTTTGTGAGCATTTTTTGCATGTAAATGACCCTCTTTTTATATAATTTTGTTATTAATATTGTGGCTGTTTCTGTTCATTTTCTTATCTCATTGCTATTTCCAGTAAATTGTTCTTATCTCAGCTTGGGATCTCTGCCTTTTGTCTCTCTCACCAGAAGGGGTGTTGAGGGCAGGGAGACAGGAGAATTTTTCTGACACAAGACTTTTCCCCTTTTCATTTCACATTTAAGAAAATCTACTAACCTTTAAATTAAAAAAAACAGATATATATATAAACATTTACTTCAACACTTAGAGGGATTTGTCCAGTACTCTAAAAGGATAAACATATATCACCTGGCAACCTTCAGAATGAGAATCAAAGATTCTTAGTTCAGTTAGTGTTGCTCCTCAGAAATACTGTAATGTACTGGTTTGGACATAGCTATCTCCCTGACCTTTTCTAAACTGAATTATTGTTTTTAAATTGTTTCATAAATCCATATTATCAAGAGCTGGTGAAGCATCTAATTTATCAAAAAATTAAAAGCTTTTGTTTTGAGCACAGGAGAATCCTTTTCTCTTACTTGAGCTAAAAAAAGAAAAACATAATGGCAAATTTGAAGGTCTGCACGGCTGCAGGTGTGTTACAAAGCATAAACCAGCTCCATGGCAAGAACTAACATATCGCAATAGGCTTGAGTTGCCACTAATCCAAAGGTGCACTATTTAATTCCTGGAAAATTCAATCTGCAAACAATTTAATTATGATTTCTGTTTTCTTTTTAAAAAGTGATAGTAATTCAGATATGCTTTATGGCATCTTAATTGCAGACAAATGAATATCTTTTTATTCCTACAACCTTTCAACTGTTTAAAACCTTTCCTGCTCTTAATAAAAACCTGCTCTTTATAAAACATCATTGATCAATGTTTTAAAATAAAATGGACTGTTTGCTTCTGCCTTAATCATATGCTACTTGTTTTCCCCACCCCTACCATATTAAATACTTTTTCTTCTTTCCTAAAATTCATAATTATTCTTACTGTTTCAGGAGATTGCATAGGGAATAAACCCTGCAATTTTCATTTTGTTGTGAGATTTATCACATCAGTGACTGCATTATGTGCCCCTCTTGCGTGCTGATGATAGAATGCAAAATGATCCAAACAAACTGCAATCATGTCTTAGTCGTACATGATATTTATTCTATAATATTATAATTTGAGAGTTAGCCACGGGTCTCTGTTCTTGAGAAGTGACAAATGTGGTATCCATTAAAAGCTGAAATGAATAAATTCTGTGAAAATATGTTTTTGTTATTTCTATAATAACTGAGGGCAAGAAGACCAAAGAGGAAGGTCAACTGCTCTAGCACTGGCAGTTTAGATACTCACAGTATTTGGGACTTGGAAAAAACATTTCCATACTACTTACTCTATACTCATTTAAATGTATCACACAAATGTGAATAGAAGCATCCAGAAGGATTTTGAGTTATGAAAAAATTGGTGTGATCTTTAGACAAAAGTGTAGCACATAGTCCTACTGACTAAATACTGCAGTTCCCAGGTGTCACTTCTATGTGCAATTTAACGTAAGTACTGACATGCTTAGACTTCATAGCTTTGATTGCAAATCAGTGGGCACTCTGCTGAATTTAGGTGCTTTTTTTATTCCTTTTCTTCCTGAATTAAGACTTTGATGTAGGCTGATTTAGGCTTGGGGTTTTGTATTTGTAACAGGAGTTACACACAGGGAATTGAAAGATATAGATTACTTTGGAACTACAACAAGTCTATGTGACAAAGAGGCAGGCATATGTCAGGCACCCTAGAACAGGAAAGCAATAATTAAGAATGATTAGAGCATCTTATTTTCTTCTCTTGTGAGTACACAGTATAACTCAGTTCCTGATTCAAAGCACCTAAGACTTCCTTTCTGCATGGTATACAAAATCTTTATCTGATTCTAAGCTATTTTAGATATTTTTACCACCAGTTTCTTAGTGTAGGCCTTATGTACTGCACACTGCTCAACCTTTAACCCCTTACAGCCCTCTTGCTTTCCTTATCAAGTTCTCTATGAGGCTGTAGTTTCCTTCATAGAACCCTATATTTCCTCAACATCTCTTTCAGCTTATGCATTTAATATCCATGTGAAACAATAGAGAATTTTTATTTTTTTTTTTTTTTCTGAGAAGGAATTTGGTGTACAGAGAGATCATAGTCAAAAAGCTTTTAGGTACAGATGTTTAGATATTCCTTGCCTTTGTACTTAACAATTTACAATATACAAAGTGTTCAGAGCACAGTGTTGTTAATTTGTGGCACTACCAGCTTGTCACTGCAGCAAATTGCACCTCCAAGTCCTCTACTGCAGAAATGAGGTACCTGATTCTGGAATTAAACAAGGACAGGTTCTGTTTCAGCTATCCATGCCAAGCAAAGAAATAGAATACCTTTTTCCAGGATTCTTTTCAATTGCTCAGATTAGAGGTGTTAATTGGATGCTCCTAATTTCATTTTCCTTTTTTAACTTTTGTACTGAACGAACTATTAAGCTGATAGACAATAGTCTCTTTTACTTCATGAACCTTATTTATCTCCAGTATGGGTTTATAGTTTGTACTAAATGAGTCAAAGCACCTGTGAAAAAACATTGTATGACTAGATAGTTTAAAAAGGAAAGGTATATTGCAATTAAAATACCTCTGTATAAAGTAATCTATATTAAAGTGCTTTAGAAGAACATATATTCATTATTGTTTAAGGCTGCAGAGTCATTCGTGCAGGTTTCTTTTTGGGACCAGATTTCAAACACCATGAAGACAAATTAATTAATAGGTCTTATATTTTGTGGTGAGTAGAGATGAATGACATCTAAGGTCGAAAATATTGATATGTGATAAAACAAGGATTACGGTTTAATGTATTATCTGATTGCCGGCCATCTTAGGCAGTCTTGGAAACTGTTTGATTTACTGCCAGAAAGTTTGAGCTCTGCAGGGTAGGCTGAGGATTTCTATAATGGAGCTGGTATCTAGAATATGTTTGCTTCAGCGTGCATGGTGAGCGCCTGGAAATCGTCTAAGTGGCGATTAAAGACAATTTTCCAGGGTTTATTGTCTATGCAAAAATAAAAGATAGAAAGAAAACTGAATAAAGGGCTCAGGTATACACTATGGACAATATGATTTATCTTGCTAGCCACCATGTTAATGAGCTAGGTTTGAGTTTTGAGTTGCATATCCTGAAAACTCACCCTAATTAATGGACCTTGTTTGCCCTGTGCAGGTACAATTAAGAATAGTGATGTTACAGTTAAATGCATTTAGCTATGGATCAGGCAGGAGGTTCTGGCAAATGATCAAGGACAAGGGACAAAACAGGCTGGTTCACTGGGAGATCATATTTTGTCACCATACTGTGCTAGTAATTTTTTAATTTATTTTTACTTTACAGTTTGCTTTCAGGGCTGAAAGAGATAAAAACCCCACTCGTTTGCATGGTGCTCTCCTAAATGGTTCAAGTAACTTATATAGGTTCTATTTCTGCAGACATATACATAGTCCCTATATGGAACTCGAAATTGACAATAGTCTAATTGACAGATGTGCTTCAAATCTGTACCAGCTTAATACATAAGCTTACTATTACCTTGGATTACTTGATTAATTACCACTTATTGACTCTTTGTCACATTAGAGAGAGTAGCTTGTGGACCTGTTGAGATGGTAGCAGAGTCTTCATGGATCCCATCGAACAATTTTAGAAGACCATGAATTTCAAGTCACCTGACCTGCAAAACTGGGCATCTTTTCAGCTGCTCTGAAAAATATGTCGAAGGCTAAACAGTAGATCCTTCTAAAACTGATCACAAGGTTGGAATGTCACAGCACAGCAGTCAAGTCATGAACTTCTTTGTTTATGAAATCACTAAAATATGGGTCTTTCTCCTCCCACAGCTAATTTATAATCTAATAGGTCTTTTTCTATTTCTGTTACCTTGTGTATCATCTTTAGGTCAGTAATTTTGGCTTACTTATATTCCATTTTCTGTTTGATATACCACAGACAGCAGTAAGTGCTCCAGGTAATAGGATGCTTAACCCAGGTTTACCTTGCTGCATGATTCCTGATTTAAGTCACCCCATAATTGTAAGTAATACTAAAGCCAGCTGAATCAGGTCCGTGAAGCTACTGTCCAAACAACCACAACTCTTAAGCACACGTATTAATGCTGCTTAACACAGTTCCACTCCTGCAAGTCTCTATTTTGTCCTGGTTCAAAGATCTCTATTCAAACAGGTTTAATGGATCTAAATTGACAAATTATGTTGCACAAAGTACCGTTCAACAACACTAGTGCACACAATTTCCTAGGAAAACAAAAGTTCATACAAGTACATGTATCTTATTTATACAAAATTAGCGTAAAAGAGTGTATAAGATAATATATAAAATAAAAGCACTTAAAATAAAATTGTATTCCTCTGGATGGTAAACGGCCATGTCTGTGAAGATATATCATCTTATATATAATGGAGCAGATAGACAATCAGTTAATAATTCAGGAATAAAGTTATTGAGTTAACTATACAACTGTACCATTCCCTTAATTCCCAGAGAGGAATCAGATTTCCTCTCAGTGTAATGTTCTCAGAAGTGTGTCAGTTTGGGTGAGATTGGCATCTGATGTGAGCAAGGCATCTCAGGATCACTTATGGTCTGGGAATATCTAAACTATACATTCAGGAGCAACTAAGAAGTGCCTTGTCTTATTCTAAAACAGCTCTCTAACACTGGCTAAACTGAACAACACTCCAACTTCATTTAATGTATGGGTTGTGACAGGAGCCTAGACACTTAAATCTCCTCTACACGGCTACAAAGAAATGCCTTAATCTGGAACTGATTTTCTTCTTTTGTGTAAACAGAAGTCCTACAGAATGTCTATGCCTGCTCAAGTGTTTCAGACTAAAGAAATTCTGATCCTCTATCTAAACACTAATATAATTAGGGAAAAAAAGTATTTATTTCACCCTCTTACCTAAAAAAAACCCAAAACAAAACAGAATAAAGTCTATACTTATTATTTTCTTTATGCATCCAGTATAATTTGAACTGCAAAAACAGAACCATTCTTGCCTTCTTTGTTGAAAGTCCAAAATTTCTATTACTCTTGGGACAAGAAGCAGGAAGGATATTAATTAATATTTTAAAAAATTTCAAAAGGAAAGTGCAGAAAGAAAGGAAACAATCAAGCCATGCAGAAACAAAGGAAAGAGGAAAAAATCATTTCTAAGAAGATTTTCAATAAAGACAAAAATAACGGCAGATTTTGAAAGATGCAGAGAAAAAGCCACCCTGAAGAAGAATAGATTTACTAATTCTCTTCAGGTTTAATCACACAGTCCGTTTCTAAAAAACTTCTATATGGTGAAGAATAAAAGACTTAGTCTTTTGGATATATGTCTGAGTAAGCCACAGAGAGGTCTGAAAACCTCTTGAAGCAGAGCTTTGAAGACAGGCTATCACGGGATAATTCAGGCTGGAAGGGACCTCAGGAGCTCTCTAGCTCACCTTACTGCTGAAAACAGTAAGGTGAGCTAGAGAGACCAGATCAAAGCTATGAGACCAGATCAAATTCTTCAGGGATTTGTCTAGTGAGGTATTAGAAATCTCTAAGAATGGACACTTCACAAGATCTTTGTGTAACTTGCTCCACTACTTGACTGTCCTCCTGGCAAAAAGCATTTGTCATTCCATCAAGCCAGTTTCCCTTTATTCCTGTTGTTTCTCATCCTCCAGCCATACAGAACCACTCCAGGTCACACGTAAAACTGTTAAAATATCCTGTAAAAAAGATACTGCAAGTGCACAGGTGGAGAAGTAGGTTTTGTAGGCCACCCTGTCCCTTCTTCATTTGAATTCCCTCTTGAGAAAGCCCATCTCTTTGCTAAGTTGACAGAATGTCAAGCAGAGAAGGCAACCTGATTTGTACAAGATTTCTGAGTGAGAGAAATACTGTATTGTCTCTCTCCACCTTTGTAAGCCTTCCTTGTGACGCCAAGAATGGCAAAAGTTTATTTCTTTGCTCTTTACTCACTCTCTACTGTCAGGCTCAGTAGTTCCTGCCTCTCCAAGTCATATACTGTTCTTGATCCTGCAATTATAGCGTATGTTACCATACTTACAACAAAATCCAGGATCTACATTACTGCTGGTGATTGCCCATAGTTCATGTTCTTTCTGTGCTCTTTCCTTATCAATGTGTAACTAATATTCTCTTTTATAATTTCTCATTTTCTTGCATTTCTCCATCTGATTCACACTGTTCTCCACCCTGAAATGCATTGAGTCATTTAAAGTAGGGTATTTCCATCTGTGAACAGCAGTTTGTTTGAAAGCACTCCCCATGACTTATGAACAGGGGCTTGAGAAATAATCAAATTATTTGTAATTTTATTGCTGTTGAGAAAACCATACAAATAAGACACAGCTGTTGAAGAAGTCACTCGATCTCATTTAAAATACTTACACAATAGCTAACCCATTTAAGAAAAAGCGCTCTCATGTCCCTCAGCTGTGTGGTCTATTTCAGATTCTCATGTGTTTTTAAAATCAAGTGTTGTTTACACTTTAGAGATAGATGTTCCCTTTTTTCTTTTCTATGGCTAAGGCTTTCCAGGACAACAGCCTGGCCTTTCAGCCTGTGGAACAGAGCACACTGAAATACTGATTATATTTTACCTATTAGGTAGATAAATAAAGACTTTTGGTGTCAAAGGGTGCTAATCTGGCAGCTTTCACCAGTACTACAGTTAGCTGAGAAAATATATGCCTATGAACAAAATAGTATTAAAGTTTTCCATGAAGGTTTGTCATATCCTTTGAATACTTGAAAAGAAGAACTATTTGAGGAAACTATTTAAAATTAGATTGAGTAAAAAGCTTGCATATATTACATTTCAGGAAATCATTCACCCCTGCACAACAGAACTATTGTTTCTGAGTTTTTCTGGTGGTACTGATGTTTGTCCACAGTTTTCTTGTCAGAAAAGCCTCATGCCAGCATCAATATCAAAGCAGAACCCTTACTTTTAATCAGAAAAGTCTACCCAGGTTTGCAATCCAGCTGCTTTTCATAAAATGTATGTTACAATTGTTTTAAACATAAATCATTTTGCCTTTGTCCCTGTGGGCCTTTGTATCATTTCTGCATTATCTTCCCACACCACACCACAATCGCCTCTATTGTAAGTCTGCCCACAGCACCACAGGCTTCGTCCTGATCATGCTGATAATATGCAAACATTCCTGTTGCTAATTCTGATTTCAATTAAGTGATACAGAAGGAGACTCCAGGTCCTCAGACAAAGGTCTCCTCAGAGCTGTCTTTAGCACACAGACTTTTATACCACCAAGGAATTTTATTATTTTTGCAATGGGCTCTTCTGGATCCAGTTGCTTTTCATCTCTGTCTTTGCCTCTCCCCTCCTGAAATTTTGAACAGTTCAATGAGAGTCTAGGAGGAAAAAAAACACAGGAAAAAGAAAAAAAACACATCAGGAAAAATAGTTAGCTCAGCAATTCACAAAACAATCAAATTCTGTGGCTAGATTAGAAGCACAGCAATCAAGTTAATGTTATGACCATTAATAACATTCACATAACTCAAGAAAAATCAATTTTATATTAAGTCATAGAGTATGATTTTGTTAATAATTGGAATATAATAGATTCTCAACCCAACTCACAGCACCAGATAAAGGCTCAGAGGTAAGAAGCTATGAGTTAAAACAACTTTGTTACACAGGAATTACGATGGACAGGACAAATACAACTATAAACAAGTTACACAATCATCTCTAAATTGTTAGGAACAATAACCACTTATTTGGCATATGATATGATTATGCCAAGTGCTTGCAACCTGCAGCTTTTCAAAAACTTAATATTGATAAACTTAATTATCTCTGTTGTTCAGATAAATTAGCTGACACTTAGAGCATGCAATAACCCCCAAAAAATTCATGGACCTCAACTATTAACCTTAGGTTTTGTTCATGGTCTCAGGATGCCTTCCCTTTGTGTTATCTACATTTTCTGCACAACTCAAGTACTTAACAATGATATAATGAATTAAGATTTTTGGAAGCTTTATGATAGGAACTTTATACGGGTTGCTTTACTCTTTGAATAGTTTAAGCACGATTAATGAAATTCCCACTAAGAATCAGATACCTTTGTCAAATGTTTCTGTTTGTGGATAAAATGACTCATCTGCACAGTAATTCTGCAGTGCTTCTTCGCCATCAGATTCTAAAAGCTAACACGCACAGTCTCACACAAAGCTGGAAGTGGAACAATTCCTCTTTCCTGTTTATAGGTAAAATGTGATTTTCATCATATACCTCAAGACAATTTTCTTGTACATTTTTCTGAGAGTACAATTCAATATGTATTTATTAATACTTTTAACATTTCCTATGGGAGAATGCTAATCCTAGCTAAATCAAGCCTTTCCTCCCACCTCCTGGTGAAAGTGGAAAAAAAAGTCAAGTAAAATGGAACTCCATAATTACTGCTGGGGAGTAGTTCTTTCCCTACAATCAATAAGGGAGGTTTCCAATCACTCTTTCTTACAATGTAAGAACTTTTCTTTGGTTTCCTTTTTTCTCCAGATCTTTCTTGCATTCTTTTCTTTTACTTTTTCATGTAACCTGCCATTCAAGTTCTTTGGACCTTAACACTATGGCTTGATATGGCTCAAACTGATTGCAGCAAACTGATGGACTTTGTGTCTCCGTCATCATGTTTTAAAAGACACAGCATTAAGAATTGTTTACTCACGTCAATTTTTTAGATTTTTCTGAGGAGATTAAAATCTGTTTTCTGAACTGGTGAACTCCCAAATTAACATTGTATATGTCTGTATTTTGTTCCTTTCTCATCTTTACTGGTAAACTGACTAGCATTGAAAAATTCATGTAACATTCACTTGAGCTCAATTAAGTTAATTTGTGCATATATAATTTTTAGACATAACTACAGTTTTGAAAATCTGTTGCCTGTACTCACTGGTACTGGCATTTTCTTTAAAATGATTTTCTAACAATTCTAACAATCTCATCTTTTTTATCACACTCTCTATTCTGAGTCCTTCCATTGAATCATTTTAGAACAGAAGTCAGGAATTTTCAGGATTTTAAACCTGTCTCTAGACATGCAACTAGTTAAAAACACCCTAAGAAATAATCCCCAATAAACGCATCCTCCTCAGCTACCTTGGGGACTAAAAATACCATTATTGTTAAGAGGTAATCTGGACTGGATAAAGGCAAGGAGGAAAGACTGAACTAGGTTTTATACTGTAAAACACAGGGTATGGTACTGTAACAGGCAGATTAAATATGTTCCTGCTTCTATTTACATCAAAGACAAAACATTCTTTGGACTGCAGTTTTGCGGGATCAGGACCAGAGATACATAGGCAGGCAGGACTGTGATAAAATATGGAGTCTAATGATAAATTGAATTTACTCTGCACTTCTGACCATCTCCCCTGATCAGGTCACCAATCTCTCTTGCTTAGGGCTCTTTTTGACATTAAAAGCCATGAGTAACTTCAAATACATTCCAATTTTCTTTTCTAAAGCAACATGTCATGTCCTTTCTTCCCAGAATTATCCTAACCCAAAATTTGTAACAAAAAATTTCTCTTTTACATGAAAGACAGTTTTAAGGATCAATATTTTATCACTGCTTCTGGATAACAGTTTATGTTATGTTATTCATACATAAAAAGCATGCCATTTCTGAATTTTGATAAGAATTAGACCAATCATTATTTAAATATGCAAAGAAAATATTTAGAAATTTGCCAAAATAGTATTTATATTTAAAAAAGCAAATAAATGCAATAAAGTGTGTGACCAAGCAGACTGAACACTGTTTGTTAGGTGGTGGAGCACTAAAGCTGCAAATGATACAATAATCAACATATTTTGCCTTTGCTTCGCTTTGACTGAAAAATATTCTTTGGTTTGTTTTTCTTGCCATGGGTCACAGACAAAAATCCTAACTATTCGTGCCAGCCACTATGTACATAATTCTGTGAAGGTGTTCAGAGGAGCTTTACATTATCTGAAAATGAAGAATTCCAACTTTCAGATCAGTCTATGCACTTGCATTTGGGCTAACGATTTTTTATGGTAATTGTGTAGATGGAAATTTGAGCCCTCTGTAAAGAGAATCAGTGAGGATCTTTTGTTCCTTTTTGGTTTAGTTTGCTTATCTGTTATAAAGTTGAGATAAACAAGATTTTTGAAATATTTTGCAAAACCCTTTCTGAATTTCATGGGGTATTATATCAACTATACAAGAGGGTATTTTGATTTTCATGCAAAACATGGGCAGGTGTCCATTTCAGAGTAACTTTTTGTGTAGACTTCATGAACATTTACCAATATAGCTTTCTCTTCATACAATAGTATGTTGCCTTTTATTGCTAGCTTACATATAACATTATAAAGCAACGTTAAGGTTTAACTGTTAATACCACTTCATGCTGGATAAAACCTGTATGTTACAAACCTGGGTAGTTCCACAGTATAATGTTTTAGCTTGTCTTAGCTACTTTAAGCAGCTTTTTAGCTATACATGAACTTTATCTCTGCTGTTGGGATCAGCTGAATGACTCAAACATACACGACACAGGAACAGCCGTGGATTTTCTATCACAGAAAATATGTACAACACTATGCAATAACCTACATTCTTTCTACCTATGGCTCATAAAATTTCATGAATGCAGAATGTTTTATAAAGGTGAACATAGTTAGATTACATAACAGTATTTAATTCTCAGTGATGCCACTACAGGGAGATTTTTCCTGTATATTGTATCTGTGCATAACTGTATGCTTTGAATATATCTGTTTTGAAATCCACTATTTGCTTGCCCGTCTTTTTTTCCCATCCAGATAAACTGGCTACTAAAAAGTCTGCTGCTTGTAACAGGAGGTAAATGACACCCCAGAAGCAGTAATTCCTAAAAATGGTTAATCCAAGATGACCTGAAAATTAAAATTTAATCCTCTGATTTTAAACACTATTCGCTTAAAACTGGGAGAGTATTTCACTCTCCATCCATGACTTGGATGTTCAGATTCCTTTTCAAATTCCTTTCAGGCATTCTCTGCACTTACACATACAAGTTTCTTTGTTTTCACACCAAAGTTCAACAGAAGCTCATTCTGGGCAATGTTAAAGAGAATTTCAACATCCCAGATTCCTAACTAAGCTGTAAAGGACAAACCACTGCACAGTATATTCCAGAATTAAGGTCAGCTGTATAGGAAAAAAGTGGGGAGGAAAGATAATATCCCACTTCCAATTTGGTAATAGTTGTCTTATGTTTAATAATATTTAAAGTAGTTTTCATATAATAAAAGGTGCTCAGATGTTATGAACCATGTTTTCTCTTTTCCAAGTTTCATTAAACGAGAATACAGAAGTGATCATGTGAGGTTTGTGTTATGGTAGCATTTTATTGGTCTAGGAAGATATGCCATTAAGCACCTTTACAAAAGAAAGTAAACTGCTAGATGAACTACTAATCTAGTAAAAGGATGCTTTCCCACCTTTGCAGTTCACTTTGGTGAAAGAACTAGACTTTTCTTTCTTGACATTGTGCTGGTATAAGCGTACTTGACCATGGTCATCACTTAGCAAGGTGCTGTTAAGGACCTAGTGAATTGTTGCTTCTAATAAATCCCTGTGTAGTTTATCAGCTAGGAGGTGGAGGACTGAGATGATGAGAAAGCAGAAATTTCAAGTAACAGGTTCATTCCACAAAACATTACTTGTAAAGCATAAGGCCCAGTTCTAGCAACAAAGGAAAATTAAACATTGTCTCTGAGAATACCACCAAAAATACTACCCTGTCCCTTGAAGGAGGGTATATCTGGAAACTCAAGAATTCATGAAAAAGAGATACAAAAAACATATAAACAGTATGAAAACCTTATATACAATGTGTATATGGATTTAAGAGCATTAAACCCCTTTGTTGTGTTCAATAACCCATATTTCACTTCCTAAACAAAGAAACCATCTCCCATACTAGTTTTTGCATTCTTTTATCATTCCTATATCTTCCCCACAATGCTATTTCCTCTCTCTTTTGATTTCCTTCATAGTATCCTTTCTTCAAAGAACAGTCTTTGCAGATCTGGTGGGGTTCAGATAATGAAAGAGTAAAGAGAAAGCAAGCAAGAACTTGTAAGAAATTAGTACAACCTGTTTTATTGCTAAATATATAGGATTAACCTTCTTAGAAGCATTCTAGAAATCCCCACCAGCACCACCAGAAATAAATGTATGAATGACAGACTGCTCCATAAAATCCTGTAACTAAGCTTACAATCTCTGGCACCAACCATAAATTCAAAGTGTGAAATGGGATTAGTTCATTCCCAGTGAATTAGTGTCTGTGTTAATAGAGTTCTAAATATATAATCATATAAATGTCAGTAAGAAAAATCTTAAACAGGCTTTCGCTGTGCAGGTATTTCCAATGTAGACTTGGGAAGCCAGCCAGGTTCATTCACCTTTGGGAGCAATGCTTCAGACTTCTCCACAGTTGGACTTTCTGTCTAACATTCCAGGCAGGAAAACAGGCAGGTCATGGGTTTTATCAAGCTTTGTCAGATCTCTAAAGCATCACAACTTCCTTAATTTTTTCGGTCTCACTCTTGGATTTTTTTAAAGCATAGTGCAGATGCCAAAAAGAGAGCCTACAGAGGGTGTTGGATTTGGACCACAGCCAGCTTCTCAAACTTGGTAGGACAACATCTCATCTAGAGAGTGATACAGTTCTCTACAGGTAGAGAAAACAAGCTTCAGCATTCTTGGTTTCTTGAACTTGAGCCAGATCTGTCTGTGACTATTCTGGTCAGCAGAATAGAGTTTTATTTAAACAATGCACTTCAGAAAATCATAGACTTTGATTGGTATGGATTGTCTTGTGCTAAGGAGAGTTCAAAACCACTGTTTTCTCTTGAAAGACAATCAGAAGCCTGAAGTTTTCAGTCTATGGGAGGCAATCAGATGAGCTCTTTTGAGCTGCTTGAAGAGCTAGTGTACATTGAACTTTGAAATGTTGTGTTCCAAAATAGTTAAGCATCTGATTTCAGCCATAAAGTGCACTGCAGTTCAGACAGAGCTAATGTTTTCTCTATGACTTCCTCCTTTTTGTTATATTTTATCTCATAAATATATACATAAACTCATCTGTGTTTGTACATTCAAATCAACATTAGAAGGCTTCAGATAGGAAATTCTAAATTACTAACTACTAATTACCTGATTATAAGTAGTGGGGGGGGAAATCTAGATTATATATATATGTCTCAGAGAGAATGAAAGCAAGTGCGTAAACAGCTATTTGATGTACCTGCTTTTTATTTCTGTTTAAACTAGTAAATTATGTTTTTGTACAGCAAATATTTTATTGAACATTGAGCAAGTGAGGTTGGTGATTTAACTGTTGGGGAACAAAATAACTAGTAGAAGAACAAGCAAAATGACACAGGCAAGAGGTTAAAAACTATTTCACATCATTTTCTAACTAAAATTTCTGAAAATTTTGTATACACGTGATTCAGCTCTATATCTCTTTTACAGTCATTTACTATGTGAATATTTAAACAAACATATTGATGTCAGGAAAAAGTCTCATGAGAAAAATGTTAACAAATACTACTAGTTTTACAAGAAGGAAATTCTAAATTACTAAGTCCTTGGTTATAAATATTAGGGGGACAATCAGATTCTAAGTCTTTTCTCCCCCAGAAACATATTAAACACATTTTTACACAGCTATCCAGGGCAGAATTATTGATTAAGAATGAAATAAAAGGCTATTCCTTTATCATAAATTGAGAAAACCTTTTTTATCTAGATTCAGATATAAAAAACCAGTCCTAACTTCTGAGAAATCATGTCCAAAAATCCTTATTTCTGTCCTCTGGCTGAAAAGGAAGTCTATTATGCATAGTTCAGATACCGAAATCAACAGTGTTAGGTGACGTGAACAAATCTGATTCTTGGTTTCAAGAATCAAGGAAAGTTTTGCCATCTTAAACATGTTTTTGATAAATGTTTCTATTACCAACAAAGTCTTACAATGTCTTTATTCAATTGTTCCATTTTTTAATTTAAGAAATGTGGTATAATGTCACCAATAAAATAAAAACCAGCCTGTAAAATAAGTTTTTACTGAGAAAATATTGAATGCTTTCTATCAAATACAGTTTTTCGCTTTATAATTCTCTTCTAATAAGGTTATCATCATTACTCATCTTATTTTATTGAGAAACTATGAGAAAAAAATTGCTTTGCAGTTATGCAAAGACTAGTAGTCTTCACCAGTCTTTCTAGCAGATATGATATAACAAAAATTCAGAAGTTACCCCAACAAAGTAATTACCTTTTTGCAAGTGAAATTCTGGGTCCCAATCTGTCCTAGCAAGCTCTTTCTTTTGATGAAAATTTAATTTATCACACATTTCTCAATGGAATAATCTTTAATTATTCTGAATTCTGCTATTAATCAAAACATTCAATGACGGCATTAATTTTTTTGCACATTTTCCAATTCAGTCTGCTCCAAACATATCCTTCAGTATATTTCTGGATTCCCAGTTTCCACCAGCTGTTTTTACAACCCGTATCCAACAGGTGACAGCTGGATAAACTAATAGCATGTCACAAAGAATAAGGAGCTTATTAAAGCTGTACTTTCTTTTCTTGTGTACAATAGCACTATGGAGCTTCCTTAGGCTATGTAATGAATAAATAAAAATAATCAAATGAGGTAGAAATTAAGTGCATGTGAAAGCTCATGAAAAGGGAGATCCTGTGGGATTTCTCAACCAGTCTCAGCCTCAGGAGTTTTCAGATGTCCCAGTGTCTCTTTAATCTCTCAAGCTCTGAGTCTTTACCTATTTTTCTAGCATTAGTCAAACTCTATGTTTTACATTTCATTAGAAAATGAGACTATGAGATATATTGCAATTAAAATATCAAAGTAAGTAATTTCTTACCCAGTTCATATATTCTTTGAAAATGTTTCAGATTAATACCTCTAAATTATTATCTCTCACCAAAATTTCAGAGTGTAGAGGATCATTCATTTTGAGAAATTTAGAGCTATCTGTAGTGATATGGCAGATTGAAATTTTCACAAATATAATTATATTCACAGAACTCCAAAGATATATCAGATTTTGGAAGCCATATCAAGCTCAAGAAACTGCAAAACTGCTGAAGAGTGAAAAAAATGGAAATGGAGAATAGAATCATAGAATCATTGGATCACAGAAGTAGATATAAAAATTAACAGTTCATTGTACATTAGCATAGCTGTGATCAATTATTGTAATATTAAATGACTTTCAGTGGTTTCTCGTGCCTTAGAGACCTGTATTACCTGTGTAACTATTGCTTAATTGCTTTCAAGAAATATTTGAAAGGATATGACTTTCCCTTTACAGACAAGGAAAGAAAGACAAGGATAAATTGAAGTAAAAAATATTCTACATGGACCAAGGGAGATCCATTACATTCTAAGCAAATCAATTCCATTTGTTTTCCTTTCTGCTAATGTATTTTTAATCAAGGTGTACTACATCATTACAGGTACTAAGTGATGGAGAGAATTTGATGCTACATTTAGCTATGAAAGAAGTCAGATGCTTCAAATGAAACCAGAGATCCAGCAGGCTGAATTGCAGAGGACATAGAAACAAGCTATGGCATTAGAAAATAAAAAAGAAATCATAAATGCCTTTCCACATCTTTTGTCATTTACTTAGTTCAGATCACAGTCTCCTCCAGTGAATTTAAGAGGTCTGAAAATGGTTGAGATAGAACATAATGCTGAAGGGTTGCACTAATAAACTAAAAAAAATATAGATGTCAAAGGATAAAGAATACAAAATGTGAGATAGAGAGCCATGGAGGAAGGGAAAATGTTCTTCCTCAGGCAATGCATAATACAGAGAATAAAAGCTGGAGAGGACACAGAAATGACAGCAACAAGGAAAGAAAATATCAGGTCACTGACAATGCAACACACAATGTCTGGTGAATATCACAGATCTGAAAAACTAAAACTGAGCCATAAATTGATTTGACACTATTGGTTTGCCTTTAATACTAAAACCAAGAAGAGACCAAAACCTTACCTGGCATAAATCAGTGATGGCTGGCTTTGATTCAGTTATCCCCAATTTTCACTAGAAGACATTCTGAGTCCAAGGTTTTGGAAAAGAATTAGGGATTTGAAAATAAATAAAGATGTAGCTAATTTGGATTTTTCACTGCAGTCATCATTTGAAAAAAGTGATACCTTTGTATTGTCCATGACTTTGATTGTGAAAAACAAAACACTCAGTGGTTCCAGTTTCTAAAAAGACAAAAACCTAGTTCCTGAGAGGACAGGGCAGGTTGCATGGCCCTTGAGGACATACTTCTTTAAAAGTATTTTGGTGACTTCTGACATAAGTGTGGGAATCTCTGAAGACATGCCTTGACTCCTATCTCTCACTTTAACTTTCACTTGCTAGTTATCTGAAATAAATATAAAAGGACAGCACCCCCCCACTCTCCAAAACTGGCAGTTTTGCTGAGTTTGTACAGTTCAAATTGTAGCTGCTCTGTAACTTCACTTTTATCAAACCGGAGCAATAGTACCACAAAGAGCATTATTACACTACTGCACCAAAGTCACAGAACAAGAGGTAATAACGAGCAACTACCGAGAGTGAAGTACCAGCTCTTAAGACAAGTTTCCTGATGGTTTTTTCAGTCTTCAGTTTTGTTCACTTTTCAATTTTTTTCAAGCAGTGGTACTTCCTGTCTTTTTTGGGAAAGCTGCTCTTCAATCTATTAGGTCTCACCAGGACACTTTATTTTGCACAGACTGTTAGTATGGAAGGTTTCAAGTGTAGTGTTTTGCCCACTGATAACAGTAACTCCACATGTGTAATCTTTCAGGGCTGTACTGATGTGATCATTGGTTTAGTCTGGAGCACAAGTGGCCACATGAAGAAATTATTGCACTGCAAACTCACTGCAGTCCAGTCTTTAACAGCTCTCCCACACATAGCCTAAAGATTCTTCTACCCAGAAAACTCCCCAGAAAAGTTAACAGCATCCTACTTTTCCTAGTATGAAAATGCAGATTTATATTCTTATCAGACAGAGCTCTTCCTTGCCTATTATGCCTGACGGCCTTCTAGAAAGTTGTTAATACTGATTAACCGTTAGTCACTGGCTTTCTAATCAAAGTTGGATGAAAACCATAATATCTGCAAACAGGTAGATAGGTATTTTACAGTTAAAATAGTTAAAATAATATAAAAGTTAAAATAAAAACCAAAGTCATAATTAAAAAATTGTTCTTACTTCTATTTCTATAAAACCCTACTCTTTCTTTTTAATAACAATCTCATTTGTAAAATACACATTTTTTTGCTACTATTTTTACCATTCTATTGGTATTGAAGTTCCTAAATATGTAAGATGTCTTGGTGTCTATTTGTACTTTTTGCTGTGCATTTCAAACACTGTTTTTTAATTCCAGGAATAAAAGATAAGTATGAATGAAATTGTAGCAATTTCATATTGTGAAATCTTGAATCACATTCTTAATTCAAGATTTGTTGATCAACAGTTTTAAACCTTCAGGTGTTTAGCTGAGTAACTGTGAAGGTTTATAATTTGGAAGTGAAGAATGCCCGTGTAAAGGTTTTGAATCTCTTCCAAAGCAATGTGTTTAAACTGACTTTTTTCCTAACACAAGGTCTTTGATCACTTACTGGTGAGGATATACAAGGTAATAAACGTATCTTCCATCTGTGCTACCGCCTGCCTACAGCAAAAAAAACCCAAAACAAAATCCATAGAATTCTGGTATTGTTTCCCCCTGTGTAATAATATAAGTTAAGCTTTTATGGAGAATAAAGTATTCACAAATGCAGGACATGGATCCTTTCATCACTTAGATCTTTCAAGGCAGAGTCCTGGTCTGAATAAATGAATGATAAGGAAAACATACCTTTTATGAGTTTATGGGACAATAAAAGTGAAATAATATACTCTCATAAAATCAAATCTCATTTTATTTAGCTGCAGCTTGCCCTGTGCTTAAGTAGATTTTTATGCTTATGCACTGAAGAGTTATTCAAGATAGTTTCACTGTGAGGATGACCAAGCAGTGGAGCAGGTTGCTCAGAGAAGTGGTGCAGTTCCAATCTTTGAAGGTTTTCAAGACTTGGCTGCACAAAACCCTGAGCAACCTGGTCTGCCAACTTAGCTGGCCCTACTTAAAGCAGGAAGGTGAGACAGAGAGATCCTGAGCTCCCTTCAAACCTGAATTGTCAACCTTGTGAACATGTGAATTGTCCATAATGCAGTGCACACACTGGTTTCAAGTTCTCTGCATTTAGGTCAAATCTCCCAACCCTTGTTTAAACAAATGAGTTAACCGGAAGTCCAAAAAAGCTATCTTTTAGCATCCTGCATGATTGAAAAAGGACTCAGAACTACCTATAAGATTCAGTTCATGTTGGCTTACTGGGGCACCGACCCTTACTTCATTTTTTAGTTTGTTGTGTTACATTGGTAACATGGTACTTGCTTCAGATGGGAGAATTTTTGAG
The DNA here is from genome assembly GCA_013397865.1 of Struthidea cinerea. Taxonomy (NCBI): domain Eukaryota; kingdom Metazoa; phylum Chordata; class Aves; order Passeriformes; family Corcoracidae; genus Struthidea; species Struthidea cinerea. The sequence continues at coordinate 622,909 of VZTI01005483.1, forward strand.
GGACCCTTTCCATGATGTTAGCTTCTTTTTGTCTCTCCTTTCTCTTTGTAATATGCTCAAGTTGTACTATTTTATCTTCTCTCACCCTGTCCACATAATTCAGTAAGATTCAACAGATTAGCTTATACATATCATTTGAGTTCAGCTGCTGGACACATTTCAGGTCCTTATGTTGTTCCCCAAAAGGTTTGGTTTTTTTTTGTTTTTTTTTTTGACATTCAAAGAAACCATTGGAGACAGGATGTCTAGAAAAAGAACCAACTTTAGTAAGTCAGCCTATGCTGCTATTCAGCTTTCTAATTACTGCAACATCCAAATGGTTGGTCCTGGTTCCTTGATATTTTTTGTTCCAATACCATACTTTAACAATATTCTGGTATGTTGGTTCACTTCCTCCCTACTAGAAAGAAAATCAGGGGGCATCACACTGAAATATTATCCTGAAGCAGTTCCAATGAAATATTCCTGTGGTGTGCAATCAGATACTTCTATAAATAGGTAGAACTACAATATCAAGAACTGACACTATACCAGTTAAAATTCAGCTCATGCAAAATCTCTTCCCCCCTCTGAAGTTTACTTGGTTCAGAGTGTTTCTTCAGCAGACACAGGACTGGATGGTTAATACATCAACCTCACAGTATGAGTTGATTTAGTTATGAAATACATGAAAGTTATACAAATGTTTCTGCCTTAAACTCTTCATTTAACATTTCTCCATATGGCAGATGAGCTGCAAAATCTGGTGCAAAGATTCTGATTTATTGATGTATTTCATTCCACAAATGGAATTTGTAGCAGGTGTGCTTGAAAGTCATGGAAGCATGAGGAAAGCAAGTTAAATCTACATGCTGCATGCCACATGATGCTGGTTTCCCATGCTTACTCTGAAGCAAATTTCATAGGCTTGTGGACAAAATATGTTGGGAAAAAATGGCAGGTAGTCTATTCTTTTTGAAGAAATCAAACTGAAAAAAAAAACACCAGAGTTTTTTATACTTTTTTTTTAATATAACAGAGATGTTATGTTCAATTAATATAACAGTTAATTATGTTTTAGAAAACATTGAAATATCTCTTCTGTAATAGGAAAAAATAATCTGAAGTGTCTGAGCTCTGTCCTTTCTTTAATACTCTTCTCAAAGTTATGTTCAGATAGGCCAGGTTGGATGGGGCTCTGAGCAACCTGGTCTAGTGGAAGGTGTCCCTGGCCATGGCAGGTGAGTTGGACTAGATGCTCTTTAAGTTTCCTTCCAAATTAAACCATTACATGATTTTATAGTTCTATAGTTGCAGTAACTTCACATTCACAGAACAAAATATGAATCTTCAAATTATTAAAACCAAAAATGATATTGAAACAGCTATCATGAGAGTAATTTACACCTCCCATATTATTGACATCACACACCAGGATCAATCTTAAAGCTTTTAGATGAGCTTTTCATGGTGCCCAAGTTAAGGTTCTTGCTGTGATTTGTCCTCCTGAGCAAATTTGTTCTGATTATTCATGGAGCCTTCAAAAACTAGCTAAGCCTAGAGCTCCCAGCTGATATTTTAAGCGTGCAGCACTTATCATTCCAGCACTAAAGATAGGCTTGAGTGAGAAAGCAACTTGTATTCGTAGCTTCATTATCACTCCAGAATTTTGTTATCTTCAAATCTAGTTTCACACAAAGAAAAATATGCATTAACTTCACATATGAATTGCGATTGCCAAAATGTGCTTTTAGAGTGAAATGCACGATTCATCATGGATAGAAGATTCATGATGAAGGAATTCTTTTTCATATAATGCAGCTGGAGTCAACTTTGCGTGAGAGAGTGAGTTGATTAAGTGGCCAGTCAGACCTGAAAAAAAAAGTAGGCATCTGTGCCTGTCAGCCTGTATAGAAGAGTCAAAAACCAGCACAAGTGAGTTTGAAAACAGGGGACCAAGTTATGAGAAAACTTTGTTTTCATTATGTCCAACCTCCTGCTACCCGCTAGTGTCCTAGCTGACCTCTGATAGCTGCACTGCTGTAGCTTTCACAGCCTCCCTCAGGAGTTTAGCCATTTGGCCCATACAGTTCAAAAATCTTTTCTTAATGTCTAGCCTAAACATTTCCTTCCTTAGCCTCAGGCCACTCATCCTTGTCCTACATCTCTGAGACTCTGAATAATTTCCTGCATTCAATTGCCACTGCAGTATAGAAGGCATGAGACTGAGAACAAAAAAAGACAGAATAAAGAGGGGAAAAAAGGTCTCTCTAGTCTAAAAAAACTCCCCTTCAGCTTTCCCACAGACTGTGAGTTACAACAGAATTATCAAGGTTTTTATACTTTCAGTTTTATCAGAAAGTTATAAAGATCATCTTATTGTATAGTACTATTAAAGTAACACTACCCTGGATTAAACAAAAATAATCAATAGATGAGGCCCATCAAGCACTGACAAGGAGCCTTTTCCTTTTTTTCTCTTTCCAGTTACTGGAGGGGAGCCAGCCAGCCAAATATACTCTAGTCTAAAAGAGTTTTTAATGAAATATCTTTGCAATGTAAGCTTGAACACTGCTGTTAAGGCTGAAAAAAAAGAAGATAAAGTACTCTGTCATGAATTTATGTGAGGCAATTAAAATTCATTTCCACATTGTATAAACAGATGACAAACTGGTTGTTTCAAAAAATAACAGAGGGATGAATTCAACTACAAAGTTTAAAGAATTAACCATTTGCATTAGGATGGCAAGGGCTATGGAAATCTTAGTCAGATCACAGAAGTAATGAACCACTGGGCATACTTCATTATTCATGACAGTGGATGCACAGTTGGGGAAATATTGTAAAACATAGATCACTAATAACTGACATTGCTATCTGCTCCCCCCTCGCCCCCCAAGAAAAAAAAAAAGGAAAAAAAAGAGCATTCAAATAAATCAGATCCAGTGATTCTGCAATTCTGTGAATTGCAATTAATGAATGTTGGTTATTTAGCATTTTACTTGAAATATTTAATCTGTTAAAAAACTCTATAAAGTATTTGAAGCAGCACAGAAACTAACCATACCTGAACTGAAAACAAATCCCAGAACAACTGAAGAGCACATAAAAAAAATTCTGCATGTATTTTAGCTATATCTCCTCATTTATCAGGACAAGTTTTCATAGACAGGCTTCTTATGTTCATGTGATATTGCCTGAGCCCATCCCATGTAGGATCAATGTATCAGCATGCAGTTGTTTAATTAAAAAAAAAAATTAAAAATTGATGAAAAGTTTTGGCTTATTATCCTCCCTCTATTCTGGGTCTGTGGTACTAATATAATTTTATAGCACATTTATTTTCTCTTGCTGTGGTTTATTATGGTAGATAGCCACTACAGCTGAACAGGGCATGACATATCACAGTTTAAATTTTCATGAAGTGCAGAAGCACTTACACTTCATGCCCAATGTCTAAGTTGATATGACAGGTAATTTTCCTCCACAAAGATCTGATATACAGTATCCAACTCAGAAATTTAAACTAGAGTTTCCTCTCCTATCTCCATCAAGACCCATGGCACAAGCTTTCTTTCAGCCCATTCCTAAACATATTAAAATGTTGATAGGATATTTGCGGAGATGTAGCCTGAGAGAAAAATCCTGCAGAATTTATTTGGTTATGGTGAATAGAGAGTTGTTTAAAACTATTCATCAATGATTATTTATTTCCATTCATTTTAAAAGACAGTGCTCATTATTAAAAAAAATAAAGAAAATCCAAACCTACATTCGCAGCACACTTGAAGCTTGAATGAAGAGACATTCACACTTAACAATGGTAAATCATTTTGAGCCTATGTAGTGTACTGTGTCCTACATTGAGACTTTGACAGGATTAGATCTAGAACTGTTTAAGTGAAACAGGAAAAACTGAACAGGAAGCATATCAATGCAACCATATTTTGTCCTTGACGAGAAAAAGGATTGAGGTATTTGAGACACTGCCTTGATATTGTATAAAACTGCATCTTGTACAACATCTAGGTTCTTCAATTTAATAGACTTGATGGCTTTCCATGACACCTGACACCTTATCAGGGAAGAGTTGAACAGGACTCTTTCGCATCTTATATAAGAGGTTTACCATTTTAAAATGGATCATATCTGTCTCCATATATACCACTGACACCAAAGAGAAAAACATTTTTACTTCTTGCTAAGATGAAAATGGTAAATTAACCATATTGAAACTGCTTTTGGATGCATTCTCAGTTAAGCTGTGAGCAGCATAGAGTCTGTAGTGCACAAATTAAGCCTATACTTTAGAGGCATTGTCTTGTAGCTATTCAGACACAGCTTTATTTTGTTTTGTTTGTTGTTGATTTTTTTTGAGTGCTTAATTTCCAGTTTGAAGAGACAAAACATTTTAAAAAAAAATCTATAGTTTATACTGTGTATACACTATAAACTTCTGCATTGAGCTTTTCTCATGCACCTCTGCCTTAAAGTAATAATGAATATGAGACAGCTGGATGTTGTTTACTGTTTTCTCTAGTGAGAAAGGTTGGAAGCAACATTGCTCAAAAAAATCAACTTTATTCTGATGCCTGAAGAGCAAAGAGGAAACCTTACACTGATTGCAAGCGGAGTATCCTCAGATATTTCTCTCCCCTCATGTTACACCCAGCCTGTAATAACTGACCACAACAACATCATCTGGAGTAGAAACTGATGAAGCAGCTAAGATAACATTCCCTAAACTAGTTTAGACATTAATGGATATTCCAAAGAATGTTTTACATTTGCTAGTCTGCGATCTGCTTTATCACACTTACAAGGGTGACCTTTAAAATAATGTATTTGCTACTAAAAAAAAAAAAAAGAAAAAAAAGGAAGAGGACTCTTTATAACCTGAATTTATTGCCTATAAAGTCACTTTCCTGCAAGAATCTTGATTACAATCAAATAACCCACCAAAATGAAACAGTTTACCTGTGATCAATTTAATGTGGTAGTAACAATCTAATAATGGGCAAAAACACGTTCAAGGTTTGTGATATTATCAGGAAAAATCTGCATGGAAACTAACATTCAATGATGCATAACACATAGGGATAAATTAAAAAATTATTTATAAAATCAGAAATTTCCAATGTCTACTTTTTTTGGAGAACAGACATGTCTTCTGTTATAAATCTTCAGTCGGAGATACAACTAATGTAATCTCAGTCCAGATATTCCTGCAAGAACATGACTATAGACCCTAAGACTTGTAACAGTAGGAGTTAGGCTAGGGTGCACAATCAAATATTGTTTGGAGCCTCATTTTGTCCCACATTAGAAAGCAGAAATAGACACATACATCTTTAAAAAGAAGAAATGCTTGTAGAGGGAACTGTATTTACATTTATGGATATTGCATGAATACATATAGAAACAAACAGAATCTGAGCTGGAGGATAACTTGCAAAAATGCTTCAGGGGCAGAGTAGCAGATTAATGAAACTTAATCTACGTTCCCCCCTTCAGGATCAATATTAGCCCTTCCTATGTTTTCTATAGAGTTTCATTGTTCTTTCCAAAATGAAGCACTGAGCCATCTTCTAGCTGTTCTTCCATTGTACTTTTGAATGATATTTCATGTCCAACATTTTCATTTTTATTCTTAATATTCTTCTACTGTTGTATTTCTAGTGTGTCTAAACCTATGTTATCCATTAATAATTGCAGAAGTTTTAGTGACATTGATTTCATAGCAGTACAACATGAAAAGTGAAACACTTCTCACAAAGGCTCCAATGGTGCTTGTAAATTAAACTGTATTATCTATTTCAGATTCTATTTATATTTGAGAAGGGGTCTTTCAGAATCTATCTGATGCCTGTTGCTGAATACTGGTCACTGCAACCTGATTTTCCTGCAGCACTTCCATCCTTTTTATCTTAAATGTTATCCCTGTCTTTCTATAACACATGCATTTTCTCCACTGTGAGCTAGTATAACTTGTTGAAAGGGTAACTGTAATTTACTTTGTAGGGACAAATAAATCCAAATTGCCTTGCTCAGCCTGCTTGTTTGTCTTTATCTTTTTTATCTCTACACTTCATCAGAAAATGTCTTCAGTAAAAGAGCATAAATACATGAGAACTGGTCATCTCTAGCTACAGAAATCTTTTCCATGAGTAATGGAGCCCCAAAATCAAGATCATCCCACACTTCTCATGCAGCAGAGCTGAGAGTAACTAAATTCTAATTTTAGCCTTTCCATATGCTTAGAGGAACACACACAGCAAAACTGTGATGCCTTTGACAGCACAGTCCATTCATGGATCCACAGCCTTCCCACTCCATATCAGCAGTCCCATCAGAGAAGCTGCTGTTTCAGGAGAAAGAAGGGTATAAATGGATCAAGAAGGATGCTGCTGTCAGTTCAGAGAGTGTGGAAGACTGGGATCAGCACTCCTGTGCTGAGCTGCTTCTGCTCTGTTCCAGTTGTGTAATATACCACCAGCATTCTGGCTCCTCTTTGCCAAGCTGTGAGCAGGCACGGATGGAGGCACTTGACCACTGCAGTGGTGTTTAGACATAGATTTTACTCCAAGGTGAAAACTTTATTGGAGGCTCTCCTAATTTCTTAAGACATGAATGAAATTAATCCTGTTTTGTACAAAGATTCCTAGCTGCATTATTAAATTAATTTCCAGTACTAACTTTAGGCAATTTCACTTGTTAAAAACAAAAGAAATGAAGAAAAAAGCTAACCTCAAACAGTAGTAAAGAATATATAGTAAGTTATTTACAAAAATTTAGTGGCAGAAATTTATTTTTACTGTGCATTTCAAGCAGGCTTTTTTTTCATTCTTCATGTTTCTTCCATGTTGTTTCCCTTTACCAATCGCAATTGCCAAAAGCTTTGATATTTAATAAGCCTTAAATGAGAGTAATTAACTGCAGAATCTGGTGTTAAATTCCTGGATTTTGTGCTTTTCATGCTACAACCGTAACTCTGCAGACACACAGTGCTCTCAGTGACCATGCCCATACAAGATGGACCTGGACACTTCTCACTCCTTCCAGACCATTCAGGTCAGCTCAGGTGGGTTTTAAGTACAACACATCTTTGAAGTTAACTCAGTATACTCTACAGTGCACTTATACACACCACAGATGAGTAGTTCCTGGTGGAAAAAAATAGCTTGAAATACGAGAAAGCAAGCTGGAAATATGACATCAATAAACCATGACCTATCTGGGATATTTTCAGCCTAATAAACTTGTTTCATTCTCTACCATGTGACTGTGTATATCTCCAGTTTTTGCGTGTTTTCAGCCAACATCCTCTATTTTTGTGTGTGGCATGGTAATCCAGATATCTGATATTTCCCATATTGTCCAACAGAGAATCTGCTTCTTTTTGCACATTCCATGGAAATGTTATTATCTTTGTTTAGTTCCCATGTCTCCTGATTTCCATCTCCTTCTGCTCCTTAAATGTAAGCTAGTCTCTCACCTAGATTCCCAGAGCTCCTGTTAAATGATTGATTGCATGAAGTGGCACAGAGACCAATAATGTAATCCAGTGGACAGAGAAACAAGAAAAAACTTCAGGCTGGTCTCAGCTATACGAGGAGACAAAAAAGAAAATATGCTGAATTCCAAAGCATTCATATCTATCATTCCTCGGGCCAGGTTTCCAAAGAGCAGGGAACTTAATACATTTCAAAACAATTGTCTGCCAGCGTGGTTGCCCACTGTTCTTCCTGCTCTCCCACACATGTCAAACACAAACTACTCTTTAAGTTTTTTTGATATTACACTTCTAGAACGTTTTTGTTATTAGTTAAAGCACATGTAGCAGCCCTAAGCTTTATAAGAAACATTAATTATGATTAATAATTGCAGGAAAGAGATGAGTGAAATAGCAATGTGTACGGAGGGGAGGATTGGCTTGACCTCATTTTGATCATGAAGTTGAGATTTATGAAATGAATAGGTATAATTTTTGTGAAGTCAGCTAAAAAAAGTTAATCTTTATTTTACTCTGAAGGTACACCTAAGAAAAGAAAAAAAAAAAGAAAGCATGTTCTCACTTGAAGTTAACTCCCCTGCAACGAGATTCAAGGGGAGAAAAAAGCTTAATCACCATGAAAGTAAAGCTTTAAAGAATTCAGTTATGTATGCATTATTCACAGAAACACAGTCAGTGATTTCATTAGCAACCAGACAATTAAGGAGTTCAACGAAAACTCAATAGGGACCTTTAACAGAGTCAAAGATTGGATTTCTAAAAAGGTTCTGAGTCACGACTTCTTCAGCTGCTTTCTTCATGGGAAAGAAAGGGAAGGAGAAAGACAGAGGGTGAGGGAGGGATTGGTGAAGGAATGCAATAAGAAAGGGAGGAATAAAATCATATATAAAAAGCAAAATTTCCTTACTGGAAAATTTACATTATGGAAATTAAAAAAAAAATTATCTTAATATGAGACTAATTGTGATGTTCTGCACCTTTAGTTGTACAGCAGACTGAACTAGAAAATTAAATATTTCATAAATTTAAATTATTGACTAGTTGCTTGGAAACAATTTAAATGTTAAAAAGAAAATCAAAAGAAAGAAAAAACATTCATCTTTTTACATTTGCATGATATTTTTCTCTTTCTGAAGCAATATACATCAGAAAGAAACTCATTCCAAGGTATATCATCCTTTCATTTCTTCTTGCTCTGATAATAAAAAAAAATAGCAGTCTGTGATTCAAGATTGCAAATTGTGACTGAAAATGTCAGGGTTGAGGGTTTGTAATTTTACTCTTTCTGGACTTGTCAGGTTATTGGTGGCATGTGTACTTTGAATTTTAAGGAGTGCAGTGTAATATTCCTCTCCTCCCTGGAGATAACTCTAAAGTAATCGGAATTGCTGCACGTGACCTGATGCTGCTAACACCAGCTAGAGGAATGGAGCTCTGCCTTAGAGATTAGACCACCAGAAGTACAAATGAGATAGAAGAATCAAAATAACTATGAGAAAGGAAACAGTCAAGCAAAATCTGCAAGTGGAGAAAAAAAGGACTAAAGGTGCAGATGCCCTTTAATGGATACTCTGAAACGTCTCTTCCCTTTCGGACCTGCAGTCTTGCACAGTCTATGCAATGTGCAATACAGGGTCGGGGGGGCGGGTCGTGTTTTATTTAATCTTTTTTTTTTTTACATCTTTTTAAATGCCTAGCTGCAATGATCTCTTATTTTGATGGGCAGATCTGAGTGTGGGTGAGGGCCTGAGGCGACACCTGAGTATTTCCCATTAACTCCTGGATACCTCTGGGATGATTTTCTTTTTAGGATATTCTGCCCATTTGCTAATTCTGCATGACTTTGTGTTCTTTTTCCAGAACAGGTAAGCTTAACTCAGGATCCCACCAGGAAAACCTTTAATTTTGTTATTTAGGTGCCCAACACTGAAGGTAGTTGCAACTTTAGTTTTCACTATGGGATACAGATCAAGATTAATTGTTCAGTAGCTGGATAATGTTTCTATTTTGAGTATTGACTGTCTGTCAGATCTGTTGTTGAAGAGACAGACAGAGATCTCTCTTATCAACATCATTTTCCCTTTTAGAAAGGGAAAATTTGAAGCAGTTATCAGGGTAGCTAAGAAGCCATCTCTAAATCCTCAGCTAGTATATACCATGATATGCAGGACTCTTCAGCATCATATGCTATTAATAAAAAATATTTTAAGTTTACCATGTCATGCTTGCATCTCACAGCTATGTGAGCCCCCTCTCTTACAGACACACCACAAGACACCACAACTGTCAAATTCCAGGACCTCATAAGCCACAAATAACTGATGGAAAATCAGCAAGCTGTACTCAGTTGCTCTGCTTAAAACATTGTTTAATCTTTTCTAGAATTTCACAATCCTATTTAAGCACCACAGTCATTTGGTCACTTGTTAGGTCCTCAGTTGAAAAAAAAAGAAGGTATTGTTATTAAATTTATGTTTTATGTAAACTCATTGAATTTTCATCACTTAAGGGATAATGTTTTGTTCAAAGAATTGTTAATGTTTAACATAAATAGTATTTTTCTGGTTTATTCATAGTTTACTTGCCTACAAAATATGGAAAAAAACCAACTTGTTCTCAATGTCAAGGAAATAATGTTTTGAAGATATTCCAGTCCATTTCCTGATGAGCATATACCTATCACATTGTATCCATTCTCACAGAGTAAGATATTTTTTCAGAAGAAACAGGGAGTAAGAAAAAAAGGTCAGGAATCTTAAAAATAATAGACAAATAATAAACTATTAAATATACCATACAACTCCTAATACACTTCTAGATTGCCATGGGGAATTGGCAGGAAGTAGATTCAGTAAAGCACTTTGTTCAGACCTATGTTATTACACTAATGACAGAGAAAATGAAAGTAACTCTAATGCATCAGATCACTTGTAGAAAGTGTGTGGATCCTTGTCTCGGGATAGGATAGACTTCTGCCTCTGTTAAGGGTTTATGAGCATCAAATGGAACAGCTGCAGGAAGACTGGAGGTAAAAGGGGCTCTGTCACAAACTGGACTCCTCACAAGACAATTCTATGATTCAGTGAGATGGGAACAAACTGCCACATGAAGTGCCTCTTCAGAGAATGCTCTGAATCCATCAGAGGAAAGATTACTTCTGGAGTTTCACATATTCCATCGAATGTCCTGCCTACCATGTCATAGTTCATACCAGGACAGGTCTCTTTCCCTGATGCTCTTGTGAACGGGAAAAAAATCTCCCCATGAATCTGTCTTTAAAGTCATGCCATTCATTCAAGAAAATAAACAAAAAACTTTTAAATTAAAAAAGCACCAAACATTTCCTTTATTACTGCTGTTGTTATTAAAACTCTTTTTCCCCCCGAGAAACATTTCATTGTCTGGAATAATATTTCTTTATATTGTCAAAAATATATTAATTTTAGTGAATTCAGTTGCCGTTGAGACACTATAAGGTATCCAAACCATCAGCATGAGAAAAACAGTCAGTGGTTGAGATCCAGTCCCTCTTCTTTGGGTAGGTGCAAAGAAGAAAAGTAGGGAAACTGTGGTTGTCTGTATTAAAGGAACAGAATCAAGTTTCAGTGCTCTGGACCTTGTTAACTTGTGCCGACATTTAACTACATATGCCACTCATGCAGGGAGTAAATATAAACTGGTTACAGATCTGTTTGAGACATAAACCTGTCATAGTTCAGAATGACCTTAAAGTGACTGCAAATATTCTACTATTTTAGAAATATGGATGACTTCATTGCCTAAGGGTTTGGAAAGCCTGTTAAAAGTTGGTGACATCCCAGCAATGACATTTCTCACTGCCAGAGATCATGAAAGACAGATATATCTTGATCTGCAAGGAAGAGGAGTACGAAAGTGACACTCTATAAACTTCTGAGCTAGAATATCTGTCAACTTACGGCTCCTTTGAATGACTGGCATGACACTAATGAGCCAAAAGAAGTACATGATTCATCAAAGGACAGTGTACATTAAAGTATGGCAAGACTTGAAATTAGAAGATAAACTGTTACACAAAATTTCAAATTTTCTGGTCCAGAATGCTTTCCTTTTTCTTGTCTCAAGCTTTCTTTTTTCTTCTCTTAGCCAGCACATTTTTTTCTTTCCTCCCCAAAACCAGAATGTATTGAACAGTGAAGGATCCATAAATCACACACATTTGCTTTTTCAATTCCTACCTACTTTTCCGCTATGTTTTGAAAGATGCACATGCATATTGAAAAAGCTTTCTATGATATATGGAGAGATCTATGTGGGAGATCTGCATATTTTGCAGAACAAAAAGGAAAGCCACAGAGACAGCTGCTGGATTAGTGTTATAGGTGACTCTCCTGGCAAAGACTTGGCTTAAAACTCAGCTGTTTTGAAAGTCTGTAACCCTCTCAGCTGTTTTGAAAGTCTGTAACCCTTTGTCCTTTTTGGTTCACATTAGATGTTTATGTGTCGAACTTTTTTGAAGACTGATTCATATAAGTTGGTACAGACTGCTTTTTAGCTCAGTTCCTACTTTTAATCTTTCTTCCAATGCAGGATGTGTGGCCACAGTTAAAACACTAGAAAATCCTTAGTCTAGTAGTTGGTTTCTCACTTCTTCTTTGTGCTTTGTTTAGTGCTTTGCCAAGTGGCTTGTGGCTGTGCTACCTAGGAATTCATCACACATTAAACCTAAGTGAACAAAACCAAACTCAGTCTTTTGACAGAAGATACAAGCATACTCGGGAATAGCTGCAAGTGCAGTAGCTGCAGGACTTAACTGTCTTTGTTCCTTTTATTTACTGTTTTTGATGAAAAAGCAGTATTTGCATAAGTGTTGTGTTCCAACCTGTTCAAGATAATCATGACCATCTTTCCAATGTCATCGTCCAAAACTGTTGTCGAGGTCCAGATTAGCACATTATTTCCCCACAGTATTATGAACATGAATAACTATATCTGATGTTATAAAAATCTGAATGATAGATTCAAATAATGCCTCACAATAAAAGATAATTGTAACCTAGTGTCAATCTGTGTAAAGCTCAGGATGCCTTCAGGCTATTTTTTATTCCCAGCTATAGTCAAAGAGCATTTTAATTCCTCTGTTATTTTCCATGAAAGCTAATGATTTTTCATAATTGATAAATGTGTGATGCTAACAGCCACCTAAAGAATTTATGCTTATTCTTGGACTAAGGTAAAAAGCTCTTTGCCATTTCAGTCACTCAGCTCAAAATAAGGTACAGCTGGCATGAAACTTATTCAAACACTTTTATTTATCCTTTGTAATCCATAAGTTCTACTATGCAAAATGTTAACACTGATGAAAAAGTTCAGCTTCCAGCATGATTTTTTAGTACAAAATGAACAAATTTATTTAACTACTAATCATTTTCTCAAGTGTCCTCTTTCATTTTTTTCCTTCCTTCCCTCCTTCCTTCCTTCCTTCCTTCCTTCCTTCCTTCCTTCCTTCCTCTCTCTCTCTCTCCTTGCTATTTCCTTGTATTTCTACCACCATGTTTGTTACTATCAATTGGTAAGAAATGTCCACCCTTCCCTAAATAGAAATCTAAGGAGCTGGTGCCATTGTAAAGGGATTACTGTGAGACAAGTCTGCTTTTTTGCTGGACAAATAACTCATGTGCTCTAGAAGTGTTAACTAAAAATTATTCTTCTCTGAAACTCTTTCAAATAATCATCTTTTACTCATGTATCATAGTGTAGAGTACATGTTACAGTGAAATCTTAGTCACTATTTTTAACCAATAACTATATGCTTAAAATGAATGTTTATATATTTAATTATATATCAACAGGCTGTTGATTTGGGGTTTTTTTGAGGTAAAAGTAGTAGGAAAGCAGTACTAGAATTTCAGCTGAATGAGAAATCTTTAAAATTAGAGGTGGCATTTCCTTCCTTATCATTTAAACCTCTGAAAGTTAGGCTCCAGAACTAGTTGAATTGTTCACCAATATTTTATGTTCCACAGAAACTGATAAGCTTCTCTACAGGATGACTCATTCATCTATCCTCACAATCTGGATAGCATAAAACACCTTCAAAAGAGTCTACGTCTTTTCACTGAACACAGAAGGGCCTTAAAGTTCAAAAAGTTAAAGTTCGAATTTTTTTTCAGATGAATCCTCCTTTTTGCTGTGTACTTTTAAACTCTTCCTGCATTATCAACCACATGTACAGTGATAATGACAACCCCCCACCATGATTTCTAATTGAGCATTTCAACACTGCCTATTCCCTGTCTGCACAGAGATAAGGACACCTCAAGCTGATTTTGCCAATGCCCGGCAAGGTTTGTTCCTTTATCAGGGCTCTGGACACTGATTCAATACACCCAAGAAAACTGGTGTTTCTATATATGCAAAATTTGAGAGGGGATGGCAGGAAGGCTTGTGGTTCAGGTTCAAGTAGTTCTTTGCCAATATCATACTGAATAAACACAAAGACATTTTTCATCTTTTGCCAGTTATTTCACAGCTGTAAAATTTTGTTGTGCAATGCGGTGTCTTAACAATGTCACAGTGCTAATATACAGTGGCTGGTAATCTGGCCTACTATATGAATAGCTGTAAAATGGTTTTAGGAGGTTAGAGAGCTGTCATTTTTCACTCTGGATTTTACTGTGTTCCTGTGATAACAAGTCCTTCTATGTAGGAAGTACGGTGCCACCCTTAAATGCAATTTGAAATACATTAGCTCAGCACAACCACTAAGTTTGACATAGATTTTCTCCCAGAATACAAATTTTGACAATAATTACATTACAGCTTTATTAATTTCCCAATGTTTCCAGCATGGTTTTACTGGCATACTTTTGCAAATCATTAATTGTGCATTCTGCCACTCTTGTTTTAATGACATTGTAATTTATTCCAAGACTGCTAGAGAAATGAACTGTATAGTTTTCATTAAATGGTCTGAAAAAAAGTAATAAACACTCAAATACATACTTACTAATAAACAGATTATTTACAACCATTTCAAAACACTGGAAATATCTCTTGAGACAAAAACAAAAGAAAAAGACAAAATACAAGTGGAAGTCTGAAGTCCAAAATTTCATTTATGGGCAAAATAAAACATCATAAATCTTATCAAAGCTGTCCATCAATTTATTGTTCTCTTACTTTAAAAGTATAATACCACTGGAAACCTGAAATTCCATTTGTTTTGAACTATTTCTTCATAGTATTTCCTGGCCTTATAAATACAAAAAAACCTCTTGAAAATCTCTCATGAATACCTCTAGATGCTATTCCTTTCTCACGTCCTCTGAAATATTAAATACAAATAATAGTAATTTCAACCTTTTTTCTGAGTGTGGAAGTCACTAGATAGCAACATTCATCAGAAGTCCAAATATAAAAGCAAATTTTCAATGGTACATGGAATAATCCAGGAAAACATAATAAGGTATGTCTCAAGACCTAGTAAGAATGAAAAAAATGTGGCTAAAAAAGACTCAGAAGAAACCTTTGAGGCTACAATGATGGTAAACTGAAGAGTTGGACTGGGAGAAATACATTTTACTGAACAAATACAGTCAAGCACCTGCACGCCCCCATTTAACAGAATGGAGAGGGTAGGAAAAAAATTAAAGGACTGGAAAATCTTAAAGGGACTTAAATGCTTAAGGGATTTAAAATAAAAGTTTATCTAAGAATTTCCACTTGAATACTGTTTTATTAATTATTTTATGTAGTTATATTCCCTCCCTCTCTTTTTTCCTTCCTCCCATTCTTCCTTTATTCTTTTCTTCTTTTCTTTGATATGGCATTCATCTGGAATAGATCCTCTTCTTTCAAAGTGTCTCTTCACAGCATTAACTTGTGTCTGAATAAAATCAATCTGGACAGCACTATGGCCATTTAGGGAGCTAAGCAAATTTGGTGTAAGCAAACTGACTTTACATGTCAGCAAATTTCCCAGAGTCAGTGTAGCAAAGTAATTTTGTGACTGTTGCCTTCTCTGGACCCATTTAGTGCACCACAGAAAGAAGGTCTCCAAACACCTTCCAGAAAAAAAAACACAGGTTTCAGGCTTTTAAATGAAAGAGCTATTTTCGATCAGTGGGGAAAGACAGGATGGCAAGACACAATAAATCCATGACATCTGTTTTCTCTTGATGAGAGGCACTTCTTTTATAATCTCCCCATATATTAAAAAAAAAAATTAAAAATCCCTGAAGTCTACAATTTGCATAAAGCTCTAGAATTGTGGAATCTTCCAGATGTCTGGATTCTGCCTGATTTCAGCATTGGTCTGTACTGGTCTGTAGGCTATCTATTGCTACACATTTAAATGACTATGTTAATTTTTCATATTCTTTTTATACCTTTATTGTTTTCATAGCTACAACATGATACAGACATTTCTGGCTACACCAAGATTTTAGATACGTAGAATTATTTTGGTTGGAAAACACCTCCAAGCTCATTGTGTCTAAACATAAACGTAACACTGCCAAGTTCACCACTAAACCATGTGCCTGAGCACCACGTCTACACGTCTTTTAAATACCTGCATGGATGGTGACTCAATCACTTCCCTGGGCAGGCTGTTACAGTGCCTGACCACCCTTTCAGTGAAGAAATTTTTCCTAATATTCAATCTAAACCTCCCTTGGTGTAACTTGAGCCCATTGCCTGTTTTCCTGTGTATTGTTACTTGGAAAAAGAGATTGGCTGGCCTGCTTTCAGGCAGTTGTAGAGAGTCATAAGGTCTACCCTGAGACTCCTTTTCTCCAGACTAAACATCCCCAGCTCCCTCAGCCACTCCTCATGAGATTTGTGTTCCAGACCTTTCACCAGCTTCAGTGCCCTTCTCTGGACATGCTCCAGTACCTCAGTGTCCTTGTAGTGAGGGGCCCTGAGCTGAGCACAGGATTCAAAGTGAGGCCTCCCCAGTGCCCAATCCCGGAGGACAGTCGCAGCCCTGGTCCTGCTGTGTTGCTGATACAAGCCAGGATGCCTGCTGTCCACATGGGTACACTGCTGACCAACACCCCTGTTTTAAAAAACAGTATATTTCAAAGGAGACCTAGTAGCATGTTTCTGGCCTAGAACTTCTTTAGTGACATAATTTTCACGCCATAACGATTTTTCACAAGATTTTTCACTGTCTTCAGACAAAAACGTTGAAAGGACTTTAATTTCTTCTGAAGTCTGAAATACTGTTCATTAAATCCATCAGCTTATATGACCCATTTTTACCTTCACCTTTATTCCCAGTTTAGTGTCTGAGATTTTTTTGCAAATGTCATTCCAAAGACCTGAAGTCTAACAATAGTAACAAATTGTAAAGTTTTTTCTTGATGCAACATACAATTTCACATTATGTCTCTATTTCTATCTCCTTTGGACTTTTTCTGATTGTGTCTGAATTGGTTTTGAGACACTTGATCATGTCATTGAATAAACTTTATTGTTCCTCTTTATCATTTTGTGATCCTTCACAAAAAGCTTAGTTTTTGTTCACTGAGCACCTGTTGAGCAATTGAGTCTCTTCTGTCACTTGCCCGACTTTTTCACACACCAAAATTATAAAATCCCTGAATTCTTTCCTGACAGGCTATATCTCATCATTCCTTTAATACTGTTCTCATATTTCCATTTCCCTGTCCCTTTTCTCACGTCTTTGTTCTTTGCTTTTACTTTTCCTTATCTATTTTCACCAGTATTATCAACACCACTGCTATTGTCACTTTTTCATTTTAGCTATTCATCCCTTCTTTCTTTTTTTTCTTACACATTTTTGATAATCTGGAAAAATCCTGCAACTCACTTTGGAAGGCACCTACTTCTCAGTGGAATGCATTTTATAAGAGTTTGCAAAAAGAATGCATTATAAATAAAATGCAATATTATTTATATTCTTTTTCCTAATTTTGTGAAGGCGCCAGCTGCTGTTCTTGTGAATAGAGTTATTAGGAAGCTAGAAGTGTCAGAAGACAAAAAAGCAAGAAATTTCAATGGGAAGATATTTTTAAATCCTCTAAAAGGCCAAGGCCCAAAAAAAAAACAACCAGAAAAAAACCCAAAACCCAAAAACTGAAATAGATTTCTAACTATTGTAAATAATAGACATTCAAGCCCCTAAATTTTTAGAATTTTGGGGAATTAATTACTCAAAGGAAACCTGTATTTGATGAGTTGTCTAATAATATGCTAAAAGAATTTTTAAAGGGGTTATTTTTTTACCTCCTATCATTAATTCAGTTGCAGCTGTCTCCCTCCTTTGTAATATTCAAGCTATAATGCTTTTCCTCTAAATTCTATGTTTATAGGGATGACTTTTGTTTTCAGGAATATTGTCTCATTTGTGAGAAGAAAAGAGAATATATCCAAGAATTTTCTGTCCATACATAGCACATCAATCTTTCCTTGTTTTATAGTTACTACTTGTGCTTCCAGAAAGTAAACCATTACAAGACATTTCAGAATTAAAATATCATTTATGTTTTAAGTCATTGCCAAAATGTCTTTCAGTCATCAAGTTTTGTCTTCATAAAAGGCTTGAAGGTTTACTGAAAAATTAAAATTTCACAGCATTCATTGAAGTGCTTTTGAGAAAGACAACATCCTGAAGGTATAAATCCAATTATTTAGTTTCCATGAAATTAGCATAGTTAAAGTTATTTTGATTCCTGAGGGGATCATTTTTTACGTTTCTGAAAAAGGAAAAACATGATACAGTAAAATTTACAATAAAGTAAGAGGAAGGCCAATTTCAGATACTTGTATTCTGGGAAATCCCATAGCTGTAGCCAAATCTGTGACAGTTTCAATAGGATCAGACAGAATTTCCTATGGTTCCAAATTTGAATTTAACTGCCTTTTCATAAGTAATTTTTACTTCCTTAAAACAAATTGATCAATGCATTAGTTATAAAGTAGAACATGGTAATAATATTATTCCAAGGCAACATTTCCTAGGAATTAGGGAAAACTAAACACCAGGACAGATCAATCATAAGAGATGAAACAAACTGTTCTGATCTAAATAAATGCTCATTAAGCTCATTCAGATTCAAATATATATCCAGACTAATCTAATTCTCTTTCATATGTTTTTTTTTTCATTCAATTATATCTGGAAGGCCAAGTATTGGGATCCTATTGAAAGGTGCATGATGGAGAAGATTTTGAAAGGAAAAATTTCCAAAAAACAATACCAAGCTAAAATGAATTTTTAACAAGTAACAAAATTCAACTCATCTTTCAAAGTATAAAAAATAGTTCATAATATGGAAAATTAATAACTATTCTTTCAGGTAGCTGTAGAAAGCAGTATGGTCCCCTTTGAGCATCCTCCTCTGCAGGCTAAACAACCCCAATTCATTTGATTTCTCCTCATAAGACATGTTTTCTACACCCTTCACAGGCTTTGTTGCCCTTCTCTGGACACAAGAGTACGTGAAAGTTTTTACAGAAATGCAGAACAAAATCAAACATTCAGCTGGAAAATAAGAATCTTTTGAAGAAAAATAAATGCAAGAGCTGAAAACAAGTCATATAGTTCATTTATATTTTAGATATAGAAAATGAGAATAATTTATCATAAACTGCATATACCTGCAATGCAAATTCCAACATCTAGTCTAGTCTATGCTGTTTCCTATTAAAATTAATGGGGTGAATTAGGCTTTTCAGGATTAATTCAAAAAACGCTATCTGAGATATCTTTTTTAAGATGAAGCACATTATGGCTAGATCCAATTATAGCTCAGTGGTACCTGATTATGATTATTGTATGAGACAGTACACCTGACCATTGTCCAAATAGCTTTAGGAATGGATCATTACCATAGCAATCTTTGTGTAAGAGTATCTCCATCCTTCACAATAAATCTATGAAATCTATTATAGGCACATATGGTAAGTATACCAGTTCAAAATTAGACTATAGATATTTCTGAGGCTGTGTGGAGAGAATGATATCAGTCACCAATGAGTTTTTGGAAAAAAAGCTGTAGAAATTCTCTGTGTACAAAACACTTTATTGTTTGTTATAGGTCTTTAACAAAAACTTCAGATTTGGACCTGAAACACATCAAAATGCGGGGTTTTTACAGGGTCAGATTTTGGGTTAATTTTATGGTTTTTACAGGTTAACCAAAACCAACTATTCATGCGCAAAAATGGATAATTTTTGATTTACTGTAAAGGGAAAAACAAGTAAGAAAAAACTGTATTTATTTGGACTCTTTGAAAAACTCAAGAGGAATCATTTTAGATGAAAGTAATTTCATGGGGGTTTCTTTCAGAAGTTAAACTTGAGGCAGAACAGACAATGTTTCATTTTATCCTAAAAAAGTATGACATTTTAATAATTATGAGAACATGCTGATCATCGTGACTCATTGTAAGGGGGTTTTTTAATGTGCTAAAGCTCTTTCTTTTCTCACAGTTTATAAGGCCATTAATCAGCTCTTGAGCCTCTGGTTTTAAATTCAGTCCATCTCAGAAAAATACATCATGTAATTTAAAAGAACATGATGGATACAGATATGTAAATGAGTAACCTGGACATTGTACATTAGGACAGAAATTATTGCCTCCAAGAGGCAATTTTAAACACAAATGTGATCAAATTCAGGCATCAGAGAAAAGGAGAAAACCCCTCAGCTTTTCTAGAGGGCATTTAAACTCCAGATCTACAGGTCAACCAATTGATCAAAGATCAGCACCCATCCAAACTTCTCCATACAGTACACCAAATGTACTCTTTCTTCTCATAAACATATCTACTCTAACTCTGTTAAGTATAATCTTCATTTTTTTACAGCACTTAGTTATTTTTAAGGGGAAAACATTCTGTAATAGAATTTGGACCCCTGTTGAATCGTAGGGATAGATACAACTTATTAATGATGCAAAGGTTCTCAAACAAATTTGATGCCCTACTTAAATATAAACTTGAATGGCAGTGTTTAAATCAAAATCTATCTCAAAATACCTGCAGAAGCAGCAGGAATTCTAATGTAGTGTTTTATAACAGATAATACAGAAACGAAGTTTATAATTTAGGAAGCCAGGAGAGAAATTCCTTTGTTACAGTTTCTTTGCCCTACTTTAAGAAACCCATACTATGGTCTCCTTCATGCAAACTTATCAAGATCCATATTTAAGCTGGCTTCCCTGTTTGAAGACTGCTTCAAATTATCACTTTTCTGATAGTTAAAAATTTCTAATCAGTTTTCACTCTGAACTGATTTATGTGCAATTTACATACCTTTGCTATACATGTACACAAAATAAGCAGGTACTTTGGCCAGTACATTCTCAGAGGCAATAAAAAGTCAGACAAGTCTGCCTACACCAAAAGCCTAGAAGTCTTTCCGCAGTTGTCTTTTTGATGCTAAACAGAGGCATGCAGAGCAAATTATCAAGTTAGTATGCATATTTCCAAATGTGCAGCATTTTCATAACCATCTCATATGCTTTGTTTCATTGGCAGCCAGACACTAAGACAACAAGCTATCCCTTTTTCTGAGGGAATGTTAAGCATAATAATGTGCTCTTTTTGTAGGAATGGATGACTCCTGCTGCAGCAAATGTTGCCAACATAGGAGACAATGCACTGAGATTATTATTTATTTCACCCTATGATTGCCATATTCAGGAAAGAACCCAAAGAGGTACTTTATTATCTTTCTGTAGTTCACTTGGATGAGTGAACTTGGATGAGTTCACTAACCATATATTGCAAATTATTATTGGCTGTGTGATGCCAAATTTTGCAAAGTTAATTTATACAATATTATATTTGCCTTTGCAGTGCTTTTCTGGTTCTTTTTCCTCAAAGAATGTTCTTTTGAAATTAAGTTTTAGTAACACCAAAGCACCTTGTTCATCAAGAAATAACTTTGCAAATTAATAAATCATTCAGTGATAATTACTGTGTTTATAATAGGTTTTCTTCAAAATGGACAGTTGAAATACATTTCAAAATATTGAGTGTGAGCCTCAGAACATAGTAACATTTAAATTATTCTGAAATTTCTACATTTGAAACTTAATGAGGATACAACTGGATCATTACTAGGGTCACAAATTAATCAGCTGATAACTTGATCAGTTAGAATGATATTCCTTAGAGAAAAGTTGTCTAAAATTTCAATCAACTGAATGTATATTTTCTTAGATTGAAGGCTAGTAACTCAAGAAAAATATGATAGGTTTGACAATCTGCTATTTGCTTTGGCTTCCTAAATGTCAGGAGCTGTTGGCAATAAGATGTACAGTCATTCTGTGATAGATACAATTTTGTAACATTACTGTCAAATTAACATTACAGCTCTTCTGAACCACCAATTCTTAAGGACAAATCTCAGTCAATATGTAAAGAAGTGGGAGTGTTTGGAGTGTAAATTTCATCCTGATCTGAAAGTTAGGTTGCAAATTATGAAAAACTATACAGAGTAAAAAAAAAGGAATTATTTTTGTTTGGCTTTTTTGCTGCAACTCTGCCTTTCCAGAGGAATACTGGTTTGTCATCCCCAAATCTTTCTCAACATATTGGAAGTAAACAAAGTGGGGACCATTCCAGACACTCCCAAAGTATGGAGTCAGGCTTCAGAGACAACATATGCTCAAGTGGCCAAATCAAATCAGACAACTTTCCTGGAGTCAAGGAAAAAGAACAGAAATCAAAGTTAAATACTCCCCTTGAGGGTACAGAAGAACGGTGTGCTCTGAGGGCTGGTGAAAAGAATGAAAACAATAAATGTTGTAAGTCTGAGGGGAGTTTAGATTTAATAGATTTGAAACACTGAAATCTTGTGACACTCTAAAAGTGAAATATGACAAAAGTTTTCTCACTGGGCATACAGTTCTCAAAGGTCAGCTGAAGGTAAGATCTTGACACTCAATCGTCTGCTTTTTTTTGTCGTGGAACAGAGGGAATAAAGAAAATCAAAATTTTCAGTGATGCTCAGGGTAAATGATATAGTAATCAAAGTGCACTAAAATGTTCACTGACAGAAAGTTGAAAAAAAAATTATGTATGTTAGTGAAACTTCTTGATAACAAGGCACAAGCTTCTACCCTTGATCCTAAAAAAAATATTCCAGAAATAGTATCCTTGAAAGGAGAAAAGGACAGTGAAAATGTATTCTGATTCATTGCTAAAGAATTAGAGATGTCTGCTCAATAGTTGGTTTATTGTAGTAGAAGTAGCTCCATATATTGGGAACATCTAAAGCACATGTAAATTCAGTGTGATATGAAAAGATTGATCCAGATACATGGGAAAGACAGACAAGTCTTTTTTCTGTCAACTGCATGGAGATATCACTCACTAGGCTGTAACTGTTCAAACATAAATGAAGCAGAAATCTGTCCCTGAAATTTTACTGGCAATATTAAAATAAAATAAAATAATAAAATAAAAAAATAAAATAGCAATTTGGTGTGGCTTAAATGTAATTATATAATATAATTATAATATATAACATTTATTATATATGATTACCTGATAATTACATATGTGTATATAATATACATATCATTGTAACATATATACACAATATGTATGCACGATACATATAACACATGATTTACATACAATTATATGTATTTCTATAATAATATATAATAATGTGTTACAATATTATGCAAAATTATGTTACAAGACTTATTTTTTAACAAAATGAATATATCATGGGAACCTAAAATTATATTTAAAGTACTAATATCCTGGTTAGAATAACAGAAGTATATCATGGAATGCAAGTTCCACTAAACTGAGTGAGGGTAAAAAATTGCACTAGAAAAAAATTTCCAGTGGACCTGAAATTAATCTAGGAAAAACAACCAACCAGACTTCTTGAGAATCCTTATGAAGTAAGGTTAGCAATCCCTGCTAGGCTTACTCAATTTTAATTCCCACAGAAATGCCACATGTTGCATTTTGGAACACAAGCGCTCTTCCCTGAATTTACTGATTTCTTTGCTCTTCATTTATTTTGGCTTAGACTAGTCCAGTTTATGGTTCTTGATAAATTAGAGGTCTGGGCAACCACCAATCATATGAACTTCTTCACCCAGAGGGTGGTTGGGCACTGGAAAAGGCTCCCCAGGGAAGTGGTCACAGCACCAAGCCTGACAGAGTTCAAGAAGCATTTGGATAATGCTCTCAGGCACAAGGTGTGACTGTTGGGGTGTTCTGTACAGGGCCAGGAGCTGGACTCAGTGATCTTTTTGGGTCCCTTCCCACACAGGATATTCTGTGATTCTATAATTATATGGTTCTTCTAAAGCTTAATTTTCACTTCAAAGAAGAACAGCTGAAAGAGTCCCCTGTTACAAATAACAGAGCTAATAAAACTGCCTGCCTTATAAATGAATTGTCAGTTTCAAAAAGACCTTTAATATTGTGTGCATTTTGACAGGAACTGACTGCTACCTTATTCTCACTTCAGTTTCTGATAGTCATAAAAGGAATTTAAATAAAAAATGTTTGTGGGCATTATGCAAAATACTTATGTTTTAAATGTATGGAGTTGGTTGGTTGGTTTTATTTGATTTGGGGTTTTTAATGTTCAAATTGGATACCAATATCACTGTTGATTTTTTTCCTTTTTGATGTGTTATTGGACACTAGATTTACTAGTGTCCTGTTACTCTTGATCCATAACAGTAAACCTGAACATGACAGCAACGAATAGCAGCCAAAGGAAAAAACTGATTCACATTTCAAGCAAATCTAACTGCTACTAACAGTTGGAAATCAGAAGATATACATACTTCCAAAAATTAATTAACAATTAAACAAATTAAAAATTTCCTTATATTTTGAGGACATAATTCATGATCATAAAAAGAGAAAAAATAAAGTGAGTTCTCTATGGATAATTATATGAATATTTTTGAAAATCTTTTTTAGTCCATGGGTTTTAATTAGGGCTGAAGTTAACAGAGTGCATGGAAACATTTTGCACTAATATTCTGTTAGATAAATAGTTGGCTTCAGGTAGTAGTTAAAATATTTTAAATCTGAATCCCAGAGAAGATGATTCTCACTTTAAAGTGATTTTTTTTTTATTTCATTGCCACTGCTTTCTCCACTAGGAGAGTACTTTTTTTAGTCAGTGCTTTAAGCACAGAACTATACTGAAAATACAGAGAAGAGGTTGTGCAGCAGCACTAGTGTCTTAGGTTACAGCATAAAATGTAACCAAAAGTAGGTATTCTATCACCATCTGTTAAAACCAGGTGGGGCAGGGTTCTTGTCTCCTCCATGACACATCCCTGATAACTCCCTCCAGGGGATATCTTCTGTTAATGGGCCATCCAGCCTCACTGCGTGACTCATAACATTACATCATCCCATTGTGAGATGCTCCGCCCAGGGGGAGGAACCAAGCATTCCTACCTGGATGTAATCTGAGGTTTGGAACACCACAGTAGCCCTTACCTACTGGATTCCCAGAGGACAAGAGCTACCACTGGACTTTCAGGTGAAGACCAGACCCTTCTACAGGATTACTGCTTCAACAGAACCACTCCATCTGGACTGCTACAACCACCCTGACTAACAGGGTGTCATGTTGTATCCTGACTCTGTCCGTGTTCTTGTACTGTTGCATTTATTTTAATTTTCCTATTAAATTATAATTCTGACTTGAGATCTCCCACTGGTTTGTTTTCAAACTAGTAAAACTAGTGAAGTATATTTGGTGATTTT
The DNA here is from genome assembly GCA_013397865.1 of Struthidea cinerea. NCBI lineage: Eukaryota > Metazoa > Chordata > Aves > Passeriformes > Corcoracidae > Struthidea > Struthidea cinerea. The sequence continues at coordinate 648,123 of VZTI01005483.1, forward strand.
AGCATAGTCTTTGTAATCAAATACTTACACTGATTGATACAATGGTCTGTGCAAATTTTATCCCTGTATACGAGGTCAACCATTTGCATTGTAATTAGGACAACACAAAATGTTGACCAAAGAGCATGAGATAGCCATAGCCGAATGACTGTGTGTGCCTGAAAGAAAACTTTCTGGGCACAAGACCACTGATGTAATATCTGCTGATATTGAAGTTGCTAAATCTGTATCTGTGGCTTTGGCTTCGCTCCCCTTCCTCCTCCCCACACCTCAGATGCAGTTGTGAGACTCCATACAGATTTCCCAGCTGTAAGACAGCTGAGTTTGCTTTCAGAAGTAGGAAACTTCAAGGAGCTTCAGTAGATTTAGTCTTTGTTGAAGCTTTTCCAGTAAGGGCAGACCACTTGAGTAATTTTCTGTCTGCATGTGGTGGTACATCCTCCCCCTCCTCAGGCCTGCTCTATGATCTCAGGAGCTCCTGATAAGCCTTAACCAAACCAGCAGAGAAGTGAAGAACCCCTTCAGAAAAGAAGGAACCATGTAAGATGTTTGTCTCAAAGAGTGATTCTCTGCAATGTTACACACTGCAGGTGCAACTACACAGCTCATAAACTGAGCAGCTGTCATCCCTACTGAAGAACAGAGAAAGAAAAAAGAAAGCTTAATAAAGCTTAATACAATGATCAGAAATTAAAATTAAAAGTACTTATGAACTACTAAGTCATAGACAAAATTCCATTTGCATGAAAGACTCTATTTTAATTGACCCTTGTTAGATGTAATTGTTAATAAAAATAGATAGATGTGTAACAGCTGTACCTCCTGACCACATCAAGGGTTTATGGAGCCACTAGATGCTCACAGGATGGTCTCAGTTCATGAGTAAATTCATGAAATCTTTGGGGATGCATTTTCTCCAAGGTAATACAAATCACTATGGAGAGGAACATGGATTGCTATTCTTACCTTGTGGTGGTCTTTGCAAATTAAATACACTCAAAAAAACCCAAAAGTTTCCATATTTCTTACCAGCATTTTCTTTCTGCTTCTTACTGACACTGAGTTTAAAAAATTCATGCCTGGTATGTGAGAACTATGTTGCTAGCTTTCTGTTTTCTTTTTTTTTTTTTTTTTCCCACTAGCAAGTTTATTTAGCACTCAGTGCACTGGACCCTCATAGAAGTATACAGAATTGCAATGGCAAAAAAATTTATTAACATCAGCCTTCTTACCAACTGTAATGAGCAGCTGATTATTAACTGCAGTTGTTGCGTCCCATAGCTTTATCAGTGCAAACCTATATGGACCATAGTTTAGAACGTTTCTACCATGTTTCATAATACTAAAATAAATTAAATTAAAAGTGAAAAATAATGAGCGTACCGATATTTAAAAAAGTAATACCAGTTTCTTTATCAGTGATCTGGTTGTTTACAGAAATGACAGATACTCATTTGAAAAAAAAGAATCAACTCAAAGATTATTTTCATACCATGAATGAGTATGCAAAAGTGCAATCAGAACACTGCTTGTGTGCCTCTAAATATAATAATTCTTCCCATAGGAGTAGGAATACAGTCTTACAAAATACCCTTGAGGTTTGATTTTTTGCAAATAAAACCCAAATGGCCTCTCAGTATAGTTCCAACTGAAGGGCCAATTAGCTATATTTTAGAGATGCTTTCAAGATATTTTAATTTTTGCTAACTTTGTCAAATGCTCTTTCTGTAAAACAGCCTGATTACAGTTCCAGCTAAGGTTGATATAGATGTTTCCTTCAAGATATTTTTGACAGACATTGTAAAGCAGAAATCTTCCATATTATTACATTTTTCTTGCTGATTTGTCACTATAACTAATCACAGATTACTACGAAGATTAGTGATCTACAGGTGAACAAGAGTGTTATTAGTGAGAGTTTTCACTTGGAATCTTATGTACAGTAACCAGAGAAGTGTCCATTTCACAACTAAAAATCCATAACATGAATAACTACTCTGATACCCCTCACAATTCCTGGATACCAATACAAGCTTTACTACCTGCAGCCTGTGGATCTCTGTGGTTTCCTATGTCTGGTACACCTCACCCTTTTCCTTCTGCCCTCCCAGAGGAGATGTATAATGATACAACATTCATTATATATTCTACAGTAGGAGTGTACTGTCTTCCTCACTTAGGCCATGTCCAGCAAGAGAGGAACATTTTTACTCTAAGTCAAGGAAAATCCCATAGTTTCTCCTTCTTGTCATTCAACGTGAGGAAAAGTAAGAAAGATAAATTGAAATACTCATGCTTCAAATAATTATCACAGGGGTTAGGAAAGGACTAGGAGTAATTTAAGCAGACTTCTTGAAACATTGCTCTTTCAAGCACATAGTCCCTCATATTTCCAGAAATGTGGTAAAGAGCCTTGTGCAACCTAAACTTGCCCTGACAGAATGTCAGGCCATTCCCTCAAGTCCTGTCACTGAGCACCACAAAGAAGAGATCAGTGTCTGCCCCTCCTCTTCCCCTCACAAGGAACTTGTAACTGCGATGAGGTCTCCCCTCAGTCTCCTCTTCTCCAGGCTGAACTGACCAAAGGACCTCAGCTGCTCCTCATATGGAGTCCCCACAAGGCCCTTCACCATCTTTGTGGCCCTCCTTTGGACACTCTCTAATAGCTTGATTTTTTTTTTTATATTGTGGTGCCAAAAAAACACAAGCGCGGAGTAGAGCAGGACAATCACCTCCTTCAACCAGCTAACAATGACACCAGGACATGGTTGGCCCTTGCTGCCAGGGCACACTGCTGACTCGTATTCAACATTCCCCAGTCTGTAAGTACATTCAGGATACCCCCATCCCAGGTGCAAAATCTGGCACTTGTCTTTGATAATTGCCAAGCCCTCTAAATGTCTTGATATTAGGCTTAGCCATTCTGACAGGCTAGATCATTAACTGATTGGGTCTTTGCTCTAATGTGACAAAATATTCAAATCTCCAACCAGGCTTGGTCAAAATACCTCTTTTCTGTTTCTCAGGAAGTGTTTTTATAGACTTCAACTGTAGAATATAAGGATCCTCATTATTTTGTGATGTTTTCTTCCATTTTAATTGAAGTGTTTTTGTCTATAGTTTTCTTTTTTTGTCTAGTTTTTTTCTCTGTTAATCCAATAGAGCTAAATTATTGATGACTTTATCTTTCTGATTCATCCTCTGAAATAGAGTCAGAGAACAGTAGTGTCCAAGAGAATTAACTACAGTCAGCTTAATTTTGAAAGGTTGAAGAGCTCTCCTTCAACTCTGTTTCAAGAATTAAGACAAAACACTCTGATTCACAATAAGTGACTGTTGAATACGGAGACAAGGCCTGTACCAGGAATACAAAAAAGGAAAAACTGGAAAGTATTGATAAGTTGCACAGCCAGCTCAACTGAAAAGAGTTATTCTCAGACATCTGAAATTCCTACATAAGTGTTATTAAATTATTGCTTCACTCATATTTTTAGATCCTTAGTGTTGCAACACAAAGTCTCACACCTAGCACACTTTGCCTGCAGTAGTAATGTTGTTTGTTTTTTAATTGAGTTCTGCATTCTCAAGGACATTCCTCTTCTGAAAACTGGACTGGCTGAAGATTTCTGCAGGCAGCTTGTAGAGTACATTTGCCTTTATGACTGTGGACATCTAAGTAATGGGCACACTCTTATTTTATTTAGATGGCACCATTTTCTTTATGTATGTCATTTTTAGTAAGGCTAGGAATGGTTCCCTGAAAACAGAGGCAGAACATCTTTTCAGTTAAGTTATTTATTTGGTGGATGGTTTGAAGGATGATAAATCTTCAAGGATCTTCCACCCCGGACTTCTCAGTCTGTGTCCATGGCAGCAAAGTAGGGTAAGTCCTTACAGGAATCTCATTTACTCAGTGCTATGCCTATTAATGGCTACCTCTCAGCGGCATAATGATTGTTATCTTGAAATAGAACATTTTACTTTCAAGAGAGAATCCTCTGTAGCACTAAAAAAAGGTACATCAATGCAAAAGGTATTAAGATACTCTCTAAAAATTCACCTTTTCAAGAGCAAGAGAAAGAAGTGAGCCCAGAGACACACTTCCATGAAACAGAAAAACAGTTCATTTAAGAATCAAAGCCTAGCCAATGCCATGCAAGAAGCCTATTGCCGCCCTTCCAGGTGGTTTGTGCAACAGGAAGCATTCTTGATTTCATAGAATATTCTTAGTTAGAAGGGACCCACAAAAGTCACCAAGTACCACTCAAATTGAGCGGCCCTTATGAGGATCTAACCCCACAACCCTGGTGTTATTAGCACCATCCTGTAACCAACTGAGCTAATCTTAGGGTACATAGTCCTTCCTTATGCATTATTTAACATCCATCAAGTCATTGTGAACGTCATACTGCCTTTGTCATCACAGTTGTGCCTGTGTCTATGCTACTTTCTTCAGAGGTGAAGATGCAATACCAGGTACAAATCAATGTCCAGCGTCAGGACAAAACACACAAACAAACCAATTGGTTGAAATGCAGTTAGTATATTGTTACATTCCATCCTAGAAGGTGAGGGTAGCCCAGGTTCTTGTTAATGGATCCCTTGGGGTAAAGTGCAACAACACTGAATTATCATTGTTTGTAAATATATACAATGTAAGGTTTATTTTAGAACAATTTGGTTGCAATGGAAAGAAGGTATGTGGCCATTTTGGTTATTTTCTAAAGTAACATAGCAATATAAAAGCATAAAAGTAAGAAAATGTATAAGAAAAAAAAATAAGGGAAGAAAGGATAAGACTAGAAAAGATGTCACCATGTGGGGAACTCACACGCCTTGGTTGTTGCACTTTTGATGTCTGTTGGTCAAAGTCGTGGTCACAGACTAGATTCATCGGGCAGCAGGAGAAACCCACAAAACAGAACATTCAATGGGCTAATATTTATGCTCAGGCTCGATGGGAACACCCTGGTACCTCCACTGGGGCAGGCGTTTCACCCTGAATGATGTAATGCTGTGGATCAGGGACACTTCAGGAATATTTTACACCTTCCAAGTCTTTACAGCTGCCTATTGAGTCAGTGCAGTTGAGTTCATTATGGCCTGTGATGGCCCATCAGCAGAGAGGAGCACCTTCAGGCTACATGTGAGTGTTTGGGTACTTACCCAGCAGCGGAGTGAACTCCACAGCTGAGTTCACATGTGTAAGGACAAAGCAGCAGTTCCCGCAGCTTCCAGGTTTGCCTGTTAACATGCATTAACCTTTTTGTGCAGATTGGAGCCAGGGGAGATTGTTACGGAGTTGTATCGTAATGCAGGTAAACAGTCAAACATTAATGGGGAACCAATGCAAGAAAGACAAAGTAAGCAAATTGTTGGAACAAATTATAGAAAAGAACCAAATAAATTCAAATAGACAAGGAGGAAACCTCTTCCTCAAAAAGATATCAGGATAATTATGATTAATCACAAACTTCTATTCTTGAAGTAGATTGAAACTGTTTATCTGAGGATCCAGAAGAGTGGAAAAAGCAGTTTAATTCTAGAGAAAAGATTATATGGATTATACTGTTGTAATTTAAATTAGATTAACAATAAATCCTAAATTCCATGTTAAAGATGTGCTCTCTTTGCTCACAACAAGATTCTGAGTTTAAACCTATTCCACAGTTAAGTGCTTGGAACTGGTAAATGGCAAACATTTCTGAATGCTTACTATCTTGCCCCCTGCCCCCCTTCCCAAAGAAGAGAAAAAAGGTATGAGGACATCCAGTACTCAATTTTAACGTCTTCCTTGATATTTTTGGGCAATACTGATATATGACGAAATAGGTACAAATGGCTCAGGAACAATATTAAGGTGCAAACTGGGAAAAGATTTCAAGGCGAAACACTCAAGTCCATAACAGTTTTCTAAATAAGGAAGTTAGGACAAGGAGCTAAAACTTTTAATGATTGTTCCCCAACAATTTATCAAATAGATTTTTTGTCAATGCAGAAGTGATATTGCAGATACTATTTTCAGCCTGTAATGGGCTTTTCTGTAATGGACTTTTATTAATTCTGAGGGCATAATGATGGAAGAGTTGAATAATGTTTTTGTATCATGCTTTTATGTTACTTTTCTATCTCAAAATGTATGCTTCAGGGTCTCCCAAAAGAACTGCCAGGTAAAATAAGGATTTCCCTTCCTGACTACCAACACCCTCCCACCTGCACATCCTAAGTGGGGAAAATATAAAGAGGAAAATTGTCTTTTGAAGAATTGGAGTTTTCTACAGCTAAACCCGGAAGAAACTATGTTAATGATTCCAGCAGAATTACAGTTCTGTTGTTATTTAGGAATGCTTTTTAGTTAGCTGTAAATGAGAGTATCAGAAAGACATTAAGGAACAAATTTTATCCAGTTCAAGTTGTCGAGAAAATAAGATATGTTTTCATTTTGTGATTTGCCTTTCTCTCTCCCCTAGAATGTAGTCTTCTTTTTGAAGGAATGAAGAACAAGCAAGATGTTTTAATGTCTTCTAGTTTATGCTATAAAACTAGAATTTTCTCCATAAAGAATGAAGGAAGTCCTTGTTGGCTTCAAGGAGGAAATTCTCAATGAGCCTGGATGGGAAATCCTAGCAGCTCTAGAATTCCATGTTTTCTTGATGCATCATTTACAAATGTAGTATCTAAAATAGTGCACTGAGTAGGGGAAGTTACTTGTGTAAAGTAACAATAAGTGTCACACACATTTGACTCAGACCCAAACACTTCAAAACATGTTATGAATGTAAACTTCTGCTAAAACTGGCCAATGTTATCCATTGTGCTTCGGAGTAAGAGTTCACCTTTTCTGGGTCACATGGAAACAAGCAACATCCCACTGTTTGAATAGTGTTTAAATGGTTGGATGCAATAATGGTGCTTTTGTTTCTTCTTCATTCTGTGGTTTATGAACAAGGACCAAGTAGCAGAGGCAAGGTGATAGGGTTAGAAGAACCCTGACTCTCCCGCCATGTTCCTAGAAAACATTTTCAGCAGAGATTTTTTTGTAGGGGTTACTTACTGTTTCAATCCAATGTGTGCCAAATAGCATAGACTTACCCGTTCAATGCCTTTTATTGTTCAAAATAAAGATATTGGCATTTTTTAACAGTAGGGAGGCTCCTGCAACAATGAACTCCCTAAAGTGTTGAACTGGAATCCCAAAAAATAAATAAATACTGTGGTTTTTTTTTTGGAAAATTTGGATTTAGGTATCAGTATAGAGCTTCGTTTATCAGTAATATCGTAAAGCTTTTAGATACCTAAACTTCTCTCAGTTAATTTTGATTCTCTCAAAAAGGGTTGCTCAAATAGCTTGTGCCTATTCACACAAAGGAGCAGCCAGTGACAATTACAATTAAGCCTCTTCTAGTAACATGCAGATACTTATGGCAAAGCTCATGTAAAAATGCACAGTAAAAAACAGGCTGCAATGAATATAATTAATTGCACAGGGCTCTAAAGACTTACTGTGCATTCTTCTCTTTGTGCCAAATAGCTACTAAAAGACCTGGACTCTGCCATTAGTTATCTGCAAGCTGTTCTGGTGGTTTCCAAATGTTTGTGATTCCCAGCTATATTTCTAATGTGCAAAATAACAAAGTCCAGTGAAACTGTTACTTTTTTAAAATGCCAAGTTTGAAACAACCCAGAACCCTGTTTGCTCAGTATGTTACACCTCCATTCCCATACCTACACGCTGTACAGCTATATAATCATACTTTCCCCTACACTTTTTTTTTTCACTTCAAGGTTTTTTTGCGAGTCTTGAAGAATATTGATGTTAACTCTTCTGTCTCTGTATTTTAGTACCTCAAACTACCATAATGTGAAGTGTATCTTTTCAGTTCTCAGTTTTGTAGGCATTGTTCTGTTCTTTCTATGTGGACTTTTACAAAACTTTAGTCACAGAATCACGTCCACTTTATATGTGTGGCAGGTGGTTTGCGTGACAGTCAAGAAAACTAAGCCAGTAAAAGTAAAATAAAAAACCCTTTTCACTAATATATTAATTTTTTCATTTGAATTTTACTGGAATGGGTTTATATCCATGCCTCAATTTTGTTTTTTTTAACTGAACTTCAGAATGATTCTGAAATCTAAAAATAAATGTTTTTATAAACTTTCTGTGTTGAATGGTGCTTCTTCCTGCCTGAAATGAAACAGTTCCTGTGAAACAGTTAAAATTTTTAATGACTGGATAATTGGAAGATAAGTATTCATGAAAGGTTGCTTGTCATCAAAATTGTATTGTTAGTACATTCTTAAGTTTATTCATAAACCTCTGCAAGAGATCCAAGTTCTGAACCATGGAACTATTTGTACTTATTTATATTTTTGAGTTGCACTATTACCAATTTGATGGTGTTTATTAGAAGCAATCATATATGGAAAAACCTGAATCATCTGCTAAATCTAAAGATAGGGCTGTTTCTGATGAAAAAATAGTTTTCATCTGACCAAATTTTTCATTGCTATAACAATTTAGTCCAGCATTCGTTGTGAAGAAAAGACTAGTTTTCTCAGATTCTATGCTAAAATGGACAAAATTTTGGTTTATATTAATCTAGTCAAATTATTATCTCTGTATCTTATGTATTAGCACAGTGGCTGCCCAGGAAATTACTGCCCCAGACCCATTTCATGTGGCAAACTAAGCAAAAGAATAGCAAATGAATACTCTGATGCTCTGGTCTTTTTTTCAGCTGTGTTACAGAACACTAAAAAAAGACCTTTAGATAATGATTGTCAAATAAAATGTCTGCCATTTATGATAATCTACCATAATTAACAGTTGTAGTTAAAACATTACACATTAAAATGCAGCAAAGAACTTCAATAACAGGTATAAATTCAAATGATATGACCAGGACTTTTGAAAATCATCTTCAATCAGGGTTGCTTTTTAAGAATAGAAGATACATCACTGGGTCCATTTCATGAATACATCAAATCAGTTCTTCACTTCTACTAGAAAAAAGTTTCTTCTTAAAGAACATGAAATTACTGAAAATGCCATAAATTAATCAAACTTTCATCTAAAACTTAAACCAGTCACAAGCCAATTAGTTCAAAAAGTCAGTGAGAAACAAAACCCATTATTTCAATATTTTTAGCATTACAAAGTCCCAGATAAACCAGCCAGTTATCATTAAAATGTCAGCCAAAACACGTAACAGCTGGAGCTCATTTCACACTAACATTTCTCAGGCATTTTGCTTAAAGCGGTTTCCTAACCTCCCTAATAATACAGGTATGGGCAGATAACAACTTAGGTCATGACTCAGGTATTTATGTCTTTCCAGTGATTACAGAGGAAAGCAAATAAGCAAAATAGCTTAGATGAGATGTTTAACTTTTGATGGTTAATGCTAGGTAAAATGAATCCTTTTTCCATGATCTACTATTTTTTTCAGGTATTTCTTCCTAAGGAACTTATTACATTAAATCTGACGTTGTACTTTCTATGGACATGAGGTATTGGCACAGTGATTTACAGTGGTATCCTGTCTTCTGCCTGCCTTCAGCAAAGTATAAATTATTTCACAAAACAGTCTAGAATAAGATGCTGGAGTAGCTATTCCCAATGGAGTTATATCAGTTCCGAATATCAAAGGATTTTTCAGTATTAACCTCATTTGGAAACCTATCAGACATTCCAGAACAAGCCAAGCAGAATGGTAAAAAGCTTCTCAAAGCCAAATTAGCTAATGCCTGAATTAAGAGTTATAGAGCACTCTCAGCATGGTACTAATTAGTGCTGCCTAAATCACCCACATACATCCATTGTAATTTTAACTGATGCTACAGTAGCAAGAATTACAGTTCCTTCAAAGCTGTTTGAATGGTGTCTATCCTGCATTTTGCAGTACAGACATGCCCACAGGCACACATATAATCTGGATTGAAGCTATGAGAGGGGTGAGTTCAGAAGCTTTCTACTGAACTGAGCAAATTCTTTCTTCAGTTTCTGTTCTGAAAGGCTGAGCAGCCTTGCTATGGTGTTCTGTCACTTGGGAGATCTTTCTGCTCGGAAAACACTGTTTACATTTAAGCCATTATTATCCCTTCCAAAGTTTTTCCCAGACAAAGGTACTGCAACACTTCAGATGCCCTCAGGGATCTCCAACTCTAATTACTTACATGAGTGAGATTTTAAGATCCTAAGAAAGATTTTACATCTCTAAGGGAAGTATATTGTAAAGGTTTTAAATGCAATGCCGAGAGACTTCAAAAGAATTCCCACCAATCGAGACTTGGCAATGCTAGCTCAGTCAAACTAAAGTGGAAAAAGCTGGAATTTTAACTTTAACTCTGGGAGCTCTTGCTTTTGTCTGGTTTTGCCTGGATCTTTAATTTTAGTTGTATCCCATGATTTAGTATTTTATTTAGGCTCCAAGTAATGAAAAGCATTTGGACCTGAAATCTAATCAACATATCCAATAAAATGTTATTAAATCCTGAATATTTCAAATATCAAATAGTTTAGGAGACTTATGTGCTTTTAAATATTTAAATGTGAATTGGAAAAAATATATTTTTGAAGTTTAAGGCAAACTGTCACACAGCTGAATTATTTCCCATGTCTAACTATTAACCCACCTGTTCTTTCTTTACAAAATATTTCATTTTGGCTATTGTATAGATACATATAGTTCTGAACCTCATTTGAGAAACTAATTTGGTTATCAAGCTTTTTTGTGGTGGGATAACCACGGGCTAAACCATTTGCAATTTGACTAAAGTATATTTTAAAAGAGAACTCTAAATCTGAACAAGTTGAATCAACTGTAAAATTATTAAAATCACTTCGGTCATGGGAATAATGACTACATGTGTGAATTCAACTTAAGCAAGTGTACTTGTTCTAATTCAATGTTGATTACAAAGCAAAATGGAGCTCCTCAGAGGAAGAAAAGGTCAAAAACTGACCTAAATATGCAGGTAACAATATACTCAGACTAGATGTTTTTGTAAAATATTAAGAAAAAAAATAAATCTGATAGAATAATTTTTTTTAAATAAAAAATTGTCAGGGTCCAGCATCAAAACATTTGTCTAGGTAGCTGTATTCCAGACCTATCTTCCCAGCCCTGAACCTTTAATTCAGGATACTAATCTGCAAAAATCCCCACAAAAAAACCCCGACCAATCAACCAACCAAAAAGAACCCCACAACTCCCCACCACACACACACAAAACAAACAAAAAATCCCAGACAAACAAACAAACAAACCA
>VZTI01005483.1:659409-925521 GCA_013397865.1 Struthidea cinerea
AAAAAAAAAAAAAAAACAAAAAACACCAAAAAAAAGCCACCAAAAACCAAACCAAAACCAATAAAATACAAAGAAAAGCAAAACACCCTTTTCAAGGCCATGTAAATGTATCTTTGATGTCAACTATCATAATGAAATTGCTGATTCTAGGTCTACAGACAAAATATGTACCTCAGGGTCATTGAGATAAGTATCTATAGATATCAAAAATGAAGAATAAATGTTTGAGAGCAGGAAATCCCCACTTATGTTGAAGCAGTACATGAATGTATAAAAATACTGGTAGCACTTTTTGAAGTCCATAAAAGGTTACAGTGCTCCCTCTGTAATGTCATTCTGGGAATTTTGTAGATAAATGAGGGAGAACAATTTGGTGATTAAATTAGTACTGAGAGCTCTAACGACATAAGTAGGTCTGCAGTAGTGTGCTGTGTAAGAAATACGTAGGTACTTCAGTTTACTCATCTTAAAGTGACATGCATTATTAATTCTTATTCTCCAGACAGTTTATAAAGGTGATTTAACAATCCTGCCATGTTATGCATCATAATTTTTACTTTACCAAATAACTGTATTAAATATAACAGGGACAAAACAATTAATTTTTATGTGTGTTCTCATTGTGTCTGCCAAATACTGTCCCAGAAAGATTCACTGTACCTGACCAGACTGAGATTCCCTGCAATGGTTTTGTCAGTGGATAGTCAGACAAAAACTTTCAAAGATCACCATTATCTTTACACTCACCTATTTTTATTGCAATTTTCCTCTGTTAGTTTGTTAGAGGTTATGTTTTTAAAAGTACATTTACATTCCATTCCTTTACATGGGACAGAATTTTTCCACAATAAATCAGGGGAAGAAAAAAGATCTTCCTTCATGACTACATTTAATTTTTTTTTTTCTTAAATAACAAGAGAAAGAGGTTTTTTTTAATAGAGGGTAATATCAGCACCATATCAGTGGAGATGTTCCCAGAGATATCAAAGCTGGGGGTGGGTAGCACAGACTGAAGAGACTCATTCCTTCTCATGACTGCATAGCACTGATAAATCAGAGCCATTTACCAATCAGGAATATTACATACCAGCTTTTGTTGCTCACAGATTATAAGATTTCAAGTTTTATTTCTCTCTGAAACCATGATGATGCATTTTTTGGTTTTTAACATTTTTCTTTGTACTCTACAGAAGTGACTAATCTTTTCCTCAAAAGGCATCCTATATCTCCACAGACTGAGAATGCCTCTGAACCCGTATTTTCAGTAATTTTTAGCCACTTTGTGATTTCTGCATAAAGATACTTACTTCTACTCTGTTTGTTTGTCTTTCTTCTGTGTAGAAATTATATATAGTGGATCAGAGGACAGCAAGCACTTTTAATGCTGCCTCAGATAAAACACCTCTGAGTGACATAACGAAATAGCAGCCATGTGAAGCACCTGAATGAGCATCATGACCATATCAACCACCCTGCAAGGCTTTCTAATTGTCCCTCTCATACTCTTGAGTGAACCTTTTAGATTCTATAGGGACAATAGTATAATGGTGGTTTCTACTTCTATTCAGTACTGTTTAAAAACCAAGCTAGCAAAATCTTAATGTAACAAAGATGTATTTATTTTTTATTGAAGAAAAATAATTTGCTGCCTTTAAATGCAATGTTAATTCCACAGCTGTGGCACAATAAAATGACATCCCATAAAGATAAGGACACAGCTTAATCTGATAAAAGGGTTTAGATAACAGGCACTTAGACTCACAGTTCAAGTTCCACAATCTTACTTCTATTCAGGCAAACCTAGCCTTTCAGTCGATGAACTAGTCAGGATTTTGTAATGCAGATGAAGTTTTACAGACTTTCAGTAAAACTCTTCTCAAGCAAGTGTAAACAGTTTTTCCTTCTTTGTTTTCTCTTGCAAGTGAGTTGCACTTTGAGCACCAGCACAGCATATTCCAAGTTTCTTTTAGGCTTTAGAACATGAAGTAACTGAAAGTGGGTTTCACTTTATTTCATTTTTGTTATCTAAAAGTGAGATGCCTCTTCTGACTGCAATGATATAACCTCTCTCTGCAGTAAGTGGAAGCTGATAGCCATTTCCGTGGGCTTACCCATGCTATCCTGGAAAAGAGTCTATGAAAGCCTTAGACTTTCCACTTAGAAAGCCATGCCAAAATCTTAGTTCAACAAGCTTGAAGAATAAATTTGTACTTGTACTCGATCTTTATTCATCTTTAATTATGTTTCAGTAACCTTTGGTGCTGATTTATGTTCTTGAATATGAAATACCTTCTTTAGGCAGTATTTAAAAAAAAAGTTTTACAAGGTGCACATAAATATAGTTTAACCACAGACAATATTTTCCCAAAATGCTACACTCTCTTCATACACAGTAAAATATGTGTTAAAGTTCATGTACTTCATTAAAAATGAACTGGAGTATAACTTTGTTCCTTTCTTCTGAAAACCGCTTTTAATATAATGTGGATTCTTTTACTTACAATCTCTTTCAGAGCAGGCACTTTAGGATACATGCAAAACATGCTATTCCAGAGGGGTAGATGTCATGCTTTCCTCAAACCTCCCTTATGACAACAACACAGAATAATAGCTACAGGTTTTCATTAGTGGGTCAAACCACATTAATGAGGTCACTGTCTTCTCTGCATTTAACCCAGAAACAGCAGCACTGAGAAGAGAATCAATTTGACTAAGGCTAGACAGTTCAGTGACAGAACAAGAAAACATGCTTTCCCTGAATCGCATTCCGTGTATCTAAACTAGGCTGTTTCCAATCTAATGGTTTAGAAAAAGGAACATGTAAGACACTCACAAATACCATTTGATTGTTTGTTTTACTTTTAAATATTTCTTTACAGAATAGTGGTCTTTTTTTGTTGTTGTTGTTGAAATAATCACATGCAAACAGAGATACAAAGTCAGTGAGGTGAGACAAATATCTGCAATTTATGCAAGTACATTTCCTGAACAATTCCCTGAATGGGGCTTTTTTGAAAGGTTTGCCTCTTGCCTTAAGAACTGCTGATATGTCACAGAAAATATTAAAGAAGAATCTAGAGGAAATGTAAGAAGATTCTTAAGTAATTCTCTCATGTATATCAACTTTTTTTTCTGTAATTCTAAGATCTTTTGGTGTTTTTTTCTCATAAAGAATGCATACTTTCCCAATGTGTTTGAGTTTGCTATTTTGTTTTGGGGGGGTCAGGGTGGTTTTTTTTCTTTCCTTTTTTTTTTTCCATCTCTTTTTTACTTAATAAAGGCTGATCTGTAGAGATTTTGGTCTGGTCCTCAGATTTATTTCACACCTAAAGGCTTATTCCCTCATTCTCTCCAGTCTATACTGGTATTATACTTCAGTATTTCTGTCCACTGAGTTTTCAGAAGCACAGAATTAGTATTTGGATGGTATTCAAAGGATGGTTTTACACAGCCTTTTGCAAAGCTTTTCCCACAATTTGTGGCCATCAACATATTCTATATGTAGTCATGAAGAAAAGGCTGGGTATATAGAAATGCCAGACACAAACAAAAAAAAAAAAATACACACATGATTATGCAGTCTTTAATTGCAATGTGATGCAGATACACCCGAAGCTGAAGAAATTTTCCAAGTTTCTTTTAAACTGGTGTGTCCTAATGTTGTGTGGTTAAGCATACAGCTCTAAAATGTCTCTTAGAAAGTATTTATTTCACATACAGTTTCCTAACAATTCTGTGTGTAAAGTAACAAAAATAAACTCTGGTTTCTGCTTTTTTGAGAATCTTTCAGCTGTGAGTTAAGTTTAAACAATGTACTTTCAATACTTCAGTATTTCACCAGTAGAAGTTGAAGAGTGAGTGGCTATAACTGAGTCAATGGAAGACTTTATTTCATATGTATCAATTCCACATACTGTGTTGATGAAAGGTACTTTTTCATACAGTTCCCTTTCTTAGAAGAATCTTTATGTATGTTTAATCAAGGGATAGAGGTGGTGTTTTCCCAGATCTTATGGAAGATTTACCAAAAGTTCTCCAACTTCTCATCTCCTGGGAACCCTCAGACTTCCCATATATTTCTAGGTAAATATCTTCCCATGTTTCTTTTGTGTCTATGAGGCTTTTATGTTTAAATGTTTCCATTATTTACTTGATTGATATGTTCCCAACATTTTTTCAAGAAATAAGCATCTGAGAACTGTGACCTATATAAGTGGTTTCTTAGAAAACAAAGCACAGTTTGAAATAAGGGGAAATTATCTAACCTGATGGCTTTTCTTGGAAAATCTTTGAGATGTAGTGTAAGTAACAGAGATGCTACCACTTCTCAAAGAATCTTATTAATCTTTTATAGTTAAAAGTGTTGGGAAGCTAAATGCAGTTGTCTTTTTCATCTGTTTCCATAATAATTCTTTTCACCTCAAAGTGCTTCACAAGCCAAGCCTATTTCCCTCATCACAGAATAAGGATCTTCCAGTTTGAAAAAATCAACTGCTATTTAAAACAAATACAATCAGAGATACTCGAAGATAGAACTTGAAACAACTTCTTTTAGAAAGGACAGAAGAAATTTCTGGGATACTTTTGCAACACATTCAGGCTATTCATTTGTAAAATCATAAGAGATGTGAAAAAATATGCTCAGTATCAGTATTTTTCAATTATTTCCTATAAATTAGAAAGCAGTGATAGGTGTATCTTCTCTGCCATTTATTGATTAACTGGTATGATAACGAAGCTGTTCTGTGTCTAGATTAGCTGTATTACTCCTTTATATGGATTAACATACAATGCTGCAAAATGACTACCAAAGAGAAAAAAAATTCTGACCTAAGAGTTCAGCAGGTTTCAGGGATTTTCATCTCCAACTGTGTATGAGGAGAGAGCACTGCTCTAATTCAAGTTCTAGTTATCAAAGAGGGGATGGTGTGCTAGAAAGGCAATATGTCTACTTCCCTACAGTTGCCACATTAAGACAAAATAAATTAAACTGTTAAACCCAAGCTTTCAGGATGGTATTTACCTACACTGTAGTAGGTCAGCAAGTAGCAGATGTCTTTTAAATGAACTTTTGTTCCAAACTAGTTAGATTTACAATATTTATTAGGGAGAGGATTGCACCAGTACTGCATAAGATTTACTGTAAAGATTCATATAGCTTTTCAACAAAATTGCTTTTTCTTTTTGTCTCTTTCATAAATACTCATATACAACACTCTATAAACAAATATTTAACATTGTGAACTCTGGAAATTACCTGGTGTGTAAAACTGATTTGGTTCTCAAGTTGCATCTAAGAGAAAAAATTAGTTCCTGACTAGAAAAGACTATCTGGGTTTTTTTTTGTTTAGTTTTAGTTTTGTTTTTTTAAGTCAATTCTGCATATTTTGCACTTACAGAAAATGCTGTCATCACTTATCTCACAGCAGTTCCCACGGAAACTCTGTTGCATTTCTTTGTGTGTCTGGTTTGGTTTTTGATTTGATGCAGTAACAGCTGGTGGTCATCCTGCAAGATAAATTAAATAAAGAGTTCATTGATTTTACTGCCCTCATAGTCTCTTTCTCTCTCAGATATTGACCTTCTCTTCATATAGTGGCTAAGAAGTACATCATACTGAAGGGCATCTGTATATCCCCTATGTATTCACTTATGCCATATGAGCAAGATACACAAAGGAACATTAAATTATTGGTGGGACATGTGGAAATAAACCGAGCATTGAAAATGGCATTATGAGAGGGGTGAACTGGTACCTAAGCAAAAGATACGGACTTTGCATATGGCCAAGCATAAATAAATCAGTTTGGGTACAACATGAACTTCAACCAACCCTCAGATGAAAGTTATTTTAGTTCAAATAATAGTACAAACCAGTGTTTCAGTTGCCATGGGCAAAACAGTCTTGATACCAGGAATATCACTTCATTTCATTTATTGCCAACTAACATAAATTTTTAGTTATGGTCTCAGGTATGGAAAAAGGAAAGAAAACAATCAGCTAAGAAAAAATCCACCTTTTCTGCTTGTTTCTCAGGTTTTGCTCCAATCCACGACCTTCCTTCCCCTTTTCTAGTCTCAATTTCCCTTGCTTTTGCAGCACAATACATGCAATCTTTCCCACATCCTTTGGAGAGGCAATGGGCAATGCAAGAGGTTGAGGTCAGTGGACAGCCATTTCTTTCTGCTGCCCTTTGCATCTTACTCTTTTCTTCCACTGCTTCTGACGTCTTAATTATTTCCTGTGCTCCAGTGTGGAGCATTCACGGGCTGCTGTATGCTTCAGAGTGACCCTGCCCCAGCAAGGGTCCCTTCATGGGTCCCAGTCCCCCTGGGGGTGTCACTACCCCAGTCCCTCCACAGGCTGCATTCTCTGTAGGTCTGTTTCTGCCCTACTGTGGCCATCCCTGGGCCCAGTTCCTCAGGGCTATCCATGATCCAGCATGGATTGCCCATGGGCCACTGTGCCTTCTTTGCCAAAGTGCAACTCCTTCCAAGAGCGCATTTCCATCGTGTCTCTATCAATGGCCTCTTACACATTCCTCTTCCATTTCATTTCTGCAGACAGGCCTCTTCACATTTCTCCTCACATGTCCTTTTTTGTGTCCTCCTGTGTCTTGTCTCACATCTCCTTCTGCTTCCCCCTTCGTGTGGTCTCATGTACATCCTGCACCAGTGTCTACCACCCTTTCTTAAACACGTCTGTGCCAGTGAGCTGTGTACTTCTCTGACAGATTCATTTTGCTGCACCCAGTGGGACACTCTGTGTCGGTGGGACTCCCCTGCTTTCTAAATTAATTTCTGGTAACACTTTTGTTCCTTTTCAGATGCTCTCTTAGAAATAAGAAACTCAATTGGCAAAACAGCTGAAGACCTTGGGATTTGCAAATCAACAGAAGTCTGGGCATCTCTAAGTATTAACCACGCCAGACTAAATTATACTCATGGTGAATCAAACTTCATTTTTTATACATATGGTCAAAACTGGCTCCAGATGCCTTCTATAATCTGTGACACCTCTAAAACAACATCTTGCAGTATTCTCTGCTCAACCCAGCCCTCATCTTCTCCCCCTCTCAACTCAGAGGTAGAACTAAAGTAGATAGTGCAGGCTGCAAAGACTAGGGATCCTTACTTGGAACAATTATGAATTAATTTGTTTATGATCCAGACATTTTTCCTGTCATTCCTGACACATATCTGTGCACATGGATTGGCACGAAGTGTAATGTGTAAGGAAATGCCTGCAACAACCTGGTGAAACTGAAAAATAAATGCTGTTTGGTGCCATTTTAGCAAGTGAAGATTTTGCACGACTTCTCCCACACTACAAGCAATGGAAATTTTTCTTTATGTAAAATTATATAAATTTTCATTTGCTAATCCCCCACTGACTTTCTATCAATCACCCAAATAGTGGTTACAATAACTTCTTTTATTTTTTCTTGTACTAATTATGCTATTTTGAATCCCGCTGTTAAACATTTTAGGCATAATTCAGGGCACCTTTCTCTCTCTCTCTCCCCTCACCCCCATCTTTCCTTCAGATCAACACCAAAGCAAGAAATCTGTGGGAATAAGAAGAGTTAGGCAATTTTGTTAGGTGTGTAATAACTTTTCTCTACAGGCATCATGACCCTCAAGAGGAATGAACTCATGACCTTTTACTCTGCTTATTAATGGAACATCTTTATTACTGGCTGTAATATCAGACAGTAAAGTCAGGATATAAATTCTATACACAGAGAGATAATATCAGGTCTTATATTCACAAAAGACTAGATTAAGTTGAGGGTGACGTTAGTTACTGGAGTAAGGTATGAAGATCTTTTACAGAAAGAAGAGCATACTTTCACTCTCTCCCGTCTCGCATGTAGCTAAGCTCTCCGTACACACATACCACAACAGCTGGAAATTACTGGTGGCTTTTCATTTGCATGCTCACAGTTTATTATTCACTGTGTCTCTGACTGCTTCAGGTAAATATAATACCAAAATTAGAATAACATTCATTGTAGTAATTACTTAATTATAGTCAATCAGCTTTTTACAAAGGCATGTTTATTGACTATGAGAATCAGTCAGAAAAGATGCTTTCTTTACAAATTTTACTTGGTTTCTAAAAATCTAGTAGGATTACATGGATAACAAATACTACGAAAAGAAAACTTTAGAAGTAGGTACATAATCTGAAAAAAAGCTTCGGTTTCATTTGTTGCCAATGATGTTTTATTATTTTAAGGCAATCTTTCTCTTTCAAGGGGCAATTTTAAAAACAATTTTATCCTGTTGGAAATAACAATTTTATTCTATTTCCTGTACAGGGAAACAGGCCACACACATGCTAAGTACAAATACCATTGCCACCCTGAAAATTTGTTTTCTGAATTAATATTATTTATATACAAACAGGTGAGAATTTTTAGATGAATGAGTGATTCTTCTGCAGACATCTCTGTGATATATTTTATTTCCTTGGATTATAAGGATGTAGAAGTACTTTTAGAAGTAGAGAGCAGTAACAAAGGTAAGGGGTCTGTTCTGAATTCTCTACTTTGAAGTTTTTACTTATTAAACCAGAGAATTTATGCACCTATCCTAGTATCAGTGGAGAGATAAGTGACAACACACACAGGTTTTGAAAATTATGGCTGCATAATATTTAAATGAATGTGTGGGGAAATGTTGCTTGTGTGGGTATGCAGATGACTGCATGCTTTTTTTTAAAATAATCAACTATGTCAGTATATCAGTATAAAAAGCATAAAAGCCTTAAACCTATTATTGTCATTGGTTCCTTCCTTGGCAACCACAGCCATGAGAACTAAACCACCTTCCACTCTGTCACAAATTTTTTCAGGACTTTTTCTCTTCCATATAAATGATTTATTTTTCCCCAAAATATCTTGCATGGAATTGAAAAAAAAAATTACTTATTGTTAAAATAAGTTATTGAAAAGACTGTGCCACCCACAAAATATTAAGGATTCTGTACTATAATTGTGGGTGAGGATTTTATTATTGCAGTATAGATAGAGCTACTTAATTTCATCTTTTCTCCTTGTCCATGAGGATGCTCAAAAAAACTACTGAAGTTACAGATATAGCAGTCTACTTGTGCAAATCACACAAAAAAGGACTGGAAGTCCAAGAACTGTCAGTGATTAGATGTACCCCATGTCCATTTCAAATAGATTTACATGCTAATTTTCACAGTTACCAGATACTGGTTTTGATGCACAGATGCCCAAGTTTCTGCATGTCTGGTAAGCAGTTACTAGACACCCACAGATAGACTCGAGGTGAGCACTTGATTCAACTGTGTCACCATGATCCTATCCGCTGGAAATCTGACAGAGGTTTTCTGTCTTTCTTTAATAGCTGCCTCTTTTCATCTTGATCTCACTCTGGTCTATGTGAATATTTCTTCAGATATCTCTAATCTGCAGCTGTATAAACTACATACGGGAAGAGCAAGCTTTAGGAACACTATGTTATATTCTTCCATGAATGCTGCCATTGTGCTCTGAAAACATCACAGCCTGAGATTGATAGATGCTGTGTATTTATCCTTCTAATTTGAAAAAATAGTCTTATATTGTAATAGCTGGTTTTGCATCTGTTAAAGAGCACAGAAACAGAAAAAAAAAGAAAGGATTTATCCCTGTACAAAGGAATTGTTAAGAAAAAAAATAAACAGAAGGCAAGAAAGAATCCTTAAATAATAAATATATTTAATGTAAAAGTCTTATCAGCATTTTAGGTGTTTGTCAATCTCTCTGTTCATGCACTGGATAAATGAAATGATATCTTACTGCTGAGTAGTAGACATGATTTATTCTATCTTTTAATCAAGATCATGATCTATTGATAAGAGACAATGTTTAACAACTGAAAAGCCTGACTGCAATCAGCTAGTCACATTTTATAACAAATTTTAATTTGGATCATAAATTGCAATGAGAGATCATTGCCTAAAGATATGAAGAGATGTGAATAGATTGAGAAGAAAAAATGTTCTTTTTTCTCTCTGAAAAAGGCATCTCACTCTATTACTATTTATTTTAAAATCCTTATTTCTACACTACTTAAAATTTAATGTAAGTATTTTATGAAGGCTGTAATGTGATTCACAGGCATGAACTTTCAAATACTTTTGTATTCATTCATGTCAAGTGATTCTACAAAGACTTACAGGTTTCAAACCGGGATTGGAGTAGTACCTTCCTCTGTAAATAGGTTTAATTCAATAAACCTAGGCTATTTCAGATACACAATGACCACTCTTTGGGCTGGCATAAATCCGTACTTCAGCTGAAATCAGTACATCCACAATAGTGCAATCAGGGCTTTACAATGCATTAACTGAAATCCCCACTCCAAACTCTAGAGACCAGACAACAGTGGTAGAGAAAGAAGTTACTTGGGAGTTAATAATGTGGTGAGAGAAGTAACAGAGGCAGCCTGAAAATATAGAACATCAGAAACGATGTGAAAGAAGAGGTAATTGTTTAATGTAGATCACAGATCTCTTTTACAACGAAAAGAGGCTTAGGACCTCACAGCCCACAGTACAAGAAAGAGAGAATGGGAATAAACAGAAATACAGGGGGCACAGGAGTGAATGTAGGAGCATTAGGAAATTAGGTAAAATACAGTAAATAATGGTATGCTTTTAATCAGCCATAATTTCAAAGTGTTGTGATGTGTTATAGGTTTTTCTTTTTATTTCTTGCAGAAACTATGTGGAAATATCCCTAAGCCATCCTATAAATATTCACTAAGACAGCTTTTGACTCAGATATTACCTTTTGAAGTTATAAGAAAATGACAGGGTTTTGTTGCTTGAATTACCCTATTTTCTCTTTTATGCTGATATATCATTTTTCTTCCAAGGTTTCTGTCTGCCCAGATTAAACAGAACTCCATATGGAAATCTGACCATGAGCTGGCTCCCTTTTTATACCTTGGAGCTTTACATTTTGGCCAAGCTTTCCCTTTAAACCGTGTGATAAGATTTAATTCCATATCTGCATCTTTTTGTATTCCCAAATCTAGTTATGTTCTATGGTTAATTAGACACTCATTTGCATAATTGACCCAATTACCTAAAAAAAATTCTGTCAAACCAATATTCTTATAATATTGGTGATGAATCTTAGAATAAATCTAGCTGCAGGAATCTTGCTGTGGCCTTTCCTGTAGGCATTTCTACATGTAATATCTATTACCCCAATTTGATCTCATGGTCTTTCTGGCAGTATCCACACCACACTCCTGTGTAGGGAACCCTCTCTACAGAAACATGAAGACGCTTTCTTCACACACGTGAATTAACATATCATCTTCTGCCTTGGAAGAAAATTGCGAAAAGCCCCCAAATTTAAAATAGAAAGCAGTATCATGTTAATTTCTGGTGTTACATTTGAACTAAATCTTTCAAAGATCTCCTTGGTACTGTAGAAATACAGTCCAAAAACAATCCCTCCACTAAAGCACTAGAAATTCTCTCAGACAACATCCCCTGAAAGCATTTAGAGTAATTTGTTTCAACATCTTATGTGGCAGAAACAAATTTTAGGGGAAAGCACATTTACAGATTGAATTTTGGGGTGATAAAAAGGCATTAAATTAAATGTTTAAGAGAAAAATAAAATCTGAAGCAATACTCCCAGCAAAGCACTTAGCCACTGTTCAGAGTTAGCATTTATTACAATTGCCAGAACACTTGAGTTCCTAGTTAGACAATCAAAACTTTATCTTATACTTTCAATTTTTATGTAACCATTGGCTATACATAAATACAGAGATACTGGGATTCATTACTATGGAGAGACAAATAGAATACATGAATTTCTAAATAACATTTTTCCCCAGCTATTTACTATATCAAGCTCTACTCACTCCTTGTAAATAGTCTGGTACACTTTGCATGTTATTAATCTTCGTCAGAAATCTTTGCCATGACTTTGTATTTCTTCAGTACTCCAAAGGCATACAGCAAAAGCAAGAACATTGGGCTTGTTAAATAGTATTTATCATTCACCATAAGAGTGTAGATAAAACACAGAACCAAATCTCTTGTGAGAAATATGCCTCTTAAGGAAACTGCCAGTAGGAAGATCATACAACTTACATACAATTTACAAAATTGAAAACAGTACCTTTTCCTTTATTTCTTCAAATTGTGTGCACAAGATGTCTATCTACCTTAGATTTTACAGAACCTTCCCACAGAAAAGGGAAATGTGGGACTGAAAGTGGAAATGCGGTGAAAATGCAAAAAGACAAGGTCATTGCAGTGAAGTGAAGTGAAGAAAAGGACAGGGGGTTTTGTCAGAATCTAGGTGTTTAAAGCTCTTTTAGGGTTAAATGTCTCTGTAGCATCCATCATACGTATGTCTGTTGTACTGTCACTACCCACCCGTGTTCAAACTGTAGGTGTCTACATTTAGCTAAAACTGCACAATGTATGCAGCACACGCACGCAAGCCTACAGTTCAGGATGCTAAAATGCATCTATGTCTTATCATCAAACAGCTCCTACTCTCAGATGTCCAATTCCCCCTTCTATTAAGGACTTAGCTTTTAGTTCGTATCCATGCAAAATTACCTTGTATTTTATCAGCAACGCTTGTAAAACAGCAAATCCAATCTTAGAAATTGAGAACTAAGGACACCCTACACAAACTCTTTAAGACCTTAATCTGTGTGGACTAATTGAGTTGAAAAATCCAGGAGGAACTGTGAAAGTGGATTTTTTTATGAAGGGGGATTTCCAGCTGGTTTCCTGGTTCTCGTGCATTCCTGTTAGACTGTGTTTGTTTTTTCTCAATCCCCCTTTCATTACCACTCTTTTCTCTTCTACAGATTCCATTCAGTTTGGTGCCTAAGGAACATGTGCAGGGATATATACAGAAGCAACAGATTTCTTTCTTATGTGTGTTCTGGAACAATGGTATCTACAGAAGAAATGGTCTCTCTGAGTCCAATGCTTTGGCCATATTTTTCATAAAATATTGCTACTACTAATAACGTAAAGGTTTAAGTGCTCTGAGACTAAGATTATTCCTGTTTGAAGATATTTCCTTCCTCTCTTTCTTGCTCCATGAAGTTTCTTCTGAATTAATTTCATTATTCATCATCTATTCCAAAATGCTGACAAGTTAATTGAAAAAGAATGCAAAATTTTTTGAGTTAGCAGCAGAGAGGAATTTCAGTCAGCAAATATACCATAAAACCACCTGTTTCTCTTCAAATCATCTTTGTACTTCTGTATTGTGTTATTCTTATAATTTTTTTCATCGCAAGCACTGCTTCTTGCAGGTCATTCAGATGTCCTATACATGTTTTCTAAAATCAGTAATGAAAATATCTACAGAATAGTAACTTTTGCTGCAGAAAGGTTGCACTATGTATGCATTGGGTGCTCAGCTTTGTAGATGGCTGATTGCCATTCAGAGTCCAGCTAGGCTACGGAGTTGGAAATTGCAGTTATGAAGCCAGATTTACAGTTTTTATTTTCTTTACTGGGGAGGCTGTATTTCTTATTTTCATTCTTGACAGAACTGTCCAATTTCCACTAATAAAACTTGTGTTTTAAAAGATAACTCAATTGTAAATGGAAGCATGATGTAAATGAAAGAGACAGATATATCATACATCCAATTTAAAAAATAAATACCTTAAAAGTGTGTGAAGAACAAAACCCCAAATTGATATACTTCTTTATTTTTGATCAAAGATTGACTGAATGGTAACACCAGTCTCTAGAGCTCTGTCTGAATATACATTCGCTGATATAATGAACATCTAATCCTTAATAGTAATACTTATTTAGTAATAATAGGACAATAGGGAACGGCTCTGCGATGCACACTGAAATTTTATTAGATGCAGTGACTTAATGGGCAATATATGTTAAATATGTAAGATTAGTGCTAGATAATTGCTAGCAATGAGAATAGACTCATCATTCCATTGGGCAAATTATGAAGGACACACCTAGATCTTGTTGGATCCTCTCAGGAATGATTTGGAGGTAGAAAGCAAATAGTTAAATCTCATTACTTATTGTTTAATATAGCCTTTTAAACAGCAAAACATTTGCTTTCATCCTTGCTCAATAGGTTTCATTCCAAAACCAGTTCCTTGTTCCAAGCATTCACACAATACTTTTGGTCAACAAAACATTCTAGATGATAGATCAGGTTATGAATTTTTTATGGTTTCATAGCTGAAATAAAAATGTTGTAGAAAATAACAAATATATGTGAGTATACAGGTTGTAATAGAGTAGTGGATGTTTCTTTGAAAGTCAGTCCCTCCAGCGGAAATACTTGCTTGGGTGAAAAGCTGCATATTTCTAAATACTTCAACAGGATTTTCCTCACACTTAAACCCTGTTACAGCAATTTAGTCCTGTAATTCTTAGAGAGAGGAAGCAATAAAGGCCTTGAGGTATTTACTAAATATTCCTCTGCAACAAGAATGATTCATGGCTTGCTCATACATCATTTTTCAGAGGCAACTGTGTCAGCTGAAGATGTTACTGTCTCACCCACTGCCAGCTGTGTGTTGCTGCCTCCTGCCAGAGGTTGCCATGCCCTCAAATCTGCCTGGGCTCTGCTGCTCTTGCTCTTCCCTACCCCACTGCAGTCAGAATAAGACAGCACCAGCTCACTATTTAAGCTGCCTGTTGCAGCCCGTATGGCAGGCTTTTACTTGAAAATGCTGAGCAGTGCTACTCGAAGGAAATCATTGGCCTTCAGCTGGGAGGTGCTCCAAGGAACTAATCAGTCGTGATGGGCAAATGGAACTTGTTTACATAAGATCTCAGAGGTCCCTTTGAGCCTGATTTTCTACAGTCATGCAGTTTTCATGTGCAAGAAAACAGGAAAGGATTTGAGAGCTAGGTTGATAAGTACAGTGCATGAAGAAATAGAAAAAATTCATAGCTTTATATTGAATGAATTGTGTAAATTTTTCCATATGAGAATAACTTCACAATAAAGCAGAACTTTCTGCAATGATGGAAGATTTCTGTAAATAATCACTATGATTTAAAAATCATAAATTTTCAAATGTTCTGTTGCAAGTAGCACACAAGGTGGTGTGTGCATGTATGTGAATACAAGTGCTGTGTTTGCAGGTCAATTGTCACAATTCTGTGAAATAATGTTTATCAGCACTTAGAAACAATGAAAAAGTAAAATAACAGTAAATGTAAAAATGTACTTCAATACGCAAGATATAGCTGAAAACTATGAAACAAATTCTTGGTGCTAGAAAAATTGCCATTTCTTTTTAAGAAAGGGACTTTTTTCCTTCTTTCATTTATATGTAGCATTCCAAACTATCCAGTTTTTATTTAGAAATTCATGGAACACTTTTTTTAAGAGATAAAACCAGATAAGCTAAGCTACAATACATTAAGTTTTGATTAATATATTTAATTAATTAATAATAATGGAGATATTACAATAACTTGGAATGTGAAGCTGAAAATTAATCTACATGTTTTTCAATTGATAGCAAAAAACCTTTGCAAACATGCTGAGCAATGGGATTAGAACTCAAACTGATTCTGATAATTAGAGAAGTGAACAAAAAATTAACCAAAAGAACTTCAATAAACAGAAATATAAAGAACTACACCCAGGAGAATCAGATGCATAAATACAAAACAGAATACTTGGAGAGTCAGACAAAAATATGGATATTGCAGTGGAGAAGGGCCAAGCAGAGAACAGCAGTGTAATGGGAAAAGCACCTTTTTGGAATGTATTAGGAGGACAAAGAACAAGAAGAAGATAAATCGTCCTGTTCTACTCAGTACTGTGGAGACCTCATTCAGAGTACTGCAGCCATGTATGGTAGACACTATTCTGGAATATTTCATCATGAATGCACAGCAAGTCATGTAGGGTTTGTAAAATAACCTCTTTCTCTCTTTCAGAACAGATTATCTTTTTTGAACTCCACTGTAAATGAAGAATAAGCAAATTAGTATCCTTGCTAATTCATTACTTAAATTTTGCCATTAAGAAGGCTTGGAAATCGAATATGAAACTCCCCCAAAAATTGTGACAGTACAAGAATAAATCATGAAGAAAAACATGAAAAGATTTTTTAGATAAAAAGAGGCTGTTATTAAAAAATAATACTTTCCTGTAGTCTCTGCCCAACTAGATAAGAATTTTTTTAATTTTTAATTTTTAATTTTTAGATAAAATTTAGGATATCAAAAGCCTTTTATCTAAAAGGCCAAAGAATGGAAAAGAACCAAGGAGAGAGGCTGAAGAATTTCCTTTATGGTTCCAACTGCATATTGATAGGTACCTACCTTAGGCAATCCTAAACCACCTTTGAACAGGAGGGAGGTTAGATGTTCTTTTGTGTTTCTTCATAGTCCTCCTTTTCTTTTCCCCTTTAACTTCATGAATCTGATTCAAAAAGGTAAGAGATTTAAACATCTTGCAGATTCCTGTAGGGCCACAAAAATTACCAAAATTTTAATGAATTTATATGACTATAACTTCAGAATTGCCCAAGGTTTATTTTAGGTCATTACAGCAAGAACTACTCTTTAGCTTCAGAAACAAAAACTATAAGTGAGGTTTTCAAGTGGAAATTTAGTAATTTTTGCCTTGAGTGGTGCCTAGAAGAGCAAAGAAAATGACATGAAAAGAAAGTGTAAGGAAATTCTCTGCAAGATCAAACAGAAAGGTAAGAGAATTCTGACAGAGTTAAAGTCTATGTGTGTTATATAAACCCTTAAAAAATGGGTGTAAATTTAGAATGTAAGCATCTGGTAAATAAATCCAGTAACAAGACCAAAGGAATGCTAAAATAATGTATGCATTTAATGGAAGGCCTATGGAACAATAGTGCTCTGGAACAATAACAAAAACTATAGTGTCAATGCAAAACGAAAAAATAGACCTTAGATGTTTATCATAAACAAGACTTTGACCCAAATGCAGTGATCATCCAGATATTGCAGCAAGATGCATTCTGTTAAAATAATTCCTTACAAAGATTTTGCGTTGCTTATAATGCATGGGTAGCCAGCAATTTGTCAGCAGCGAAGTGTAAGTAGTAAAGGAAGTATTTTTCATTCAATATGTTTTGAACAAAATGAATTAATGGCAGAAAAGTTACTAGAGTAGATTTACAATGATGTGAGAGTAAAAAAGATTATGAGGAGTCTTTCCAGTGCTTTTTTTTTTCTTCCCCATTTCCTTTTCTCCATTTACTACCCCACAATATGTAATGGACGCATTTACTAGAGGTTATGTTTATTCCTGAAGTTATTAGACCTCAATTATTGTTTGCATGGTTGTATCTATGGCTTCATAGAATTGCCTCAAAAAGGGCTGATTTTTCTTTTTGTACAAAAGCAAAATTTGAAATTCATTAGCATGAGCTGTATTTTGGAGAAGGGGGATGGTGCTTGTTCTAGACATTTATATTTTAAAATTTATTATACTGAGAAACTGCTTAGGTCTACTGGCATTTAATATTTAGAAGAGCAAGTATAAATCTGAAGTAGCATCATTATTGTTATTTAAAATATTAAGTATTATATGACTTTTTTTTCTTTTTTCAGAGGCCATTTACCTCTGAGGTCATTAGCTCCCATGTTTCTCTTGACAGGTAGCAAGCAGATTGACTAATAAGTCAATAGGTGTCCATAGGTGTCTAATCAAGTTTTCTAGCTATATTTCATTTCTGAAGAGACTGGTGTTTTTAGAAAAAAAAAAAACTATTAAATTTCAAAGACAAGAACTTCATATTTTCTGAATATAATGGTACCTAGATGGGAAACTATTTTGACATTTGCCATCCTCTTCTTAGTTCTTGTAATTAATAAGAGTAGGATCATATACTCTCCTCAGGAGAAGAAAAAAAAGAATAGTGTCAGGGATTGGTTTAACTCCTTTAAATTAAAAACAGAAATGCATTTTTTTACTTCTGAGATATGTAGCTTAACACACCAGAAACACAGCAGTTATCCCTGTCAAAAAACCACTTGTCAACTGTTTATACACATAAAAATTATTGTACTCAGATAAAATTATCTCTTCTGTGTCTTTTAAAACTTTATATCACAGGATCACAGAATGGCCTGGGTTGGAAAGTACCTTACAGATCATCTGGTTCCAACCCCACTGCCATGTGCAGGGACACCTTTCACTAGACCAGGTTGCTCAGAGCCCCATCCAGCCTGGTCTCGAACACTTCCAGGAACAGGGCAATGACAGCTTCTCTGGGCAACATGTTCCTGTGCTGCACCACCCTAACCCTAAAGAATTTCTTTCCAATATTTAATCTAAACCTACTCTTTTTCAGTTTGAAACCATTCACCCTTGTCCTGCCAATATATGCTCTTGTAAAATGTATCTCCATCTACGATGTTGCAGACTCACCTTGAATATTGTGAGTAGTTTTGGTCACCACAATATAAGAAAGATGTAAAACTAGTAGAGAACATCCAGAGGAAGGCAATGAAGAAGGTGAAGGGCCTTGAGGGGAAGCCGTATGAGAAGTGGCTGAGGCCAGTTGGTCTGTTCAGCCTGGAGGAGACTGAGGGGAGACCTCATTGAGTTCTTCAATACCCTCACAAGTGGAAGAGGAGGGGCAGGAACTGATCTCTTCTCTTTGGTGATCAGTGACATGACCCAAGAGAATGGCATGAACCTGAGACAGGAGAGGTTTAGGCTGGATATTAGAAAAAGTTTTTTCACCCAGAGGGTGTTGGGCACTGGAACAGGCTCCCCAGGGAAGTGGTCATGGCACCAAGCCTGACAGAGCTCGGGAAGTGTTTGGAAAATGCTCCTGGGGATGGTGCTGTGCAGGGCCAGGAGTTGGACCCAATGATCCTTGTGGGCCCCTTCCAACTCAGCTTATTCTTTTATGTAGGCTTTCTTTGGGTACTGGAAGGCCACAATTAGGTCAACCTTCTCTTTTCCAAGCTGAATAAACCCAATTCTCTTGTCCTTTCCTCACAGGACAGGTGCTCCATCCATGCAACTGTGTAAGACTTATGTTATCCAAGAAGTTAATTCATTATTCTTTGGTAACTAATAATCCCAAATGAGATTTTTAAGGGGCTGGGAGAAGTCTATAAAGGATAATTACTTTATTTATTAATGAAAGTCATCAAACTTTTGGATACATTGTGTGGCATATGGCAGAACTAACACTGGAATGCAGTTTCCAGATGAAAAATAGGAAAATTAACATAACCAGAGCAACTTATCACAAGCTGAAATGAGGGAAAAATCTTACAAGCATTCCACACTTTTTCAGAAATTGACTTGTGACATTTATTGATCCGTAAACACTGTTAGCTATGTTTAAATCAAAAAAGCATCATCTGGGTTTCCTTGCTTGTTTGCCATGACAGCAGAGCTTATTGCATCTTTCTGCACCGTTTCCTTCCTTCCTACTGTTATCCTCTGCTTCATCTTTTCCCTGTGGCCAAATATTACATTTTTCATGATGGGATCTCAAAATTTCAGCTTTCCAGAAATACGTTTACCACTAGCTGCAATTTTTATACAATCATAAGTTTTTACTTTTTAAACCCGAAATTTTGATAATTCATAAGATTAAGAATAAATTCAGTGGAAGATTGCGTTGGCATCAGTGTTGTAAGGTGGGTCAGATGAATATCTCAACATATACAAAGACTTATGTCTTTGTTTAAACTATTAATGCTATAATTGTAATTGCAATAAATAATAGAAATATCTTTGATATTAAAAATCTTTATTCACAGATTTTTGTGGAATGATTTTGCACTGATATCTATCTAGTGCCTCAGAACCAGAAGTTTGAAATCTGTATAGAAGTATTAAAAAATAAAAAAAAAAAAAACCTGTGCATGCAACTATAGTCATAGCAAAAAGAGTACAGATATCACTGACTAAGCCACTGAATCTAGGCATACTTCACAGTTCCAGAGTCTTTAGCATCTCACCTAAAGCCAACCACACCCTGGTCTGCATCAAAAGCAGTGTGGTCAGCAGGTCGAGGGATGTGATTCTGCCCCTACTCTGCTCTGGTGAGACCCCACAGGGAGTCCTGTGCCCAACTCTGGGACACCCAACATAAGGATGAAGATCTGTTGTCCAAGTCCAGAGAAAGGCCACAAAAATAATCAGAGGGCTGGAACACCCTCCTTTGAAGACAGGCAGAGAGATCTGGAGTTCTTCAGGCTGGAGAGAAGGAGGGTCCAGGGACACCTTGTGCTAGCCTTCAGGTACCTGAAAAGGGCTACAAGAAAGGTGAAGAGGGACTTTACAGACTGACAGGGCAAGAGGGAAATGGCTTCAAACTTAAAGAGGCTAGTTTTAGACTAGATATTAGAAACAAATTCTTTACTGTGAGGGTAGTGAGGCACTGGAACAGGTCCCAGAGACGTTGTGGGTGCCCCAGTGCCTCATGCCTGAAGGTGTTCAAGACCAGGTTGGATGGGTCTCTGAGCAACCTGGTCCAGTGGAAGGCGTCCTTGCCCATGACAGGGGTATTGGAACTGGATGATTTTTAAGTCCCTTCTAACCCAAACCATTATATGATTCTCTGATAATTTCTCCAAAAACTGTATTTCAGAAAGAACAATGAAAGTTGTATAGATTTTAAGGGAGGGTAAAGTCAGCATAAACAACACTCATGGCTAATAAAATATCACAGGACTTAAATCCTTGCTTCCAACTATTTTTTTATATAATTTAATACAGCAGAGAGGATTTTCACTGTGTTATTCTCTGAAACACTGTTTTTTGCATTTCATGGTGCACCATGCAACCAACTTATTTCATGTCTTTGTGATGTTCTTCATCGCATTTGCAATCAGTGTGAATAAAATGTTCTCCTCAATTTATAGCAATTATCTTACTACGAGAAATAAAATGACCCTAAGGTGAATTCAATGCAAAAATAGTGTGAAGCATCTGTGTACAGTATGTTTGTGTTATTCTACAAGTTAGAGTCACATTAGGTATATAGACAGCATCTTGAGAGCATCCATCTCAGTTCCTTAAAGGAAAAGTGTAAGCAATGAATCAACGATATTCCAAAGCGGAGGAAGGCTGTTACACATTAGAACATTTCACAGCATGGAAGATGATTAACAGCATGTTAGGTAGTGATGTCAGTGCCATAAATTAGTTTATATTCTGCAATGTAAATACTCATCACAACTGATGTCTGAACAAAGAAATCAAGATTGCAAATGAGAATTTGGACCAAATCCAGTGTACTTTCCAATTACTTGGTTTTGGTTTGTTTTGATGAGTAAGTCCAGAATAATTTCTTGCATGTATATATAAAATATATAATGCATAAATATATTTTTTATATGTATATATATTCTTTTTTCTGATCCAAGTCTCTCAGTCTCCCTGAAAAGGTCCTCTCCCTTTCTGCAGATGAATAAATTTTTAAATTATTTTTACCATTTTTAAAGTACAAACCTTGAAAAGCAATTTTGACTAAATTCTACCGGGTTTATCTTTATAATTTGAATAATTAAAAGACAAAAATATAGTATATGTACGTGTTTTCTGTGAATATATGTTCATAAGTAGCATTGAATGAAGCGAAAACGTCAGAAAATAATTCTTTCAATAGTGCATGATTAAGCTACTGACCATACTGAAACCAAGGATTCTAATAAGGTTTAGATATTGCATGGGATAACGAAAACACATAGAGAAAAATAGCATAATTTCATAATGAAAAAAAATGGAAAGAAGTACACTCACAGCTCTGTTCATAATTCAAATATTATTTAATAGGTGTTAGGAGTGTTGGAACTCTGGGTTCCAACAAGGAGGACATGTCTATAATTGCTCAGTCTGAGGTTTTTGGAATTTTTTTCAGATGAGTGAGAGTAGAGAACTGGTAGACACTCCAGCTAGATGCACTTCTGGCATGAAATACTTTTGTTACATTTCTCTTGAGATTTAGTCTTATAAATTTACACCTCAAAGGGTGACAGGCTCGTATGCATTGACACTGTATATAAAAATCAGTCTAGCAGACTTACAAATATGGTACCAATGTGCAACGGCAACAAATGTGCAACCAGGGAAATTTTCTGGTAATGACAGTGGCTGCTGAATAAAATTTTTGGTGTCTATATTGAATTTCTTCTCAGTTTGGTAGCCTGCAAATTCCTGTGGCTTGAGCCTGTTTTGCAGGAGTTTGAAAGAGGGTCACAAGCCTTTTTCAGTATTGTTCACAAGACATGCTGGAAAGGAATGGCTTTTGCCTGAGCAATTCTCAGACACGTCTGTATGAAGGGTCTCCAAGCAACCTGTGTTTCCATGTCCAAGAATTTAATGTTAAAACAAGGAAATTCCACATTTGAATAAGGTAACATCAATGAAGGGAAGTTATTCTGCTGTGAAAAAGCTCATACAAATCTACTATTTGCCTCACTATAATGGTCCAACGTTCTAGACTCTTGAAACATTCTGCCTCTAGAAATATGGAAAACAATTCCAGTTCTTTCAAACCCTGACTCTAACCCTGGGACTGTGAATGCTCTTAATCTTGCAAGACCACCAAACACTGATTATAAACAACATAAGTCATTTCAGTGACTCAAATGCGTATTAAAAATAAAGGTTATAACTCTCTGCAAAAGAGTTGGCCTCAGGTATAGGTATTGTCACTTTCAAAATGAAACTGACATTTTTTCTCAACTTCCTACAAAATTTTTTAAAAATACACATTTCTTCATTGAAATATGTCACTTTAGGAAAAAAAAATGAACTATGCTCCTACTTCGTATATTTTATTCTGCCCTCTATGTACAGAGCAGGTTTATTTGTAAAGTTGCTTAAGAAAAAAATATAAAAAAGCAATTTTATTCTCCTTAGCATAAATTTTAAGTCTATCTTTCAAACACAAAATAGTTGCAGATTGTGTTAAATTTCATGAGAGATGTAGGAATAGGTTAAGAAAAGGTCATTCAATAAAAATATGACATTCATACCAATAGAACAAGAGAAATTAGATGGCAGGAGACAACCCACACTACAATGAGAACAACTCAAACACAAAGAAAAAACCAAGTATATTAATGTGATGGAAGCCCAACTTGTACATGAGCACAGGGGCTGAATAGGTTACCAGTGACCAATATTACTTAGAATAATAGAAATCTGTCTGAATATACAAACATGAAATCTGTCAACATAGCTATGTACTTCTGCCAAAGATAAATACAGGAATAAAACCCATTTGCAAACTTGTTAAGAAAACATTTCTGCTTTTAACATCTTTGCACTGGAGCTGCTTCAAAACCATGTTCAGACCCCTTTGCTGAGAAACCCTCATCAGGTCAATCCAGGGGCTGTGCAGTTTCACATAGGAAGACAAAGTGTTTTTTCAATAAAGATTCCAAGAATGGCTAGGTAAACAAATTGAAATAACCTTGACATTCACTTGGATGCAAATAAGACACCAAGAATTACTCTTAAGAGTAATTCAAGAAATCCAATAATATGTTTGTAACAAGCTCAGTAGGTGACTCATTGTACACTTCTTGAAGTTTCCAAATCCTCTTACTTTTCATTATTTAAATCAATAAAGGGTTTATCTTTATTTCTCACTCTCTTCCACCTATTCCATCATGCATTTTTTCTATCTAGAGTACAAGTTAGGTAGCTTTTTTTTTCTTTTTTTCTTCTTTCTTGCCCCTTCTCTCTTCCTCTGTCTCTCTTTTTCTAGTCAGTTAATTTGGTTACATTTTATTAGTGATTGTTGAATTAAAATCTGCTCTTGTCCTTCTGGTAGAATACAAAGAGGTCATTCTTAAAAAAGAGTACAAATGGATAAAGCTTAATTCTCAGATTATTACATTCTAACAGCCTTTTGCAGTGTTATAAATGGAAATTTTTGACTATGGCAGTGGAAGAGAAGAAATTAATAAAACCTAGGACTCAGTGTAGCTTTTTCAACAGTGAAGAAAAAATAAACAGCAAAATGCTTACACCTTTAGACCTGTGAGAAAAGAATAATTGATAAAAGTTTTTTAGATATCTCCTTTGAAACAGTATTTGCCTTTTTGAGAAGGTCACTGTCCGCTTGTAACAAAAACACTCCTCAGTTGTGAGAAACAACAAGGCTGATGAAATCATCCCTTCTAAATGATTTTGTGTAGCCACCATCACAGATTAGCTCCCTTAATTTTAAATCTCTCTTCCCCATATTCAGGAAATACCATGACACCAAATTTCCTTTTATATAGCATTTAATTTCTTTTTATTTTGATGTCATAAATACATGATAAAACAGTATGAAAAAGGCAAGAAAGCTGAATGCCATCATATCTGGGGGCTAATTCAGGTCTGTATCATTAACTGCCATGGAAAGTCTGCTCTCTTTCTGGCTTTAGAAGACGTTTTTTATGAGTGTTTTATGATGTTTCTGTTTACACAGTATTTTTACAACTGTTGAAAATAGACACAAATATCATAAATTACAGGAAAAATCATCCTCAGCTTCCTTCAGGCTTAATATGAAACAGTTACTAAGAGGGGAAATGTGCAAATGGTACTAAAGCCTGTTTGATGAATTCCACATGTAGATTCAAGTTGAGATCTCAAGTCATTAGAAAAAGATGAAATTGCATACCCTATCCTCATATCTTATTTAAAAAACAAACAAAATCCAACTATAATTATTAACATATTCTCATTAATTAATCTGGAACATAATTTTCTAGGGAGATTTTCCTACTACTAAAATTTCATTATATGTGGGGATTTAAAAAAAAACCGTGATTTCTTTGGTCCACAATACCTGAATATTCTTACTTGGGAGTATGATAAGGCCACAAGGAGTACTCCTGAAGAATGGAGAGGCCTAGACCTCATTCAGGTAGAAAAACATCTCATATTCGCTAACTGTATTTAATAAATTTATGTCTAGGTAAATGTTCATGTAAAAACAGTGTTTCATATATAATTGAAAAGATAACTAGATAATAATTCGTAAATGTTACTGAATTAGATTGTACTGGCAGAAATAGAAGATAATGCATCAAAGAGCATTGAAATGCTGATCTCAGATGAGCACTGCCCAGAAACTGCTCAGAAAGCAAGATGAAATGTCTTTACAGGAGAAGGATTCAATACTTGAAGTAGTTTCATTGCAGTTCCTTTGAAGCTATTAATCACTTGCTGCTCACACAAATGGCCTAACAAAGCATATTTTTGTAATATGTTTGTAGCATGATTTTTTTTTCAAAGTTCTTTTATTAGCACAGTTTTCCTCCTTATGTTCTTCAATTACTTTTCCAATGTGATTGACAAAACAGCTCTCTGGAAATGCAAGCTTTTATTTCTAATATTCAAACTCTTGTGGCTGAACAAGGGCTTGTTCAAGCTCAGCTGAACATCACAGCTGTGATCCATAGAGCAATTCCAAATCAAGAAGTCCTTCCTATTTCTGTTATTTGATAAACAAAAAAGTCTTTAAAAATATAGTTTTTCACAGCATGTTTTCTTTCCCAAAGTTTCAGTATCTATGAGCACTATAGTTGTAATACCTTCTGCCAAGTATAAATTTTCTCTTAAATATTCAGTGTCAAGTAATCTCAGATCCCAAAAACTCAATAGTTTTTACCACTTAAATCTGAAACATCTTACGCACATCCACTCTGTATCTTTACTAGCCACTAGAGCTTGATCATTGTTGCTGTGGGCAGGGAATTAGAGATGAAATTATAATCATATTGTCTCCTTAATAATCTTAGAAGTTTCTATATAATGAGCTCTACAGCTGTCCCAAGAGAAGCATGTGATCAGAGAGGTGAGCTTGTCCATGGTGGAAATGTCAGTTTAAGGAGTGGTGCAGAACAGGATAGGAAGTTAAAAGTCATTGACTAGCATAGCCACAACTATATTAAAGAGCACTTATCATGCATTCTCATTCATCTCAGAGCAAGCAGCTTTAATGCATTTGTCAGTGCATCTTCCTGCCAGCTGCAACCTTCCTTTCTTTGATCTCCTTCCATGGAAGACTTAGTTTTACAAAATAAATGCCCTGATTCAATTCATCAGTTTGATACAAAATTCAGCCATAAACCTGCAGAAAATTCATAGAAAGTTGACTAACAACAAGCTTACCAACAAATTATGTATATGTGTACTTATTCTTCACCAGTTGAAGACTTCTGTAAGTAAAGTCAGTTGGAAAGTGTTATTTGCTGCTTGTTGATGATGTATTTTTTTTAATTTTGAAGCATTTATGGGGTTTGATTCCTTTTACTTATTGATCCTCTGTAGGCATCTCAATTTCATTGTGATAATATAAAACCTCTAGAAGACAGCCTAATACAAATTCTCCTTTGCTCTTCTATGATTGAAGAAGCTGACTTACGTGTTTTTATAGTTTGCATATAGAGCATGTATTCAGAAAAAAAAACATGGTTAGCCTTTGCATTAAAGGCGTGTTCCACCACTTGAAACTTCAATATTCTGATCAAGAAAACACATTAATAATTTAAGAGAGTCACAAAAGCCTGTTCATTGGAAAGACTGCAGGCAGTGAGTGCTGAAGCAAAGAATGGAAAAATGTTCAGATTGTCTAAGATTCATCTTTTTTAAAAACAGCTGTATATTGGGACAAGTGTATTCCTAGAATAAAAGTAATTATATTTCAGAATGTGTTAAATATGAGGTGGATGTGTTAACTATGAGTACAGAACTTTTCATTCAAGTTCGGAAGGCTTTAAAACTTTAAGTTTTATAACTAAGTAACTTGAAAGAATATTGTATTATTGATGCTTTCACACCATGATTGCAAAATTTCCACAACATTGTATCTGTTGTAATGTAGCTATTTGGTGACTCATTGGCCTAGAATTCCTTATTTCAGACAAGTTTTGTTTACTTCTCCCCTACAATGATATGGCAGTTTGCAATTTCAGTGAATGGTCTGAAATCTAATTGTCAGCAGACTGAAGAGTCTTCTTTTTTGAACTACTTATTCATGTCTGAGGGTTATTCATAAGGCACTGTATGACAGGCTTGTATTTTTAAAGCCTATGACAAATATTGGCATTAGAGAAAGTAGACTGGGAAATACAGGACAAAATTTGAATGCCTTTATTTAGAAATGAACAAATAGCTACTCTAGGAGTCATTCAAAGAATGACTGAAATCTCCACACCCTTCTCACCAGTTTGGTCAGAAATTTAAAAAAAAAAAAAATTAAAATAAAAATAAAAACCAACCCATGAACAAACAACAAAAGTGCCAAAACTTCAGTCACTCAACTAACAAGAAAACCAGAAATAAGAGCATCCATTTAACTAGTTTCCTTGAATGGAAGAGAACTTCTTCTAATAGCTTACATAAGCTATTATTAGCAGGATTCTTCCACCCACAAATACTGCAAAAATAATATAACAGATTTGCCTTCCTGCAGTATGTTCAGTATATTCACATCAGTTTGTTTTCCTTCTGAACATGAGAAACATTTCCTGCACTGCAAAAGTCATTAATACTTCCGCATACATTAAGGTCCATTATTCACATTCCCGACTATTTACACGAGATAGACCAGTATCTGATTTTAAATCATATAGAAAAAGCAAGAAAAGAAGAAAAGAAATATGTAACTAAATGCTCCATACGTCAATGAAGTGAAGTTTGCACATTAATTTGTTTATGGAAAACAAGGCTTTGCCTAGAGGCAAATTTCAGTTTGTCTCTTTTTTCAGTGCACAGTTATGTTTTTGCTTTATCACTGTATGAATTACCATTATAAACTACTGTATATTTGATGCTTGCCTATGGCTATCCAGAGGTCCCTGCTAATGGAAGGCTGAACAGCATTAGGACTACATTAGAAATGGCATGTTTTATTTAGGGACTACGTTGGTAACTTGGTACCGTATTTCCTTTTGCAATTTGCTTACCCTAATTGTCAAAACATTTCCTTCTTTTCAAAAGTGCAGCTGTTACAAAAGCCTACAGATGAGGCAGAACACGCCCTAATAATAATAACACACTTTCATTGTTGACTCATTGATAGCTTTTGCAACTTTTTGTTACGTAGTCCAATTTATTTCTTTGGTCTCAAAAGTTTCAAAATATCAACTCTATGACTGTATGAGTGGTGAATAGACAAAGTATTCTGAAACAAGCAGAATTTCTTAGATCTCTTAACTTTAACAACTGAGGACATTCAAATGACAAAGATAGAAGTAAGGCTTTGGAAAACATAACTTCTTATGTGACCTGCTTGAGACTGAGTTACATAACTGAAAGAAAGAATACATTTTCTGGAATTCAAAATGCCCTTCCTAGGTTGTTTGTTTCTTTGCAGTTTTATATTTGTTTGTTTGGGGTTTTTTTTGGTCATAAACACTTTCAGCTGAATTCAGAGCCCCTATATGAACTCCTATCTGACACAGTTACTAGGATTAAATATTTATTCTTCAACAGACACTACAATTGAAGTCTATATTGGCCTGAATGCTCTACCTAGCAGTCATAGAAGGCGACTTCATCCCTTTTGAAAACTGACTTTAGCTGACTTTAGTTCCAGTGCTTTTTAATCTGACAGCCTATGAGAGTTAGTTACGACAAAGCAAGTTTTTAAATTTGAATGCTTGCTGGCAGAAGTTTGGGTATCTACCCCTCGCCAGAAACTTACTGATGTAGTAACATTGGGTTTGATACAAAGTGACTTCTTAAGGAAAAAATTAATACTAAATACTGTTTTGCCTGAACAGTGAAAAGATAAACTTAGTAAGACTATGAACTCATTGGAGTGTGATACACTTTTATATGGCTTGAGATCAATGGCAACATACGGAGGAATGTCAAGAAGCAGTACTAAATTAAACACAATTAACTACTTGAAAATTGCTGAAACTTCCTCTTGTTTGCATGATTTAAAGATGCATTATACAAATCTCTAGGAAGCATACTCTTTGGAACAATCCAGTCTACGATAAAAGGAAAAAGGAGAGCAGGACCAAATAATTTCATAGTTATAAGATATTAAAACATCATAAATTTTTGATAGAAATGGAGGGAAAAAAACCAACAAATCCACAGACAAAACCCAACCATTCATGCTAGAAAAACTTCACATCAGATGCTAGCTGCACATTCAAAGAATCACAGTTTTTGCACTTCAGATAAAGTTAATGTAACAAATGGAAATATAAATAACAGAACTGTGCTTATTTTTTGTTAAAAAAAATCTCATTTTCATTTCAACTTCCCATCAATCACCAATGTGAAGCTTCGGTATGCAGCGGAAGTCCAGCATTCAGATTATTATGAGCCCAAAATTATCTTCTGCTGGTATACGCTGCTATGGTATGCTTTAAAAATCAATAGCTGCCAGCAAAAATTTGCTGCACATTAAGTTAATGACCTACTTGTGTAAGCTGTACAGTATATATAACAGTGTTCTATCAAAGACAAAATTGAACTTTTGCTACAAAAATGAAGACAAGAGTCATTCACCTCCATAAAACAGGGACACGTTCAATTGGCAGAGGATATAGATTTCTTTCCTCATCACAAATTATGTAATAACGATAATATATTGTCTCTATCACTATGTTGGTTTTAATCCACCACAAAAGTACCACCTGAATGAAGAGATTGGTGTACAGCCTGAGACCACAAAAAAAGATGGAGTATTTCAACCAGTTATGTGCTTTTTATTCAACTACTCTAACATAAATCAGAGAAATAATAAGCAAGGTGATGTGGGATTTTACAGTAAAGAATACCATAGATGCAAGTAAGGAAGGGGTTTTATTCCAGTTTATGAGTCAAGAACAAAGCCAATGTGGAATATCACCTATATTTATATACTTTTCTAAATGCATAAAATATATGTACTTACAATACTATTAAATGGGTATGAGAATTGCAAGATCTGCAGCAGAGATGCCCTTCAACATGACAGCTCTAAAGAGAAATGTCTTATGCTAGGCGATATGGGAGTCAGCTTTGCTGACTGCACTTTTTAGGAGATAATGTGCTAGATAAATTTGTCATGGGCCAATATGCAAATATCTACGCTGATCCTATACAGTCTATTTGAGATTAAAAAAGATGGAAATATTTTTGTCAGAAAAGCAGCCAAAGGAACAGCGCACCACGTTGCCCATATACATACATAGGCTGCCTCAAGGAAAAACAGCGTGGCCTTGGACAGGAAAACATGAGAGACCTACACTAAGCAAGCACAAGCATCAGCAGCCCAGGAGCAGGTCACCTGCTGAGTGACACGAAGGGTTTTACAATGCGTAAGCAAGGATTCTACCTCACCCGACAGGTTAGAAATCCAAATTTCCATATTCTTTACTTGTTATTGTCATCTTTGACTACAGCTGGCTCAGGGGCAAAATGGCTGACCACCTGAAAAGTGATTAAATTTTAGAACACTCCAAGGATGGGCAAAAGTTAAGAGAAGTAGATATATAAAATAGAAAACGAAACATCACAATAATAAATATTGCAAAATAGGGAAAGTATCCAACAGTGGAGTGACTATACCATTTTCTGAGTTGTTTTCAGTTATACTGTTCTGAAAATTCAGTAGAAATGCTCAGAAATTTTATAGTTTTCTTTCTTGCTAGAAAATACGTATTCATATATTTTTTAAGGTGTATCATTTCAGCTACTCTTTGTCACACAGAAGTCCAAAATAAATATTTAGTAAAGGCTGAAAAATTCAGTGATGATTTTTCTCTGTTCTTTAGCTTCACTGTTTCATTATTATACAAGAGATTTAGTATTGTCCTTCTAGTTGAATAAGAAAAAAGATAAAGAATTTCCAAAATGAAGAAGAAAAAAGATTTGACATAGTGCTATTATTAAATTTTTATTCTTTAAAGGATGTACAGAGTAATTTCTACAAGCAATTTCAATTTTAAACATTTTCTCAAGTATCTCATGAGAGTATGCAAAATTTAAGTTGTGCTGCTCACAGTTATACAGGATACTGTCTTTTTCCCCGAATAGAATGAAAATAGTCAAGACTCCATATTTTCTTTTGTGCTACTTTGCATTTCTTTGCAAATTGCTTCCAGTAGTTTTTCTCCAATAGCTATTGTTGCTGGGTATTGTCTTTACTTTTTGGTGTGTAATTTTATTGACAAAAGTATTGACAATTATGAAAATAGGAAATCTATGTGCACTAAAAAATCAGACTAAATGAGTCAATGTGCTTGCTGAGTAATGGGTAGGATTATTTCCCTTATTTAGAGATCCCTTTTCTTTGTTCATGATTTAAACAATCAATAGAAAGCACCTTTGGAGCTTTGCTTAGAGAAGAATAGCTTACTGCAAAAAAAAAAGATTTTGTAAAAAATTTATATGTACTTGTGCACATAAGAATAAAAGAAATGCAATGCTGAGTAAGTTTCATGAAGAGATTTGCTTTGAAACTGCGAGTCAAACCATAAATGCACAGATGTTCGAAGGTTTACATCTGTGACAACTTGAAAGATAAATGATTTATATATTTTCATTTTATAACCTTCTTTATGATGGGAACAGAGTGAGGTGAACTGTTCTATAAGTAATAAGTTATGAGATGTTGAAACATATGCTGAAAAGCTCAGTATCTTG
Source organism: Struthidea cinerea (assembly GCA_013397865.1). Lineage (NCBI taxonomy): Eukaryota > Metazoa > Chordata > Aves > Passeriformes > Corcoracidae > Struthidea > Struthidea cinerea. Next base: position 691,041 of record VZTI01005483.1, read on the forward strand.
AATTCCAAACTCAGTTGTTCTGGCTTATTCTTTTCAGCTGGACTCACGTAACTTCTGTTTAATATATTTTGCATTATCAAATATTATTATTAAACCCTTAAAAAGATATTCAGAAACAAAATCTTTTACAACTTCTCTATAAAGACAGAAACAAAGCTACACAAACTTTCTTAGCTCTATTTCAAGGAAACCTGGTGACATAAGGAAATATTAAGTGCTAAGGAAAGCAAGAACTGGCTAAGAAGGTTTTTCACAGAAATATGCAGAAGTTTGCACACATCCAAAATCTTCGGAATTTTAAAATCTTCACATGAACAGACTTTATATTGCACATGATGCCAAGCCAGATGATTGCAGTGTCAAAAGAGTTTCCAGTAGCATTAGAATATTTTCATTTCTGGTAGACCAATAAGTTGGTGTAAGATAACAATGTTGCCAAACTTATGTCATTACTTTGACGTAAAAACAAGAATAAATTATATAACCTGTTTCATTAGAAAGACCAGCTGTTTCTGTCTTCTATTACTGAACATGAACTTTTCTTTCCACTTTTCTTTCCTTTTTTTCTTTTGCCAGTAATTTCTCTTTTTTTCTTTGCAAACCCCAGACTTACACCCTGCTTCAGTAATGATAATTTATCTGTGGAAACAAAAAAATAAGCCTTTGCAAATTATTTTTTTAATATATCTTTGACATTTCATGTTTGTTTAATGAATATATTTTTCATAAAATCATGGAAACAGCAATTCTTTCTTTTTTCCAACTGATTAACACATGTATATTTCCCCCAATTATAAGCATAATAAACATGGAACAGGACAAGCCCTCTGCTAAATACCAGTAGGATAGCTCCAAGACCAGTCTTCTCTGGTAAATACTTAAAATTCTGTATTTAGGAAATTCTTTCAGCTCACTGCAGTAAGGAGAATTCCCAGAGAAGGATGTGGCACCCATCAAAGCAGGAGAAAGCATCATGAAACCACAAAAACTTAGAGGCATTTTGCAGTATGTTTGATGTCCTCCCCAAAAATTATGTTGTACTTTGAAAGTTTGCCAGCAAATAACACAGTCTTTCAACTGAAACCAACCATATCAGGTCTTCCCAAGCCCATTGTTCTCCAAGGAGATGGGGGGCAGATTTTCAAGAGGGGAAACAAAGTGTGACTGTGATGTTTTCTGTTTTGATAAAGCGCAGTATCTATTAACAGGCTTCACTCCACAATCTGTGGAAATATGGCCCTCTAGAAGGACTTCTTCATTTACAAGGAAAGCAAAATTAGGGTATGATTTCAGGAGTATGAAACACTGATGGTTCACAGAGACCTTCAAATAAGTGGATGGTGTCCAAGTGTCACTGAGTGTGGCATATTAATTCTATGAGGAAGGTACTAAAACAGGACAAAGACGGGAACAAAGGGTGGTGGGTAATGCTGGAAGCACAAGGAGACCTTTGAAGCTTGGATTTGGCATGATGGGAAAAGGAATTCAGTGAAAAATATATAAAGATCAGAGTGATGAGCTCAGTGCAATCCACAAGGAAGATAATTTGACTGCAGCTTCCCTTTAGGTTCTTGAAGAAAAGTGAATATAAGAAAAAAGAAGTAACTGCATGGGATGAAACAGAATATTCTGGAGATTCTTAGAATGAACAACAGATATCAATATGGTTTTGACAAACTGGTCAAGAGAAGTATGAAAGATGGGCAGCAAAATTCTTTGCTGTCGACAGAAACAATGGTAAAATCTCCATTAACTATTTCTCACATGTAAAAAGTGGTTTTGGAATCAGGTTCCAAGTGACAGTTATAAATATGCTAAGCTGAAAATAAATAAAAATCCCTACAAAAGAAAAAGTAATTAAGTGACGCATTTGAACAGAAAGTCTCAAGATTACGGATTATTATATCCCTCTTACTGATGAAATAGCAGAATTGGATTAATGGCAATTTCTAATGCTAATTTTTCAGCTACTCATAACATTTAAGCAAAAAGGGGGGAGAAGAGCATTAGAGGACTCCGTGTCATAAAATGTAATATGAAAGTGACAAAAGTCTAACACTCTTGTTCATAAGTTCATTTATCGTATTTAATTTTAAAAAAGAGAGCAAAACTTCTTCAGCAATTGCCAAAATATGACGCTCTAACTGATACCTCTCAGTTTGACTTGAAACAAAAAAAGGGAATTTAACTAAGTTTGGGGAAGTTCTTGTTCAAATTATTGATTTGAAGATAAAGAGATATGGTAGATCCTTTGCCTCAAAGAACATCTTAAATATGTGGGGTGGTGTGAGGGACAAAGAAAAGCTTTAATGTGGACTGCTGAAAGAAGGACAAAAAGGTCAACACTTGAAAAGAGAAGAGAGCATGTAGGGCAAAACAGGTGAATATAAACTCATTTTACTAATCCGCATGACCAGGGTAAAGCCTGGGAAGAACTCGGCCACCTTCAGATTGCATAGGACGTAGATAAAACTTCCATGTTTTTCACAATTCTTCAACAAAGTGAGGAAAAAAAGTACCACAGAAGAAAAAGTATATTACCTTGAACAGTAATCAGGCATATCAAGCTTTTGGGCCAATTATGTCTGTGTGATTTTTAGAATTGATTTTATTTTTAAGCGGCTCAAGAAGGACTATTTCTTCTTTTCTTAAGAATAGTGATATTTGTTTTTAGAAAAGACAACTAGATTAAATGACATAAACCTCCATTACAAAAGTAAATGTAATTACCAGCAAAATTTTGCTCCCATAGAAGACTAAGAACAATCATGGGTTGCTCATAAAACTAATAATTTATATTCTGAATTGTCCTAATGACAAATGAAAAATTTTTCATCTCATACCTCTGCTGGTAACTTAATTTCCAATGTAAAGATCTCTCTCATTTCTCTGAAATTTTTATATTATTGTCAAGATTCATCAGTCCCAGGTGATTAAATGCCTCTCTCTGTAGTGGAATAATCTGTTTTCAGTAGGACTAAAGATGTTCGATTATGATTCACCAAATAAAACTCTCAACTGTACCCAGGCAACTATCAAATTTTGATCCAATATCTATAGATATTATTAAGCTACATTTTAAATGAGTTTATCTTTTTATATTTTCCAGCAGAAGAGTTAAAAGATAAATTTTGGCATTAGCTTTACCTATTGCTTTCTTAATACAAATAGATTTGAGGAGAAAAATCTTTCTGTGCAAGATGAATCTGAAGTGAAGGTTTAGACACATGAAAAATATTCAGAGAGCTGGAGAAATGGCAAAGGAAAATCAAAATGTGGTAGTTGCAAAGTTATACAAATAAGTGGATGGAGAAAGAGAATTAACAAGCTGCCCCAATACAGAGTGGAAACCATTCAAGCTTGTTCTGAGTCTTATGTAAATTCTTTCCACTCTGACCAGACTGACTACTCTAAGAAAGTAATTTCCTGCTGCCACAGAAACTTGATTAAAGAGACCGAAACACAAATAAAGACCAATGCCTTGTAGTCCTCCCCTAAAGGGAAGCCGGCAGGGAAAGGAAGCTTGGAAACTGTGGGGCAGGCTCGTGCTAAACAGTCTGACTTCATTCTGGTATTTGCCAAGAGTGACCAGTCTGCCGCAGGTTTTTGTAATCGCGGTGTCCCTGTGTAATCTAGATGATTTAATTCCATGCCAAGTTTTATTTCCCTACAAAACTAAAAAAAAGGCTATTTTCTAACTCAGGAGCTACAAATGGATGCCAGCTAAGAACATTCTTATCACACATTGCAGAGCATCTTGAATCTTAAATGCAAAATATAAAATTCCAATTCTGATTCTATCTCTTGCCTGGAATTGTTTTATTATCATCATCTGAAACTCTACCGCTCGAACAGGAAAACGAATATGATTTTTTAAACAGAAGAATTATTGAGTCATTCACAAAAATGGCTCCATTTTGATTAGAATAAAAATGAAAAACAAAAAATTCTTTTCTCTTTGAAGAAACATCTCCCTCTACATAATAACCACATAGTGCATTATGAACATTAAAATTTACAACAGCAGCTTTCCTTTTCAAGCTACAAACCCTAATTACCTAATTTCTCAGATGATAAATCTAGAAACTAGATTCCAAACCACAAACCAATCTACTGGCATGTTTCTGTTGACTAGAACTTAGGACAGGCAGCACCAGGGTAAATTTAAGAGAGAGGAAGGGAAGATTTATCTCAGAGAAGGTCAGCAGAACACCTTCCCACTAAGAAAAATATTCTTGTAAGTCAATCCTATCTCCCAAGGCATGACAGAACTGTCCTGGTTTTGCAAAAAACTGCATGAGATACATATATGTATATATATATATATATTAGGTCCAGCTATTTATATAAAATGTAGATATGTACAGTGTACACACAACATAAATTAATGAAGATTATAGCTTACCAAACATATACTCCAATATCTATTGGAGGGAAAACATAGCAGGCCATAAGCAATCCTGGAGGTTGCTGGAATGTGTTGATGGTAACTTCTTTCTCCAAGTCATAGAGGATCCAAAGAGAGGAGGTGCTATGCTGGACCTTGTTCTCACCAACAAGGAGGCGCCAGTGGGGAATGTGATGTTCAAGGGCAGCCTCAACTGCAGTGACCAGAAATCACGGAATTCAAGATCCTTGAGGCAATGAGGAGGGCCCACAGCAAGCTCACTGCCCTGGACCTAAAGAGGTCAAACTTTGGCCTTTGGAATCTGCTTGATGCAGTACTGTGGCACTGGAGGGAACAGTTGCCCAAGAAAGCTGGTTGACATTCAAGGAACCCAAACTCCAAGATCACCTGATCATTTCAGAATCCCAACAAAGAGGAAGTCAGAAAAAATGCCAAGAGGCCTTCATGGGAAAGTTTAATGACAATGACAATGCTAAATTGGGAGGACCTGTTGATACCCTTCAGGGCAGAGAGGCCCTGAAGAGAGACCTTGACAAATCAGAGAACTTGGAAATCACTAACCTTATGAAGTTTAACAATGGCAAGTGCTGGATTCTGCACCTGGAATAGCGCAACCCTGGTGGTGTGTATAGACTGGGGAACGAGAGGGTGGAGAGCAGCAGGCAGTTGTAGGGAGTGATAAGGTTCCCCCTGATCCTCCTTTCCTCTAGGCTAAACAACCCCAGCTCCCTCTGCCGTTCCTCACGAGAGATGTACTCCAGACCCTTCACAAGCTTTGTTGCCAAATTTTAAAGAATATGGAACACTTCATGAATTTGTGAGTCTGATTTTTTTTAGTAAAATTTCAATTGGCTGCGCTATGTTACTGCCAACTCTTTCTCCTGAGCGAAGTCAAAAGAACATCATGAATAAAGGGCAAGAGAAGATTGCATTTTGCAAATATCTCTGAAACTTTAATTTTTCTTTGATTTTGGACTGAATTAAATCTTTAATAACAAGTGCGATCTCATTAAAATACCAAACACTGTAGCCTAGAATTTTCTCTTTTGATCAGAGATAAGTTCATCGTTTCTTACTATTTCACAGTCCCTCGTAATCTAAAATATCAACAAAAGTGACAAAAGCCCCTTCATTGTACAGAAACAGTGATCCAAAAATGTCAAATGAAACAGAAAACATCTTGACACTCAACAACAGAGCTAAAATTTTCATGTAGCACTAAGGCATTATTTATCATAAGCTGAAAACTAAATCAACCTAAACAGTCCCTTCCAACCGAAACCTTTCCATGATTCCATGACTTAAAATATAGAATATGCTATTATAAAAGCAAATTATACATGATCGTAACATCACAGTAATTATCCTTTTGTGAATTATTTTAGAACAAAACTTATTCAGAAGTTTCTCAATATATTTAAGTTAACCGAAGAATAATTTCTGTGGAACTCTGTAATATCAAGTAACACCAAAAAAATGCTGCAGTGATTTTTACCTCCTGATAAATTATTTCCAATTTATGGTGTGATTGCCAAAGAAAAGAATGCTATGTTTGTTTAATTGTTTGATTTTAGGTTTAAGTGTTTCTTGGGAGTAATAAGAAACACCAAGATGAAAACGAACATAATAAATTTTCGCACAGGTATCAAGAAACCTACCTAACAGCATGGTTTATTAGGACAGACATTAATTATCCTTTTTAAGAACAGAGGACAGAAACCCTGTTCATAAGAAATCAGAAGTAAACGCATTGAGTAACCTTTGTTTTGGTGAAAGACAGTCAAACTCTGCCAATATACATTTGCTATCACTTCACACAGACAAGTTGTTGCAAAGGCAACTTTGAAAAAATTACGCTGAAGAATAGAAGAAAATAAATGTAGGTTGGCTTTTATTCCCCTGCCTTATGTAATTGTCTTTAGATAAGTCTGAAGCAGCAATAACCACAATACGTAAGCACTGACCTTTACAGGTATTTCACTTTTTCCCCCCCACAAATTTCTGTGGGTGGGCTCTGCATTTTGCTAAATATTCAAAGATGGCTTTGTTTTCTAAAAGATAAGAAGACATAGCTCAAGCTGTGCCAGTAGAGGTTCAGGTTAGAAACCAGGAGGAAATTCTTCACTGAAAGTGTTTTCAGGCATTGGAACAGGCCGCCCAAGGAAGTGGTGGAATCATCCTCCCTGAAAGTGTTCCAGAAAAGAGTGGACATGGCACTTCGTGCTCTGGTTTAGTTGGCAAGGTCTTGATCAGTCAAAGTTTGGAGTCTATGGTCTTGGAGATCTTTTCCAACCTTAATGATTCTGTGATTCGATAATTTAGGAACCTTATTGAATAACTCAAATTTTTTCACTAAATTTCCCCTACTAGTGTTCTGGATGACTTGTATGAGTTGTATGGCTTACCTGGTTATGAATATTAAAAATTACAGCTTTTGATCATATGTGCAACATGCAATGTAACATAAGGAACTAGTGAAGATAAACCTTTAAGTTTTTCAGACGTAAAAGTGATCAAGTAATTCAATATTTATAGAAAAATAGGAAAAAAAGGCAAATTTAATATTTTCTTCTAAATGTAAATAAATATTAAAAATATTTTTTAGTTTGGTGATTCACATGGTTCTGCTCTAATTTCACAGGATGATTTGTATCAGTTTATAAACTGCACAATAAAATTTTAGTATGGTTGTATACAATAGTATGGTTGTATACAGATTACTGGAAAATAAATATTTGGAGAAATAAACAGCCAACACACTTGGCTTGATTTTAAAATGAATAAAATCTTTTTGATCACACAAGCCTGAGGGATTTGTGTTTTAAAATGTTCCATCATGGAGTGGAAACTAGCCTATACTTAAAAATATCACAATACTTTTGAAAAATCAAAGGAATTTGCTGTTTTCATTTTAAACTATTGATTTTAAAATTATTTTCTGTCATTACCTATCTCATGTTCCAACTCGAATGTACATTGCACTACTGCTTACAGAAATCAATAAGGGCTTTTTCAATACATGTAACAAACAATTTTTCCTTTATGTTTTGCCCTAAAGGTTTTAACCTGAAAATAATGGAACTGCTCACAGTCTGAGGCAAGGACACAGTTTCCACTAAGTGTGTACAATCAAGTCTTTGTCATGATTACCTTAAATGATTTTTACAAGAGATGGAGATCACAGCTGTAGTGGGTTGGGTTCGGAAACCAGGCGGAAACACCAATTAAGTGTAGTGGTTTAACTTTAGATTTTAATACATACTTACTTTTTGTTGAGATAAAAATTAGGAGAACGCAGAAGCAGGCACAACTTACAGACTATTACTGAGTTTATTAACAGATTTAAAAGACAGAAGGAAAACAAACTTGCTGTGGTGTAGTACATTATTTCTATGAATCTCACAGTTCTTTTACACTGCAAGCCATAGATCATCACATGGGGTTATTAAGGATGAATTATGTTGCCTTAAACACGAAGGTTTGTTTCTTACCCCTAGTTTCTTAAAAGGTTTTTTCTCTTTGCTTTTAAGCAGCTCGGCATGGGCACTTTTACAGTCTTCACGGGCTACACATGAATGTCCATCCTCCCATGTACTATAAATGGTTTAAAGAAATGCACAGTTCAATATTACAGTTCTTTACCACGGCATGATAGAGATATTTTAAACTGCGCGCACGACAAAGCGGCACCGCCCTTTCTTTTCTTCTGAAGCCATCTTAGCTCCCTCCCACGTGACGTGACTCACTTTTTGTCGGGCTCTGAAAATCACCATGACACCGCTTAACTTCACAGTGGAGAGTGACCTCCGCTCGCTCTCTCTCTGTGCTGCTGGCCGCACGGCATCTTCTTCGGTTCAGAGCAGAAACACACCAACTGCAGGCAGGAGGCTTTTAATTTGGCTCACGCTGACTCAGCATGGTGAAGAGAGGGTCCTGCCAGTCCCAAAAAGCCACTCACACGTTTGCAGCCACATCTGCGGCTCAGGGATAGCTCCCCCTCAACAACCCAGAGTCCGTACCGCGGCGCTGGGAGAAGGGGAGGGGGGGCAGAGACCCCGGCCCGGCCCGGCGGGGCCTGGAGGCCAGGGCCACCCCCACCACCTTCTGGCAAGCGAGCTGGAAAGGAAGGCCAAACTCCGCCTTCCCGCGCGGTTTAGAAATACATGGAAATTTAGAGAAGCGTTATTGGTCTAAAAGGTTGCCTGTCAATTCAGGGTCAACCCACTACAACAGCTCTAGAAGACTTTACACATTCACAACCTGTACTGAAGAACAATCATACAGAAATCACTAGATATGTTTTGTGTTATCTGCAGAGCTTCCTAAACAATTCGTAAAAGAGTCACACAAAACCGAGTTTGGCTAGATCAGAAATGCCTCAGCTGCTATTCCAGTGAAGTGTAATTCACTAAAACCAGGAAACTAAAGTCAGGAATTGATGAGGCAATTAAATAGAGCAATTGCTCTAAAAAAAAATACCAATCAACAAAAAACCAACAAAAATAAGGCGGATCAGATGCACTGTTGAAGTTACCCAATGCTTTGAATACAGATACAGAAACAGTTTTTCTTTCAGGAGAAATCAAATTGAAGTAGGTCAAAACTCCATGTTTAAGGCAAAGACAGTGTTTGAATTTCAGTTTGGACTTACCAGCAGAATTTGTACAAAGGTTTGTCACAATGGTGAGAGGAGCTGCATGGGCATCTGGAATAGATCTTTCTCTACTTGCAAATCCCAGGATTTAGTGAGGGGAAAAAACAGTAGTAAGTAGGGACTTACGTAACATGTTCAGGTAGCATTTTGTCCAAAGCTAACCTGGAATTAAGAAAGATCAACACAGAAAATTTGCTTTCAGCTTAGACATAGAAGCTAGTCCTAAAGTTTTACAGTTTGAGGGGTTCATATTAGAAATATCATGCTGGGTTGAATATGTTATGCCACACTACCACAGCACTTAAAAAGTGCAGTGAGTCTAGAAGGACTAAAGCTGGCCTAGAACAAAGGAGATGCAAATATCCATTTAGACTCATTGATGTAGTTGTATTTCAGGCCAAGGAAAACGCAAGCAGAGGAGGGAGCGTGTTTGTGAGGGGGGTGTATTTGACATGTAACAGGAATCATGTCTGGCTAGTGGAAAGCTTGTTTGCTAAAGTCATTATCACTTCTTTGTCTTATTCCTGTATCTAAGCTTTCTGCCATTCTTTCTCTTAAACCTGAAACACATGCCTTAACTCAGTGTGTTCTTTTCTCCTTCAAATGCCTCCTATCAGATGCAATTAAATAGATTGCACATATTTTAGGAATAAAAACCAGTGGAAAATTAGTCTCAGACATGCAAAAATTACATACTAACTTTCTGCATTCACCTCTTCAATAAGTCTTTATAATACTATGAAGTGTTACCCACAGCTAACAATATGCTCCCCGCCACAGATTTTAAGAGTGAAAGCAATGAGGTGGAAACAAAATGAAAAATGCCAAGCCACATTTTCTCCAAGTGTCTCTGTACTTCAGGTTAAATGCATTTCATATGGACAAAAGTAATTTTTTGTTTCCTAACCTGGATAATTTTTAGAGAGAGATTTTAAATCCATTTACTGTCTTTCCATCAAAAGCCCTTTTTTGTTATAAAATCTTCAATTAAAAAATTGTTGATGCTGCAGAAAATATTGCTTAAGAATTGAATGACACTCAGCAGGCAAAGAAAGCCTCCTTGTGCAGATGGGTGGTTTAAGAGTTTGGTTCTTCTCAAACCAACAGATACCTGTAAATTGCTCTTCTAGCTCCATGTCTCCATACAGGTGAGAATAATCCAGAGCACTGCACACTCAGTTTCCTCCATCATGTACTGTGACATTTTGAAAATTGGTTGAAATCTCCTAGTGGGAGAAAACTTTTCAGAAAACTTCCATTGAAATCCTGCCTAGCAGATTGTAAAAATGGCAAATACCTGATTGTGGGTAGTTATACCTCACTTTATAACAGGCTGTTTGGTAGTATGATTCATTTCTGTTGTAGAACTATGTCAACAGGTAATTCATTTTGTTGAAAAATGTCAAGTCAGCTTTCATATTAAAGGATATGTAAATATACTTCTCCAGAAACCTTGGATGCAAACGACATTTGCCTTATTAGTTACAATAATGTGATTGTATCTTTTGTCTGGAACTGCCACCATATCTGAAGTGCTGTATTTTCAGAAGATTAATATCCTCTAAATTAAAAGAATGAAAGAGCTCCGAGTTCCCCATTAGTTCTGGTGTTTGGATAAAAAGCAAGGGAAATCCATGACCAAATCTACAACCAGTAATAACACAAAACTAATATGCTGAGGAGTTTTTAGGAATATTGCTAATTCAATGATGCAGTATAAAATTTTACTCAGTGTTACTTACCTCCATTCTGCAATTAAATAATTGTTACACAGCTGACTCTATGTCATCAGAAATTCACTCAGCAAATGGCTTTTGTTCAATGATCTCAGTGAGCCCTGGAGAAAGAAAGAAAATCTTAACAGTTTAATACCTGTTCTTGATCTGCCAATTGCTGTCAATGTCAAGAAGCTGAACAAATACTCTTCATTCAAATGAATAGAACAGGACAAACGTAGATGATATTTTCTGAGAAGTACTGATAGCACCTTTTGAGGTCCCTGTTTTGTTCTGTTAAGGTTGCGAGTGGCTGAATCTTAAATGGAAATCTGGCTTTATTACAGGTAGAAGAAAATACTGGCATTTAGATCCACAAAGATAGAAAGGTTTCAAACATCAACTGAAAGCAATGAGATTGAAGAGTTAAATATTTCTTGTCTGGAGTCTAGATTACCACATGATTTTGTTACCTAAATTATTATTAAACATGTAAACAGATTTATAAAATAATAGCATTGTTAAAATGAGAGAAAATAAACATTTTTAATAAACATACTAAAATTATTTTTATAGAGGAAAATTGAGGGATTTAGAATGGTCTTTCTTCTGCAGAGAAAAATAAATTAGGGTGTAGCAAGGTGGGGGTCAGACTTTTCTCCCAGGCAACCAATGACAGGATGAGAGGAAATGGCATCAAGCTGTACCAGGGGAGGTTCAATCTGGACATCAGGAAGAGTTTCTTCATGGAAGGGATTGTTAAGCATTGGAACAGGCTGCCCAGGGAGGTGGGGAGGTGTTCAAGGAAAAACTGAACATGGTATTTTCTTCTTGGTTCAAAATTCTTTACATTTCTGTATGCACATCGATATTTTATTCAGAATCAGTCGCTTGTTAGGAAGATTTAGGCCTGACACCTCTCTGAGCATAAAGTGGAATTCTACCACTTAAATTAAGTAACCCATTAATTTGCCAAAGCAACCCTTTTGATCCCATATTAGTGGCCAAGCTCAATGCATCTTAAATTTCCTTTATGTAATCATGTAATACGTAATTAGGAATTCTATTTAATCTGTGTCTTTGCCATTATATTTAAATCATTGAATCCATAATATACCATTCTTATCCTTTATATGAATTTAATGAATTTCAAAGAACAATTTTATTTAATTGCAGCTTCTCATGCTAGTGCGAAACACATAAAAGCCCCTGATTCTGTGTAAGCACTGCTCAGCAATAATGAAAACATCCCTGTGTTATCAACACTGTTTTCAGCACAAATACAAAACATAGTCCAATGCTAAGCACCAGGAAGAAAATTAATTCTATCCCAGAGTAAACCAGCACACAGTTTAAAGTGTGAAACACATTAACCACCAGAGTGTTCACAGTGGCTTTTCAGTTGTAAAGAGGATTTTTTTTTCTACTGTAAAAAGGCTACACTTTGCAGCAGAAGCACTTAAGCCTTAGTGGATCTACTGAGTGCTACAGAATACACTTTCTGCGCCTGATTACAGCATGTTTTAGAAGTTACTCTAATAGATAGTGAGGTTACTTTGGGCATTGCTGTCAACTTGTATCGCAGAGTGCATCTACCATAGGCAGCACAGGAAAAACTGGGTAAAGGAAAACAGAGCAGGTGTTGTATCAGTAATACATTGCCATGCTCACTTCTGGGGCCAGGGATGACTGAGGAATTTTAAAAAGGATACTTAGTCTTTTGAAGCAATGGGAGGAAGATCGGAATTTTGTATCATACCAAATTCTTCTTGACTTGAAAAACAGAATGAACTGTGCCATGATGCATATGCCTATGCATTTTGTTTTATGGAAGTTCCATTAGAAGAAAAAAATAAATCCATCAAACCCCAATCTTTACAGTATTCTGATATTGCAGAAAGAGAGGATCATACCAAAATATACTTATATTTCTCTTGTTGAAATTTTAGGGGAGGTAGATTAAGTAGGGGATCTGGATCCAGTTTAGAGGCCAATGGTCTAGAGAAAGATACTGCTGATTTTTGTCCTATTTAGATTAGGTCATAAATAGGACTGCATATAGGGGAAAAAGAACAAAAACACATAGAGAGAGGGTTAGGGTTTGACGTTTCTAGAGCCATTCTTTCAAGATGTTGACATAAAACAATTTAGGAGCATATAATCTTAATCTCTGCTCAATCGTGGACATTCTACTAATTTTTTAGGTCAAAATAGAAAAGTACTATTCACACTGGTCATGCATTCCTTAGCATCATTTTTTTCCCAGCTTGTTCTGAGGTAGTCAGATCCAAATAAGACTAATGACAACCAAATCCAAAAGAGCAATAGAACAATAAGCACTCAGTCATGGAGCCAACTACTCTTGGATTTTCAATATTGGATGCAGGAGATATTCCAATGATACAAAGGAAAAACTATGACTTGGAGTTATTACAAAAGCATTTTCATACACAAAACAAGTTACTCTACCGTTATGCAATATTTGGTCTTCTAAAGACATATAAAATAAGGAATAACTGCCTAATTTCCTTCTTGAACAATACTGACAGAGACCACAGAATCACAGAATCACATAATATGCTGAGTTGGAAGGGACCCACAAGGAGACCAAGGCTGTGTGTGTGGTCTAGATGGTCTGCACTTGTGACACAAAAAGCATTGCTCTGCTGTGCTGCCCTGTGTATTCAACCAGCTGTCCAGCCCTCCTCTGCAATCTCCTTGTCACTTTCTCCATGACAGTGCAGGGTGGGGGCCTTCTCCATGCAAGACTGAGGATGAAGGGTGGCAGAGGGCAGCAGCCACCTCAGAACTTCCCTCTGCTCCCTGAGATGTGCAGATCCTTCTCCTTCTGTGTAGGCTAAACTCCATGAGTCCCCAGGTGGATAGACTGTGTATGGGGGTTATGAGAGGACCCAATGGCTGCTCCCTGGTTTCTGGTCCCAAACTATAAAACAAACAAACCAACTCTGCCTGTAGGGTACACCTGTGGGCAACACCACTTTAGTAAATTCTCATAAATGTGTCCACTATGTGAGCAACGTGGTCAGGACTCATGGAATGAAAGGTGAGAAGTAACTTCATCAAAACTCAGTCATGGTTTCTCCTCAGAATAGTAACACTGCCAGAATGGCCTTATGTATGCCATACTGCAAGCTAAATTATAATTGTTCCTGGTCAGAATATTTGCATCTGTGTATAGGATTTATAAGCTTCTCTTCTCATTCATTACATATTAAAAGCCACAGTATCACATTAATTTACTCAGAAAATTGTCTTGTATAAACATGTTTTATATATAATAAATTGTTATAAACTAAATGTATCTGAATTTTAAAAAACAATGCAGGAAAAATGTACTGATCAGAAATACTTGTAATACAGACAGAGAGTTTCCATACATGAAAAATTACTGATTAATTCTTATTCAACTTGCCGAATTATCTAATTTTGACAGCGAGATCTCACAGTGGCATTCAACATATCACCCCTCACTTTGCAGTGAAATTAAGTATCCACTCAACACTAAAGTGCTTGGCTGTTATTTGACCGTGTTTGCTCTTAACGCTTTTAAAATCCATTAGCTCTCATGGATCTTATTCAGATTGACAATGTTGTAGAGAATGAACAGTTACCTTTAAGTTAACTGGAAGACAAAACAAAATAAAAAAGTTAGATTGTGAAAACCTGAGAATTTATATGTATTGATCAGAAAATGCCTGCTATAAAATAAATGTAAAACCACATAAAAATGTAGAAACGTTAATACATTTCCAGGGCTGAAAAGATGAATATTTGTATCAGGGTCCCCCAGAATCACTTCTTCTGTTGTCACAGAGAATTGAGGAAGTAGACTGATGTCAGGTATAATTGATTATGTATTAACATTAGCTGATGACATGAAGGGGTAACGATAATGCATATGATTTATTATTGCTATATACACTGGGTAATGCTACACCACCCAAACAATTATTACTAGCTGTATCAGCTCTCTACATTGAAGCTGATCTCATGTTTGATATACAAGAATTTATTTACCCTGCAAAATGTCAACCAAACAGACTATTCTGTATTATTTAAACAAGATGTGCATGTTTTATTAGAAATTACATCACAGTAGAGAACACTCTTGGAATCACCTCTGAAATATTAGTCTCCCTTTTTTGGGAGATGGGCAGAAAATTTTCTCAGATCTTAGTAAAGTATGTACAAGTGTGTTTTGACTTCAGAAAAATAAGTAACCGTTCCTTCTGCGAAGCCTTTTGTTTTCAATAAAATTCTAAAGATGCTACAACAACAACCCTCCAAACCCTCCCAATTCTTTAAGTATAGCTTAAAGGTATGTTTTAAAGTTATTTGGATTTTAAATAGATCTGACTCCAAAATAAAGCCAGGTGCAGTACAGGCTTACCTCACGGACACTCCAACAGAGACTAGGCTCCTTGGCTTACCAAAATCTCTGTAACAACTTCAATCAAAGGCATAATCTGAATATTTTGAAGCCTTTGGGAAATTCTGTATTGGAATCATGGCTCCATTATCTTGGCCTGCTGTCTAATTTTTAAGTGTTATCCTAAGAAAAAATATGGAAAACATATATTCTAAGAAAAACTTCATTTAAGATATCAATTACATGAAATGATGAAAGAAAAGCTATTACATTTTTCATGTTGAAGGACCTAAGCTCGTGGTTTGCTGTTATTGTGACACACCATGGCTGCCCTATTTCAACTTTGTTTCTTGACAGCATTTGCTAGGAATTCAGAAACTCCAGCAGTATAAATTGTTTAAATTTGGTTTATAGCTCCATATCCAAAATCCCAGCTTTTTCAGCAATATAAGAATTGAATTTTTTATACCATTCTCTGTGAAAGAATAGAGTGTTCCATAAAAACAAAATGCACGGTATAGCAAGAATGATATTTTTGGGCAACAAGATTGAAGAATGGCTTGGTGATGTAGTATTAGTATAAATCATAGGAAGATATTACAGCGCATGTGGCAGTAGCCACTGCAGCAGAGGATTCAGAGGACTGGTGGATAGGCCTCCAGAATACAGAGGTCTGATTCTCACCCCATGGTTACAGCGAGTTCCCATGTTCCTAGTGGTTCCTAGTTTACATGTTTTAAATTTATTGGTTCAGGAGTTCTCCACCCAGTTTTATGTATAAGTTCATGTTTATGTATTTCCCCTAGTTGCTTATGTATTAGGTCTGAAAGTTCTCCCTTCTTCGATGCCCCATTGGTCTACTCATGTATTTGCCCCCCTTAAGTTATCCCTATGGGACATTCCTCTGTTGTCTGCTCCTCTTCAGTCGATCCCCCATTGGTTGATTCCCTTTGTTCCACCCCCTTATAAAATGCTGTGTTCTGTCTCGCTCTCTTGTCTTTGTCCCTGCATCCTCCACCTGCAATAAACCAGGTGGAACCCATACAAAAGACCCCTCTCTCATCCTTTGCCTCTGCTGACGCTTTTACATCATCTTTGTTTGGGGCTCGCTCCTTGCGAAGGAGCCAGCTTTCCCTGCAAGCTGCAGCTCACAGCTTTCCCTCCTTGCTGCAGCTCACAGCTTTCCCTCCTTGCTGCAGCCGACCCCTGCCTGCTGCAGCTGACACCNCCTCCTTGCTGCAGCTGACAGCTTTCCCTCCTTGCTGCAGCCGACCCCTGCCTGCTGCAGCTGACACCAAGGACGTCTGCAGCTGGACGCTGTGCAGCCTTGGGCAGCTCCAGCAGTGTCAGGAAGAGATGTATACATACTAATAAGGCAGGAGAGAACATGCCTATGAAACTGCCAAAGGAGGAAATCAGCACAGTTAAACATGAAGTCTGGGCCCTAGACTGGATGGGGGCAATGTGCACACATAAAACCCAGGTGTCACTGCTCTTGCTTTAGTGGGAGAACAGCCTGTCCCTGCTGCTCCTGACGGTGCCTTGCTGTTGCCACTGCTGTGTACCAACTAGTACTTCTAGACATAATCCTTGTACTCATCAGTAGAAGTTAGACATATTTAGATTTGTCCTCTGTAGGATTAGGATAATCAAATTTTCCACAGTGAGCATGAATATTGCTACACCATGCTAATGCTATGCACTGAAGTAGCAAGATACTTAATACAAGGAAAAATTAAATTGGACTAAAAGTGCTATGGAAGAACAAATGAGAAATGAACAAAACATTCAAATTGAGCCAAAGGGTGGTTAGCAGAAAGTGGAGCTTTGATAATTTGCTCCCTATTGTAAAAACTATTTATTTCTTAAAAAAGATGAATATCAAAATTTCACACCTATTTCTGAAAAATTAATTTATCGTACATGGGAGAATATTCCCCCAACACCAACGCTGGATCTGCTGAATGACCAAGAAAAGATAGTGATCTCTTGCACCAACAGCCGTATCAAGTAACATGGGTTTGAGTAGCAAAGTTACAAAGTATTTCCTTACAGCAGAAAGCTGGTAACTTAGCTGTGTCTCTGGACAGTTTAAGACACTTTGTTGATGGATAAAGACAAAGAAAGTTAAGATAGTTAACATAGGCACTTGTCTAACT
Source organism: Struthidea cinerea (assembly GCA_013397865.1). NCBI lineage: Eukaryota > Metazoa > Chordata > Aves > Passeriformes > Corcoracidae > Struthidea > Struthidea cinerea. The sequence continues at coordinate 708,367 of VZTI01005483.1, forward strand.
CTACTTCTAATAAAATTAATAAAGATCACCCTTGGCATGTGGGTAGCAAGTGAGAGAATATGCAGCTAAGCAGTACTTCATTCCCCCACAGCTTTAACTGAACGGGGAATTGCTGAACAGGAAACAGTGAATGCTCAGTTCACTTTGCTTTGCTTGAACGTGCTCTTCTTAAGGCAAATTTGACATTATACACTAAATTTATGATTTGTGAAAATATTTTTATTACATCCTACATATATAAGCATAAACAAAGTTTACTGCAAAGCTGCATGCTAAGGAAGAGTTTTGGAAAATTACAGAAAAAAAGCCCAGTTCTAAGTGTAGAGAATCAAAGTCATATCATCCCAAAGTTTAGCTTCCCATCCATCACAAGATACTTGCCTTGATGTAAGTATACTGCTAACTGGTTCTTTCTTGCAATAACTGGAACATATCTCCTGCAAATAAAATCCTTGTATTTATGAAGCTGCTTTCATAGCATTTTTTTGTCATTGATAAGTTTTCCCGAGTCCCCTTTTTTTACCTTAACTTTCAGCCTTTTCATTGAGCATCTGTTAGCTAAAATGAAGCCTATAATAAACATTTATGTCCCTCTTTATGCTGATTGTTGTTTACACCTATGTGGCAAGGCTGTAGGAATATATTGAATATTTATGTAGCAAGAAATTGCACCTCCAGCCTATTAAACACCGAGTGGAGCAGCTGGGATTCTCTAAATGCATTCAGGCCACTAGCAGTACCCATTATTTATCTACATTACTAGCTGCACTTGCAAAGATTATTCACTCTTTCTCCTATTAACACCTGATGCCAGCTGAATGGGAGCACATCCATTTTAACCCCACCATCATCCCAATTTGTTTGGAATTGCGTTCTGGTCTGCATTCTCATTACAATAAAGTAGCAATGTGAGAAAGTTGAAAGCCACTACCTGGTTTTTAAGAGAAAGGTGGTATTATGGGGCTTGCTGGCTTCCCCCCCTACGCTACTCCACTGTCGTGAGATATCACCCGGTACTGTGTCCAGACCTTGGGCCTCAAACACAGGAAGAATATGGACCTGTTGGAGTGAGTCCAGAGGAGGGTCATGAAGAAGATCAAAGGGCTGGAGCACTTGTCTTTTGAGGAAAGGTTGGGTGAGTTGGGATTGTTCTGTCTGAAGAAGAGAAGGCTTTTGGGAGATCTTACAAAAATACCTAAAGAGGATTTCAAGGGAGCTGGAGACAGACATTTCACAAAGGCATGGAATGATGTGATAAGGAGGAATTGCTTAGAGAGTAGGTAGGTTTAAATTAGATATATGGAAGAAATTCTTTACTGTGAGGGTAGTGAGGCACTGGCACAGGTTTCCCAGAGAAGTTGTGGATGCCCCATCCCTGGAAGTGTTCAGGGCCACATTGGACAGAACTTTGAGGAACCCAGGCTAGTGGAAGTCGCCCCTGTCCATTACAGGGCTGGAACTAGATGATATTTAGGGTCCCTCTCAACCCAAACCATTCTATGATTCTGTGACTATTTAACAAACTTCTGATCAGCTACAGTAAGTCAGTGACAGCTCTTTTGCTTGAGCAAAATCATAAGAACAGCATAAATCAGAGGCAAGAGGAGACTGTACTCTACTAATATCTCTAGAATGTTAAATTTTCTTTGTGTTTTCTTCTCATATCCTAGTCAAATCTCAATTTGCATTCATTTTATAGCAAAGCATATGCAGAAGGAAGTTCAGGATGTTATCCAGTCTATTCCTCTTCCTCAGTTTTATGTGTACCACTACTCACATGTATAATATTTTTAAAAAATATTAATAGAAATCATATTATAGTCCATTCTTTTTCATTCTTGTTAATCTCAGAAGTGGGTTCTAGAACCTTATTAGCTTATTCGTTTCTTTATCCTGTAAAGCTCATTAACAGGAGTTTGATTTCCTCTATATGTTTGGCTTTCCACTTGTTTTTTTAATTGCATCTCTTACCTAACCATACTAAAAATACATGAATGTTAGGTGATGTCCTATTTTTCTAGTGAGACTTGTTAATGAAACTACTTTCATTATACAGTGATTCCTCACCTTTAATTTATTTATGGAATTCTAAGAAATGTACTTGTCCTAGTAAAATTCAAACTTTAGTAGTGTTTCTGTTCAGCTTAACAAGTGATTCCCTACATTCAGAATCCAGTTTCTGCTCTTTGCTGATTTTAGTTTCTTGTGTGATTCTTATGAAATCTCACTACAAAACCATCTGCCTCTCCTCCATGATGGTGTAAAATGTCATGTCTTATTGCTTTTGTTGTGTATGTTTAGTTACATACGATATGTTGTTTATGGTATGTTATGTATTTGTTTATCTTAGTCCTGATCGTACTAGATAAGGAATGGATTCTTACGATAACATATTCTGGGAAGACATTTCAAGGACACTCATCAAATTCAGCTTAAATACCATCACATTAGCAAGAATTAAAAAAATTGCAACACTAAAGGAAATAATTCATTTTTCTGAGTCAATGTAATCAGCAGAGAAATAAAAGGAGTGTCTTTCCTAACGCACCTCTTCAAGGGCTTCTTTAAAGTCTTAGATTTTCTGGTAATGCAAATAGAAAAATATAATAAAAAGTAATAACTATTTGTAGAAACCTGGTCTCCATGAAGTTAGTAGAAGAAAACTCTCCCGCATTTTGATGAACTTGGGACTTTTACAGATGTCCAGCTTTTGAATTCTTTTGGAACCACCTCTCAAAGCTAGACAGCATATCACAAGATCCCATTGACAGAAACAAAATTTATTTTATATGTAGCTCACTATTTTAACAGAAAATAACTAATTATAGAGAAATAGTACTCCCAAACTTAACATAACTTTTCAGATCTCAGGATGGCATTCACACAAAGAGAGATTCTCTGTGTCCAAGATTTCTTCTAGATATACCAATATCAAGTTCTGGTAAGCACTTATGTAGCATTTTTTCGACTGACAGCAATCTTATGTATTTCTAACTGAATGAGCCCAAATAAAAACTCTAAAGGGTTCAGAAAACAAAATACTCAAGAAACTACTAATATCCTTAAGCATAAGCAGTGTTTCAGTGCCCTGTATTATCTTTGGGGAAAATTCATGACATAATCAGGATGAAATATTTTTTCATGACATGGATTATTTTTTTTAATATAAAAGTATCTTGATCTTATCCTGTTCATAAACATGGATACTCTAAGAATACTAAATAAGCAAATTTAAAAATAGTTCCAGCAGTATTTAGTGTCTGAGTTTTCTTACCAAGTGGGATGAACGTTAGACGACAAGATTCAGGATTAGCAATAAAATTATATAGCACTTTGAATACACAGAAAGCTTGGAAGAGAAAAGAATTGCTGAACAAAATGTGCATAAGTGCATGAATGGAAAGTGATGGACTTCTTTTCCAGAAGGTGTAAAATAGCTCATTGTTCATTTTCATCAGCACTGATCTGTTCGTATTGATCTTGGAGACTGTCGGCTGTGTTTTTAGAACTTTCAATATTGCAAATGATTAAGGAAAGTCACTGATGTTACAAACAGAACAATACCTCCTCCAAGCAGATGCAATGTCAGCTTCCTCCATTTCTCTTTGTGGCTTTGGATAATATATCTCCAGTCTTCACCTGGAAATCTTGCAAAGAATGTTAGGTCATCACAAATAAGTAAGCAAGCATGCCCGGGACAGAACATCTTACATTGTTTTCTAATAAAATAAATGCATTTTGCCACAGATAAAATGCTCTAAATTGCAATATGCACTGCATTAAATAAGGATCTGAAGATATATATTTCTGGAATCTCTGTCAGAACAATGAGAATATCAGGAAACCATAAATTTATGTGCTTGTATCTTTTCCAGGTTAAAAGAGCACTCACTGCATTATTTCAGTTATTTCTTGAGATACAATTTAGGGAGTTTCAAGCCTTTTACTAATGGGTTTACCAGTCTGTTATCCATCCAATTGTAAATATGCTTGTTACTTTTCGGAGCAGCCATTTGGTGAAATATTTATTAATGTCATTATACCAGAAAGATTGTTGGGCACGCTGGGATAGAAGTGGTATGCTTGCTGTGTACTAGTGTAGCTTATCAAACATGTCTTTTGCCAATACTAATAAAGGCTGTAGGCCTTGTACTTATCTGACAGTGTTAGGTCTTAGGATTCACCTGAGCTCGCCTTGACTTTTTAGCTTTTTGGTTTTTGCAAATAAATATATGTAGGCACTGCATGATGAACAATAGCTCTTGAAATTAAGCCAGGATATTGACAACTCAGTGTGGCATCCCACCTAGTCTGTACTCCAGGAACACTGGTACTGTCAACCTAGAATCCAGAGGGATTTTAGGAAAGATGGAGTTAATGGTAAGCTTCTTTTCACAACTGTTTTTAAAACACTATTATTAAGGAAGTTTTTCTGTATTAATTTGTACTATGATTGCATCTAGGTTAGTAATAGTTGTTTGTCGGTTTTAATTAGACTGTTAGGATTTTAATTAATATGAGAAGTTGTTGCCTTTACATATAAGGTGCACTATATTTTTGCTTAAAATGATATGGTGGGTGTGATACTGGATGCATGCATACTAAGAAACTTGCAGATTTAAAGTAATTATTTGCATCCAGTGGAATGTGTCTGCACCAAAACAGGCCTAGAGTACAGGGTAGTCTTCTGAAAAATAGTGTGTCTTAAGTTGTATGCATGCTGAAAAGGGATGTTTCAACATGTTCTTCATTAGCAGTTTGAAATTGCCCTAAATCAAACAAATTAATAGAGAGGGTTAGATTGGCAATGCTTTTTCTAGAACAAAGCAGACAGAGGTCACAATTACTTGAAGACCATCTTAAGGAGGAAACTAAGGATGTTAGCTTTCCTGCTTAGACTTGTGCACAAAGATTTGCTAACATATCCACTTTGTTCCTTGCAGACCCCAATTAGGCGTTTGCTGAAGCCTCTCAATCTAGTCTTGACAACAGCCTAAGTCCGCAAAAACCCTGCCCTGAAACCACATAGACAAACCTAGATTCTCTGTATATCCATTTATATCCATTTATCTTTAAAGTCCTTAAGTACAGAAAATATCTCTCCCAAATTTTAAACATAGGGAAGTAAAGACCTGAAAGATGTCCTTTTGACCAGCATAATGCAATGCCTGTTGCAGAGGTCTGACCTAAGAAATACTTTATGAGACATTTCTTTTTGCGAGTATTCATAAAGAAAAATAGCATAGAAGTGATGTTATTATTTTCATTATGTATCCATGTTTTTATATTTAAAAAATTAAACTCAATTAAAATTAGGCCCTATCATACTGAGCACAATCAAAACTATATATCAGAGAAAATTTTATGCTGTATAAATTAAAATGTCTTTAGTTGTGCTTTTCAGTGCTGCATATATGGTCTTGTGATAATTTCTACCAAGATTATTTTTATTCAGAAGTGGTCAAACCAGTAACATTTCTAAAATGGAAGGTTTTATTATGGAAGAATAAATGTCATTCTTTTGCTTACAAAAGAGCAGCAAAGAAAACCAGGTCAGGCAATGCTACTTCAGAGAATTGTCTTTCTAACATGATTATTTGTAACAAAAAAGCCAGCTTTAATTATCTGTAATCAGAGCTGTTCAAAATGTTTGTAATAAAGATCCACTGGACCTGAGAAGATTTTAATACTTTAGAAAAACCAGGCATGCACTCTGTGTTTATGGCTTTGGCAACATGATGATTCAAATGCTGCAGTACCCTAACAGGCATTACGTAGAATCTGCATTACCTCATTTACAATTTTTTGTTCATTTTTAATTGAATGTCTTACATATGCTCATCCTTCTTGATAAATCTGCTCAGTCTCTCTGTGAAATCTCTTATTTTATTTTTCTGCCTTCACAGACATCCTGATTTTCCCTCCAACACCTTTCTGCCATTCTCTCTCAGGCTTCCTCCATCTTTTAAATTCTGTCTCTGTTCCTAACAGCACAGAACCGTCCGAAATTCAGCAAAGGCAAATGCAGGGTCCTGCACCTAGGGAAGAATAACCCCATGCACCAGCACAGGCTGGGATCTGATCTACTGGAAAGGAGCTCTGTAGAGAAGGATCTGGGGTTCCTCGTGAACAGCAAGCTGCCATGAGCCAGCAGTGTGCCCTTCCTTGTGGCCAGGAAGGCCAATGGTATCCTGGGGTGCATTAGGAAGAGCACTGTCAGCAGGTCAAGGGAGGTGATCCTGCCCCTCTGCTCAGCCCTGGTGAGGCCACATCTGGAGTGCTGTGTCCAGTTCTGGGCTCCTCAGTACAAGAGAGACTTGGAGCTCGTGAAGTAGGTCCAGTGGAGGGCTACAAATATGATCAAGGGACTGAAGCATCTCTCTTATAAGGAATGGCTGAGGCAGCTGGATCTGTTCAACCCCTTGACTGAGAGGGGACTGTGCTCTGGCATTTTTTTTAAGAGATATGAATAAACTTTTGAAATGCTAAAACATAGAGTTGTGCAATAGGTAAGAAAGAACTGCTGTAATTGGAAAAGTCACATGCTATCCATGTTTACATGCATGTGGAGGACGTCTATCTCTTGGGGATGTTTTATGAGTGAAAGGGGATTGCAAAGGCTCAAAATGAAACAGGATGGATTACACAGTTCATGCTGGATGACCAAGGAAACACTGAATACCTCCCACATCTTCTGTCATTAACATACCTGCACCCATTTCCACCTTGAATAAAATTCTAGTTGGATGTTACTGGAGATGAAACACAAAACTCCTGTCGAGAAAGAAATAGGAGTATCTCAGAAAACATCTGTTTTCTTGTTTATAGTTACAACAAATAAGAGAAAACTTCCTTTGGAAAGGAAAGAGAAAAACAGAAAGAAGAAAACTAAATAAATAGATACCTCATCTTTTTAAGGAACATGGACTGTATTCATCAAATGGTAGATACACTGTAGATTCCTAAGCTAATTAATTTTTTTTTCCGCTTTCAGCATAGATTCATCCGGCACAGGAACAAACACATTAAAAATGCACCGATTAGGGAGCTCTTTGTGTGCTATTCTAAATATCATCATTTGGAAATCCACACCATTTTGCCCTGGGAGGGATCATACACTCCTCTCATGCTCTCAGAAACTCAAATATTTCCAATGTAATTCATTCTTATTTTCATTCTCTGGATCCCCTGTTTGAGCTATCTAAAATTAGTTATGTGCAGCATGATTTCTACATCAACCATTAACAATGCTCATAATTAAATCCATCTCTCAAATTATATTTAATAGAGTCTTAAATCAATGTTTCCTACTGTCACCAGAGTGGCCATTCATTACATATTTAACACAGAGATAAAATTTTTTTAGTCATCACAATTTTTCTCTATCAATTCAATTTGAATAAGGGCTGGGCAAGTGAGCAAGATGAAAAATTAAATCCAGATGATCTTATTGATTATCAAGATCTGACCCCCAAACTAAGCTTCATTAATTATCCTAGCTTCCACTTCAGAGTGCAGAAATTCAAAAGTTTTAATTACATTACTTCATTGCATGAAGCATCAATATCATTTATGATGTCTATAAAATTACAGACTCATTAACTGCATGCAGTCTTTACTGTAGCAGGTACTGTGCCATCAGTTTATACACGATGATGCAATTTGGGAGTAAATATAATCCTAGGAGTTTCTAAATTTAAGGATTGTTAAAACTGTACAGTGACACCTGCAATACTAATCCAAACGAAGAGGAAAACCAGTTAAGAAATCTAATTAAGGATTCAGGTTTCTTGCAAATCAGTTTTCAGAACAGCCCACAAATTTTACTGGTTTCAGCTACAAGACAGATGCACCTAAAGTACCAACCACTAGATTCCAGTGGATTTTCTACACTAGAGAAATGTGCTAGACAATGTTTATTGCAATGTTTTACAGAAAAGATATTCTGGTTTTCTGCTTGACGCATGAAGATGGAAGATTCAATATGTGACTGAAGTGCACACTCACAACTGAGAAAACTGAAGGGGGAGGAAAAAAATCCAAACCACATAAGTATCTCTTTGCCTTTAAATATTTCTTGATTCTGTAACACATGTATTCATCATTAATTGTAGGGTGTAAGGAACATTTCTGAACACCTTTGAAGACAACAATAAAGCCAAATCCAGGATTATAAAGACTTTTTCCCACCATCTTAAAGTGTATTCAGAGTAAACTGCTTTTCTTCTGGTATTCTACTTTCTAGATGTTTAGGATATATCTGGCTCTTAGGAAGACTTGCATCTTCTTGCTGAAATGTCAAACAGTCTCCAAACACGTTTTTGTCTTTGAACAAAGATTTTTCTGTATTTATTTCTGGTGCATGGTGACTCCAACAATTTCAATGCCATTAACATGATGTTATATGAGATGATTTTATATTTGTTGATTTCAGAAAACTGTGCAATTTTCCATGCAAAGCATGGTTGTGTGGAATTTTTTATGTTGAAGAAGAAAAAAAAGAGATGCCTGAAAGACCAAACAGGAGCATGTAACTCTTGGAAACAGACATAAAATAGTATACATAGAAAATACTCATAGTCTTTAAGGGAAATGCATGTGAATTCACCAACTGAGAAGAGACAGAAAATGGTGCTTAAACAGAGATTGTGCTGCAAACATCCATGAACATTTGAAAGCAGTCTAAAATCAATCATTCCTCCTCTACCTCAAATCTTGCTTTTCCAGTGTGCATTAATTGATCCAGTGGATTTCACTGTTTGCTATCTTTCACTCAAGAAACCAGGACTGTTATGTAGAAAGCTCAGGAGGCACATATCTTTACTATCTCAAGCTTCAAATATACTAGTAGGTAAATAACTATGCCTAAATACTACTGAGCAAGTCATCAGAATAACTCAACAACTCATATTTCAGACTACCTAAAAACATATTGAAGTCTCTGCTCTTAAAATAAGTAGTCCTTTGAACTACCACTTCATTTACCATCCTAATTGTAGCATTCACCAAACCAAGGTTAAAATCATCAAGGTCTTAAATAAGAAAATCAAGTCAGAAACATATGGAGCAGCAGTAGTTCTTCTGAGAGGTCTTGCAATTTTTTTCTAGCCCGACTAATTATATACTCATTTACCCAACAGGACAAATTATTAATTTCTTGCTAAACCTCAGTTCTAGTAATGAATTTAAAATGACAAATAATCAGTCAATAGAATTTTTGAAGTCAGGTGTTGTGTTTGCATAAAGATATTTTAGTGCTGACATCATATGAAGATATCAAGAAAAAAATAATTTGTTTGGTTCCCTCCTAGCTTTCTTCCAATGACTCATGCTGCCACTTTAAGACAGAAATTTAAAAAAAAAAAAAAAAAAAAAAAAAAAAAAAAAAAAAAAAAAAAAAAAAAAAAAAAAAAAAAAAAAAACAAAAACTTGGGTTTTTTTTTTTTTTTTTTTTTTTTAANGTTGCGTTTACTTTATTTATTCTTTTCTTAAATCCTGAGCCAAAATCTAGAAATTTAAGAATTTTTATGAAATTCTTCATTAATTTTTCCTTGAATGAATGTCAGATGGCCTAAGAAAAGGGCTTTGATAATCGTATGGCAGATCCCCCAGTAAGAAGCATACTTCAACAGGAATTGGCCAAGTAACAGAAAATACGAAATTTAACTAGGTCTATGAATGTCCTACTGTTAGAAGATATAAAGGGAATGAAGTTCTCTTCTACCTTCAGGGAGGAGAGGTCAGCTCTATCTATCCTTGTTTGTGAGACTTCCCACACCTGCAGTTCCACACCCTGCAGTTCTCTTCAGTAGGGATTTGTGCATGACCTCCCCATGTCAATGATAAATGGCTACTGCTGAAATAAGCAGGAAAGCCTTGAAACATGTTGTGCAGTAAAGGTATCTTCTTGGTCAGGTGTGAATTCCTGTTTGACTGTCAAACCTAAATTCACCAAGACAGGTTGAATACCTCTGTGCCCAAAAGCAGCAGCTCTGTTGTCAGGAGCACTGATTTTGACTTAATAGCGTGTTTTGGTCTGACTTTCTGTCTGAAGAGCCAGAACTCAGCAGAGGGTGAGCCAAAGAGAGAGTAATTCTAATTGAGCCTAACTGAATTGCTCATATCAACAGAGAGGTATTTACAGGTTGAGCTGCAGAGTCGCTCCCAGTATAACAGGTCTTACTGGACACTGGTCTAGAGCAGCAAAATCCAAATTCCAGATTCCTTGTTGTCAAACTGACATGGTCCAGTTTCCGTGTTCATTAGAGCATGATATTTTGCAACTAACACATAATACCTGGGGAAGCCAGACATTTTGCGATTGGTCTTAAGAGATGGCCAGCATCCTCAAGCTCTTATTCCATTTTGCCTTTTTTATGGTATGAAAATATGAACATTATCTAACTCTGTTGGACTGTCCTCCTCATTCCTCCTTTCTTTTTCTTCTTCTCCTGAAAATGGGGTTACATATAGCCAAGACTTTCTTAATGGCTATGTGAGAGGAAAAAACACTTGAAGAAGTAAATGAAAAGATTGTATTTTCAACACCAGAGTGAAAGCACAGCCCAAGGTGAAGGTTTCATAGGGTTGTTCTGGGGTTATTTTGAAAAAGAGATTTTAAGATAGTTTCCTGTGTGGAAACCCAAAGAAATAACACAATATTTCTAGAACTTGTGCTTCTCCCTCCAGAAGAAAATTTAGTAATCTTCTATTACCCTTTCCTCTTGAAATATTTTTATTGTAGGAAATCAACACTGTAGATGAGAAGTAGAAAGACATATGTGTGAGCATGCATGTATGGTTTTAGGCCTGCAAATTGCATAAATCTGAAAAACAAACACTGATTACAAAGCACAAGACAGTTAAAGACTGTAGTATACAAAAGCTAAATTTTAAGTCACTGTAGCATATAGGAAGTCCTAAATCTCATCTCTTTAAAGGAAAATTATGGAACTTCAGTGTTTACTGGTTATAGATCCACTACACCGGGTTTCTCTCTCCCTACCTGACAGCTAAATATGATTTCTCACTCTACTCTCCATCATGCAGTTACTTATATCTCACCATCTACAGACAGGACCAAGAGATAACCAATTCTTTGCATGAAGCTTGCCTGAGAATTCAAATGGAGAGTCTAGAGAGAGGGATTTGAAAGAGCTATTGCTGCAGACTTGCTGTGCTGGCAGAGCTCTGCAGCGATAAGTGGTACAGCCAGAGGTATTATATCCAGCACTAACAGGTATGTGTGGGGTCTCAAACACAGGAAAAGCATTTTGTACTAACACTGAAAACCAAGCTGAATTTGAGCAGAGATTTGAGCTTGCTGCTGTCACCAATTACCTACTTCAGAAACATCAAATTAACACATTTTATTAAATAAGGGCGAAATGGTTCAAGCACATCGATTGAACTCAGTGTATGGTCAGATTTGCTCACAGGCCTGAGCCTCGGGAGAAGACTGAATTCTTTGAAAGCTGAGAGAACATCTTTGTTTCTTCAGGTTTCCTCTTCCAAGAGTCAACAAAAGCTCAGCTACAAAGAACTAGCCCAGATGTCATTCTCTGTGTGACTAAAAGGTGAGGAAATCTGCACTGTGAATAGCAATAAGCTACAGACTCTACCTCTAACTGAGAGCTTCATTCCTTCCAAAGATGAATTTTTTGCTCATTAAGCACGAAAGGATCCTGCATCTCTGCATTAGGAGATATCAGAAGCAGGATCAGTCACAGCAAAAGATAAATAAGATGTATATATATATTTTCTCCCAAAGAGCTTTTAAAGTCATCCAAATATTTCCTGTTTAGTCTGTATCCTGATGAATCTGAGACGGTTATTCCTTATGCATTAGCAGTGTTGTTGATTAAAGCCAGAGGGTTATTGATAACAACATTTAACATCAGCAGGATTTGCAAATTCCAAAATTCCAGTTTGACCAACTTCCTAACCAAGTCAATTAGATTTGCAAGGCCAGATTTGTATCAGATGTCTTCAACACAGTTTCTCTCAGGTGGCATTTTCTCTGACATTAGATTGCAGTGTCAAATTATGATTTGCTCTGCAGTGATTAATTCCAGTTGCAGGTCAATTCAGCTCCTGAAACTTCCAGTCCTTCCCCTGTTAAAAAACAATGGAAAAGGTCATGACAGGTGTAACTGTATTTCCACTGATGGACGCATATCTCAGATATGCTTTGACTTACAGTTTAACCAAGACCAACACTCTGCTTCTTCACTGCTGTAGCTGTAATAAATTAAGCTTGTGCTATATTCAGTCCTGTTCAAAAGTTTACAGAAGGGATATTATCTGTCTTATAAAATCCAGCAATGATTAAATTCAGTGATTACAAGGAATGACATTACACTTAAAAAGGCAGTCAGAAGAAATGATAGGTCAAATCTCTTAGGTATATCTTTAATTCATAAACTCTATATTAGGCTCCTTTGTGCAAAATATCTATTCAAAGCACCTTTTTGTCCTGGTCTTGAAATCTATCTGTAAAATCAATTACCTCATTACCCCATGGGAGCTGACTGAAGGTCTCCCATTCATTGACCTTAATATTCAGTAAGGATCTGATAAAACAGCTGAGGATTGACCTGTCAGGAGGAGTTTGCCTGATAAAGTCATCTTCTTCCTACCATGTCAATAGAAAGGTAAGTCTGCTTTGATACTTCCACAAACTGAACTGGTAGTTTCAGTTTGCATCTGCTGTGGTTTAGTTGTCTGTGTTAGGATGAAGTTTGAGACTAAAACAAACATTTACATGCCTGAATGCATAGTTTTTCATGTACAGTAGATATCTTGGGCCACATTATTGTCAGTGGACAAAAAGAGCAAGAACAGTGTTGTCCTGAAGACAGTCATTGAATTACTGACTAAATCATCTTTACGGATAAACATACATTTCTCCTTTGGGTTTGCTGGTTTATTCTATGCTTCTGTGTACAAAATGAAAACAAACAAGAAAACGAACTAAAAGTCCAATCTTTTTGTAAGTGCATGCAGTAATCACCATTGGGTGTCTATGAGGACTTGGAGAGGGAAATAATGGTCAGTTATTTATAACAATAAAATATTGTTGAAATGAATTAAATGTCAGACTTGCACAGGCAGTACCACTACCTGGTTTTCATGCTTGAATACAGCCAAAATACCACCTACACTGAGTATAGGATTGTGTATTTCAGCCTAACCATTGGCTTCATAAAGTAAAGTTGTCACTAATTCTTCTATACATTTATTGAAAGGGTGAGTTCATGCCAGCCCCTAGCTCTACATTTTTACATTGCTTTTCATGAAACTATTTATTGACTGCTTGCATGTTTTATCATTCAAATACTTAAATTTGAATTCTCTAACATTTTTAAGAATTTCTTCCAAAGGTTAGCTACAGTCACAATTCGGGTTTCTCCAGGCCAATTTAAAAATGTTTTTTCACACATTCTCCCTTGTCTCTTTTGTAGCCTGTGCTTCTCATAAGCCTTGTTGTGCTGGGATTTTTATGATGAAGTTCAAATGGGTAGGAACTAGAGCTGACGTCAGTTACTACCACTGATTTAGTTTCTGTTCCAATCCACTTTTGATGGAGAAGGGTACCTCAGAACACAGTCGCTGCTGCATTCCAGTTGCCGGGAATACAGTGGAAAATTGAATTGAAGAACTTCTTTGATAGTTTCAGGCATATAATTTAAACATTTCAGTCCCTCTTAGGCCTGAAAGCCCCAAGGCCTGAAAGCAACTGTTGGGAGCTGAAAGCAAAAGAAAGCGCTTGCTAAGTAACAAGCAAGTCTTTCTTACAGCCGGGTGCAGTGGAATGCCAATGGAATTACTGCATCCATTAATGCGTAGGTTTTGTTTCCTTCCTAAAGAGAGACTCATCCATGAGAAAATTTCTAAAAAGGCTTCATACTTGCTTTTAAATTTTATGCTCACATTAATTGTCTTCATATTTTACTATTCAGTTTGTGAATGTGACTGACTATGGTCACACAATAGTGAGAGTGCTCTACTAGTGCAGAATAAGGATCAGCTAAAGGCAAAAACAACTCAAATAATCTCAAGAATTGTTATATTTAAATATGGTTTTATTTAGAAATATCCCAGTTTTAAGAAAAACAAGAAAAATAAGACCATTTATATATCAGTTTGCACCTAATTTGTTTGCCTTAGGTCAGTTTTTCTTGGTGAATCAACTCCACAATTTCACCTGCAAATATGTAAATCTAAGACTTCAAACTACTGAGATGGAAGCCCCTGTAGAGGATGCCATGAAATCCCCTTGCAAAGCTTTAAGTAATTCCTTTGGGTTTTACCATGCACAACCGCACAAAACCAAGAGCCTACACATTCCTAATATTCACTAAACCAAACTCCTTCAGGTCTTCCTGTGTCTCTGTGCACAAAATTCTCCTTCTGACTGAGAGCATTAACTCCCTCTGTAGAAATCTAAATGTTCTTTTCCTATAAGAGGACCAAATAATTATCTCCTATATTTGGGCGTAAAATATTTCCCACAATTCCAATAAGATCAATGAATATTGCTTACTTTTTCATTTGCATACCGCACAGTAAATCAGAAATCATCAGTCCCATCCCTGGTTCTATGCCAAGAAAGCCCAGCCAGGATTGCGCACAGAACTATGCACAACCTAAGAACAATCTGTTTTCACTTACCATTTTATCTATTATCTGGGACTGTTTAATCCTACATTGTGTATAGCTGAACTACTAACACTTAAGCTTCTGAGCAACATCTTAGACTTGATTTCAGCTGATGTCAGGCTAGGGTGAGGTGGAAGCATCAAACCGTACCATCAGCAATCTAGCAAATATGTAGTGAAACTCTGGCTCTTTAAGTCGTCATTAAATCACATGCTAACAAATAGGATGCAAATATGCTGTTCTCCTTCCTGACATTTCTGTATAGTTTTTAACATAGTGTTCTTTCTGTGAAACCACCAGACACTCTCACTTCTACTGAACTTCCTTCCCAACCATAGATTAGGGTGAGGAAGAGAAATTAAAACACTGGAGTTATTTAAAACTTAAAGCTGAAGAACACTCTCTGGAGAAGCAGGTTTCAATCAGAAACAAAATTAATGTTGCAAAAAAATCCTAGTCCCTGATGTGGAGATTGCAGAGCCAGTGCAGAGTTTAGCATGATAAATGTGCTGATACTACGTGATTTACCAGTGTCCAGACTCCTTGGTCTGACCAGAAAAACTATCTGTTCAAGGCTGCTAGAAACATTTAGACACCCCCTCAAAGTCAGTGAGATATTGATGTTATATGAGATAGAAAACCGCAGCACATCTCCTGTTCTTAAGAACAAAACACTGTCAGATGTACTTCCGATTGAAACTTTTGGTCCTATTTAGTTCCTGGAAGAGAAATGTCACTTTCCCCAGTACAAGGAAGCCACTTTGGCTTGTGATAGTTCTTGCTGTGCCTTGAAAAAAGCAACCTCCCTTGATCTGGTGGCAATGCTTTTTCTAATGTACCCCAAGACACCACTGGCCTTTTTGGCCACAAGGGAAGGCACACTGCTGGCTCATGAACAGCTTGTTGTTACAAAATTAACTTGTAGCAAAAATATCCCTGAATCTTCAACACTGTTTCCAGCACAAAGTGAAAACATAGCCCCTAGTAGCAATTATGGAAAAAAATTAACTATGCCACTCAAAAACAGCACAGGTAGATTAAATGATAATTGTGAGAAAATCAACAGTCAATAGAGAAGGAACAAGACAGTTCTAATACTGGGCTGTCAAAAGGAAGTGTTATTTGGTAATTCTCTCTAAGTCAAGACTTTACAAATGCTCTAGAAGGAACTGTGAAAATAAGTGCTGATAAATTATGTTTTCACCTCTGTGTCATTCCTTTTTTTCCAGAGATGCATATAGATAGATTATGATTTGCCTAAATTTATTTATTTATTTGAAACAAGGTCTTCTAAAATTTTAGTAGACTATTATTGCTATAGAGATTTATTTTATAACTGCCTTCCAGGTACTAATAATTATAAAAACAGGCTTGCTTACACTTTTTATTTGATTAGTTGTGCATGTCTGTCTTTGAATTGTGTGAAAACAAACTCACTGTTTGGTTTAGCAATTCTCTTCTAATGTATGCAATAGGCATTATTTAAATGAATTTGAACACCAGTGACTTTTCAGAAGAGACAAACACACCAAGCTGTGCATCACTTTCAAGGGAAAATTGATTTTACAAACAGTGAGTTTTCATCTATTTTTAAGAACATCAACCTATTTCAACATACTTTTCTCAGAAATGCTATCGACATACAATGAGTGGTCACTAACATTAAAGATACTGCCTTTTTTCTGTCTGTGTGTATAAAGGGTATGAGGGCTGTCTTTGTGTGCTAATCAAATTGCAGTTTGAGAGACTATACATTCCTTAATTTCCACTATTGTTACAAGATATTTTTTCTACCACTGCATGTCTTACTTGCTAAAGACCTTCACTGTTGACAAAAATTACTTCCAAACAGCTTTGAAATATTTCTCAAGCAAAAAGATATAAACAAAATGTGAGAGAATGTCTTCCTCACCAGATAATGCTTAAAAATAATCAGTCAAAAAACCCTAACACAATAAGCAGTTAATTTTAAAGTCAGTTATTTCTAAATCAGTCTGCAGTCTTTAAAGTACATTACAATAAAATAATCCCCAATTTTACATGTCAGTTACTCTTTTGCCGTGAATTTCTTCACACTGACAAAACTCATAGCAGACATATCAAGAATTGTGTGGTAATAACTATGGGAAAATAAATGTATCAGTGAATGAAATGGAAAAATAGCAGCTAATATTTACTAAATTCAAATTCAATTCCACAACCATGTGTATCTTACTTAAAGCCAATCAAACTGTTGTCTAGGATTTTGACAAGAGTAAATTAGGACAGGTTCCCAGCTAATAGGGTGCCTATTCTGTAAACGACATCAAAGGCTTCTCTGCTTGCAAAATAAATAAATCCCACTTCTTTAAAATCACTTTGTGGTAACTCTGGATTTATAAGGATCTTTTTCTTGACTGTAGCTTACTGTTCCTCCTGTTGTACATCCTAATCAAATTTGCATTATTTAATGAGTTAATATTTACTGTCTTTTCTTCAAAGTGAAGAGAAAGAAGTGATGGTGGGAAGGCTCACAGGCAGCTAGACATAAACCTTACCCATGCTTTTCGAAAAAGAAATACAGAAATGAAGCATGTATGTCACACACATTTGGATGCCACTGCACGCCTTTACTGCCTTATTTGTATTTTAAATATGACTCTTGAGAATGACCCTGCATTGTTGTTTCTTAAGAGTGCAGCTGGGATTAGTATAATGTGATTCACAAAGGGTGTCCAGGAGAAAAACATTTCCCTTGATATCAAAAATACTGCAAGCTTTATGCAGTATTGCTGCAGGAAGTCTGCTGTGCTGGACTCATCCTCTTTCAGGCAACCTATCTTCTGGTAATATCCTGAAAGGGCTGTTACATTACATGCCAACTATACACATAATCTGTGTAGGCAACTTGTTTGCAGACTGTCAATCTGTCCATCAAGGACAAGAGGCACAAGACCCAGGGCCCACAAGCAGCTCAGGTTGAGGGCAGTTCACTTGAGAACAAACGTAGGATCTGTTCTAGTTCTCTTTATGAAGGTCAGAAACACAACTGCCATGTGAAAGGGAAAACAAAAAAGGATTCTAGGAAACAGCAGGGCAAAATTTATTTCTTTGCATGAGCAAACTCAGTTTTGGCTGTTTTCATTAGGACACAAATCTGCTCACATAAGATCTTTGTCCTGTATCTCTTAAAATACAAAAGGATAAACATTCCCCATTAAAATATCACATGTGGAAAGGACTCAAAGGTTGTAATAGGATGTTAATTAGAGAATGAGTCTGAAGAACTTTAAAGCCAGCCCATGAAAGAACATAATTTCCTTTCTTTATGTTGATTTAAACCTTTGCTTAAAGAGCTTACAGTGAGCACATTTTCTCGAAAACTCTACTATTGTCCAAAAATCACCCTGTGGTTCTGGTAATTTCTGGCCAAGCCAAGTCATACGTTGCATATGCCCACTTGTAATCACAGTGTGCTACCGACATGATGAGCAGATGAATACTATTCCCTGTGTTAAGGATGCGTCACTGACTTGTCCCACTCTCAATTGCAAGGAGTCTGGAGTCAGGTTGCAGCACTGCACAGCACAATGGTTCTTTTTTCCTCAAGAACCCTTAAATCAGTCTAGGATTATGACAAAGTGCACCTGTTCTTTGGGGAATGGTGAAGAAATTAAAAGTGTAGAAGCAGAAAAAGAGAATTCATTCTAACATTCACTATTTTTTTTTGGACCAAAACCTCATCCTTGGTTGAGATGTTCAGCACACAGGACTGTGGTGATGGCTATGTCTATGTGTATGCAAACACATATGTAAGAGCCAAGCTGTCCCACTTTGCTGGTCTCCTTTATCTCCTTCATGCAGAAGGGTATGCTTTGCTGCAATCATTTCTGTGTTAAGATGCATCCCAACCTATTACTCATATTCTGGCCAGCTGCAGGGTTCACCTGTGTGTTTGACTTACAAGCTGTTGAAACCTACAAGAATGACTAAGGATGATGTACCAAAGCAACAGCTCTAATCACAGCTGGACTGAGTGGGTGCTGCCGCCAGGCTGTCATGTGCTGAGGGACTGTGAAGAAGTCAATGATGATTTAACAAGATAGAAGAGAGCCATGTAAAGGAAGAGAAATATTGCAGGAGCTGACTATGTACAGCTCACACTTTGAGGCAGCTGGGCTTATTGCAAATGCACAGTGAATACACATTTTCCACTGGTGATGGACTGATCTAAGACCATATGGCATATGCTTTATTTTCTCCCTGTCCATTTTGAAGGATGGTGTTCAATCATCATGCAATGCCCTGCTAATCTTTCTATACAGGTTTGCAGATGGGGTGGGAGGTCAGAAGTGTTTTAACAGTACACAGTTTTCTTTCAGCTGGAAAAGTTCATGCATTTCTCTGTAACAATCCAATACATTCCCCAACATGGAAGATATGAAGGGAAACTTATTAAAAGAACTCTGCATCTCTCCTGTCCCAACTAGCTGCAGCAGCATCTTTCATTTTGAAGAGAAAAGATTATTCTGTAAGCATTCAAATATGCATGATGTGGGGATGCTTGGATACAGAAATGTTATGTGCTTTGGAAAAATTACCCATCCATTTTTGCAAGAGACTGAAGTAACGGTATAGGCTTGGGCTTCAACTGCACCCCTTATAAGTGAAAAATATAAAATGAAATTTTATCAGAGCTCTGAACCACCAATGTTCTCAACAGCAAAAATTCTTTTGAAAGCTAATAGAGACACAAAAGTGAGTACTGTGGTTTTGTGAAGAGAAACCAAACTTTCTGCTTACCTGATGACACTGGCCTCCCTTGCACTTGTTCACAAAAAATCTGTGAATACTTATTTCAGAGGTGAAGATCACATTAAGATCCAAAGACTTGGCTTTATTTCTCATAGTTTTCCAGTCTAGAACTGATGGAATATATCAGCTCCAAGCACATAGAGACATTGTTTTGACCAGAGTCAGTATCCCATATCTGTGAGATATTTCAGCCGGCCACAAGAAAAGTTTCAGGTCATTTGGGTTCCAGAAGCATCAGAATTTCATACTGAGAAGCTTATGTACAGTGTGACATTATTAAACACCAAAGAATAGAGGTCTTATTCTGGCTATGTGTTACAAAGCTATGTCTAGTGATAGTCTTCTGCAGTAGATTATATTCTACTTCATTGGCTAGTATGATAGGAAGCCCACCCTCTGTTCAGGCAGGTGGTGAAATGAAGTCACAAACACAAAAGAGGCTTTGTAAAGTAGTTAGCAGAAAAAGGACAAAAAAAAAATCTTTCTTTTTTTTTTCATGGTACAATAACATCCTTCACTTCAGGATCTCAAAGCACTTTAGAAGCACTGTAATTAAGCTTCCCATCTCTCCATGTAATATAAAAGATTTTTAATGCCTTTTAGCAAGAAAAGAGAATAAAAATGAGCAGGAAATAAACTGGTGTTTGCTCATTTAAATCATAATGAGAAGAAAAATATGCACAGCTTAATAATTGCCTTTATTTTAATTGTTCATAAGGAGCAATCTTTCTCCTTCCCACCCTAATTATGGAATAGACACACACCAGAGTGTGAAAAGCTGTAGAGCTTAGGATCACCCATAGCATGACAGGTTAATTCCATAAATGCTTTCTTCCCCACATCTTCCAACATTTTATAGAAGGTCTTTTCATCCACTCTTTTCTCCTGATTTAGTGTTTCAATATACCTTCCGTGACATACTTTTACTCTCTCAAGTGTGTTGATTCTTTTTCAAGATTGTGTTAACATCTCAGCAGAGAGAGGAAGGGAAAAAAAGAGAGAAAAAAGATGTGTTGTATCAATTGAAGCGTGAAGAATTTAATGTGAGATAGTCTTCATTCAAGACAAAACATAAACACTGAAATAAATGAGAGGAAAATGAGAAATAACAGTACTTCATGTAGTTATGAAGTATCTTGAAACTAAAGCATGAACTGAAATTATTTTGTTATCTTAAAGAACAGTTTGTCCTTTTCTCTCCTCTATTATCTCAAGAGTCTATTATGAAATCTGCTCAGCAGGGAACATTTTCATGTCAGAATGCTGTATTTTTAGTCAATCAACTGGTCTTTTACCAGGGCAGAGGGCTAGCTGTCTTTCAAACTGGAAGAAACATCTGCAGCCAAGAGTCTCTCCATTTATACCTGGCAAGATGGAAATGACAATATCTACCTTTGTGCTCTGCAAGTTCAATGTCTGTTAGCAGGGGTCAGGAAGCATTATCTGACATCACGCAGTGCACACAGAAGTTCAGCTCAGTTACCCTACAGTCTTTCAGGAACAGTCTGTGGATGTTCATTATTTTTCCGCTTCTGTACCCAACACATCCTATTTGAGTGGTTCTGGGGCTTTGCACTCTTTGTGTGTGCACGCACGTGTGTGAATGTGTGCTGATCATTTATGCTGCAAGACCCCAGGAAAGGATCTCTATCTGTGCTATGAGTTTGTAAAACACTGGGCACCCCAGGAACTCAGTGGAGTTCTCTTACTCCTCTAGTTCAACAAGCTGTTATTTTGAACTGGTAAGAACAGCAACGGTATAAAGTTATCTTAATTCACTTCAGTACATTAAAACCTCCTCAGGAAAATGACTCATCTGTAGCTATTGAATGCTGACCTTTACCTTTGATACCATAGCAATCTTACACCCTAAACAATTACAGAGGGTTCTCTACACCTTAAAAAGAAACATCTCTCCTGGGCACATCACTCCTCTTGCAACTGTCTGTTCTGTGAAGTGACCCAGAAAATGTAAATTTTTATGATCTATAGCTGCCCTGTTACATATTTTGAGACCACCAGTGTATTAAATGTTTTGTGTTTGGGGTTTTTTTCCCCATTTTGATTGATTTAAATACATTTTATAATTGATAACTGCACAAAATGAGTTTACTCAGTGGTAATGGATCAGCAGAAGCAGTACCTGTGACTCAGCAGGGATGGGCTATGGACTAGAACCACCTCCCAGCCCTGTTGCAATGAAGGGAGCCAGTGGCTGGTCCAGCTTCTATTTCAGACCACTTCAATGAGAGTCCCACAATACTGCTGTCACATGCCAACAGCTTCTGATCTCATTTTTCGCTTGTCCCCTTTTGTAGCTGGGTGAGCCAACACTCAATCTGAAACTTGATACCCTGAGACTTATCAAGGAAAACTGCTGTATGAAGAGACATTTAGTTGACATCAGGGCACAAGGACATATATACCCTTAAATTCACGTTCCATTTTTAGTGCATGACAGTTACAGGATTTATGGTCCATCTCTTCTCAAGTATTGCTTTTCATTTATGTAACAATAAGCATTCTTAGCATTTTATATGTTCTGTCTATTACTGCTTTTGTGGCACAATCATTAGAATGACTTACAACTGTATTAAGTATGTTTTATATTTAATCATGACATAAAATAGAGAGACTGGCAATGATCACTGAAAGATTGCCTTAATTAACTAACTCCACATCTTGGCCTTTGCAAGTCTCAGTGCATCTGAACAAAGACTTACTGGTAACAGCTTGCTCTACACTGAAATCAATGTCAGGACTTACAGACTCTTACCCAGTAAGTCTGAGAGACAAGCAGCAACATTTACTCATCCAGAAAATGAAAAGCATCAGCTTTGTGAATGCCTATTTCTATTTCAGCAACATATCCCTCCAAACCTGTTTAATGTATCTAGAGTCTAGTCCTCCTCTCACTGATGTCATGATAAGCCATGAGTCCCCACTGAAATCTGTAGGGTTATAGCAAAATGAGAATGGTTCTATACTCCCTCATTCTATTCTCCTTTTGGTAGATTTCACAGTGTGTGTGCAACTGCCAAGTTCAATGAATTTTCTCCCCATTTCCATTCACATAACTGATATCCCCAACTTGCCTTTGGGGTCATGTATCAAAAGATAACTAAAATAACATATCACCCCTAGCTAACAGAGATATCCTTGTGGGTAGGAAAGATAAAGTTGCTATACCAGCAAGCCATTTATTTTTTTGGGCAGGTTGGGCTCTGTGTGTGTGTGTGGGTGTGTGTGTGTGGGTGTACTCCTCATTTGTAACCTTGTCATTGCAACACCTTAATATTTTCTCTGCAAATATAGATGAGAACTAGCGTATCAGTAATAGACAAATTCTCATTTGCATGAAAAATGGCAACCTTATCAAGCTCTTAACAGCCCTATGTGATCATTCAGATGTATTTGAGGTAGCATCCAGGTGCCTAGAGAAAGGAAGGCCCTAAACTGTCAAGTCACTTACTGCAGCAAAAACAGGTGAAGATTAAATACAGTTGCTTACTAAATTCAGCTGAGTCTAAATACAGCTGGAATGTGGATGAAGGACAGAAGTGTGTAAGGGAATGGGAGCCACTCTATCACCTCTCATTGAGAATGCAATTAACAGAGGGTTACAGCACAAAACCTAAAAACCCACAGATGGATTTAACTTGCCTCTGGTGTGACACAATCTGAAATAATCCCTTCTGTCCAGATTCTACATTACTGTTTTGTTTTTTTTTTCCTTCAAAAGGATTGATTTCCATACTTCGCATAGTTAAATACAGAAACAACAACCAGGATTATGAGAATTGGGATTGTTCAGCCTGGAAAAGAGAAGGCTCCAGGGTGACCTAGTTGTGGCCTTCCAGTACCTGAAGGGAGCCTACAGAAAAGATGAAGAGAAAGATTTTACAGTCATATAGTAATAGGGCAAGGAGGACTGGTTTAAAATTGAAAGACAGCAGGTAGAGATTAGGTATTAGGAAAAATTCTTTACTATGAGGGTGGTGAGGCACTGGAACAGGTTTTCCAGAGAAGAATTAAATGTCCCACCCCTGGAAGCATTCAAGGCCAGGTCAGCTGGAGCAACCTGGTCTAGTGAGTGTTGTCCTTCACTCAGAATGTTTTATGATTCTATGGTATTAAAAGCGCATGGTTATTTTATTTACTGGTGGGCTTTTACTCTAAGTTGGACTACAGCAGAGATTTATAACTTTAAGCAATTTACTTTCAAGATACAAATACTGAGACATGTCCTGGCTCTGCTGAATTACTAAATAAACTGAATACAGGAGATCCTTGATCTGACAGAGGTCAACACACAATCTCACTTTGGTTAATGTTCAATTTGCAATATTTTATATATAGAGTACTGTAAAAAGTACATGTCTGCTTTGTAACATTGAGAAAAATATACAGGCAGGATGCTCACAAATGAGCTGTCTTCTCCCTAAGTTTGCTGTTAGTAACAGTGAATATAGGACTGGTCAGGTTCTAGGTCAGACTCTGCAAATTCACAGAAGATTTCAAAGTTCACAGAAGATTTCAAAGCTGTGTTATTTTGTACTCACTAAAAATGTAAACCAAACAAAATCATAAGACATAGAAATATCACATTTTTTAAAATATGTTATTTGCCTGAATTACTTTGTTGTTACTGTTTTTCCAAAGGTCACCCTGCTTGGTACACAAAAAGGTTTTTATTTTAGGAAAAAACATCTTCTATAGGTCCATATTCTGCTTCATTCTTTTTGCTTCCTATGGCATATTAAGAGTCACAAGGAAAAACAAGTATTTACTTAAAACTAACTGAAATAAGCACTCGTAATTTTAACTCTGACAGACTAGAAGACACAATGAAGAACTCAAATGTTACTGCATCAGTAGTAACAGAAACGTAGGTGACAAATTTGATTGTGTAAACTCAGTGAAACAGATGAAGAACCAAAAGTATAAAAGCAAAGACATAGCGCACCTATACTCTGTCCCAAGTGTTTTAAAAATAGTCACATATACCTGTTAGTTTAAATCTGTTGATTAAACAAATACACATAGGAAACATGCTTATCTATAAATCTGTGCATGTGTGGAAATAACCAAACATACACAAGTATTTAGGTATTTCTGTGTATTCATAAAGAAGGAGCAAGAGAAAGCGAAGTGGGCTTGCAATTATGTGTTGTTGTCCCTTGATAAATGAAAGCCTAAATGGCTGTGACTCATAAACCCAGTTC
This sequence comes from Struthidea cinerea, assembly GCA_013397865.1. Classification (NCBI taxonomy): domain Eukaryota; kingdom Metazoa; phylum Chordata; class Aves; order Passeriformes; family Corcoracidae; genus Struthidea; species Struthidea cinerea. The sequence goes on from VZTI01005483.1 coordinate 733,047, forward strand.
TGACAGCAGGGATGCTCCCACTGGTCAGGTAGGCTTCTGCAGCAGAAAGGTGTCAGTCCAACCTTCTTTGCTGGATGTGGTTCCAAGGAGCTGTTGCACTCTGAGGAGCAGCAATTAGAGACTCTGAACCACCCACATGAATTTCACTCAGGTGCTCTTACCTTGACTTCTTGTTGACCTTTGCATATCATACCAGAAAAAGAGAAAAAAGATGAGACTGGAAAAAAGAAAGCTAGCAGGCTTTCATGGTTTGGGTTTGTTTTCCACATATGTATGAATATTTCAACTGAGTGAGAAAAGTACCTTTGTAGTCCATCAAAAGAAATACAGTAGGTGTTGTTCTTGAGGCAGAAGATGTCATCTTTTGACAGAGCTATCTGTAATGTTATCTGTGGATGTAGCTCAGTCAATAAATGTGTGAATGATTACAGTCTTGTTAGTCATGTTATACTGCTTCACAGTCTTTGGAAGGTCCCTCTACCTCTGCAGGCCGTGATAGATTGGTCTGTCACATTTGCTAGTCTGCATTGCAGTGATCTTGCTTCCTACCTTCATCTTTCCTCTCCTACCCTTCCCCTCCCTCCTCAAGCCATTTCCATTTGACTTTCATGGCAGTCATTCATTGTATCAGCAGCTCCCCTTTAATCAGAGCACTGCTTCCATCTGAAATAGCTGGTTAAATGACTGAGGGTCCATTAAGTGAATTATTTCAAGCTCTTGCCCCTTTCACAAATCTGCCCCTAAAGCAACACAGCAAGTAATAAATTTGAAGCACCTCTCAGTATGGTGAGGGAAGCAGACTGCACTTTACAACTAGCAATTAGCCTTAGGGCTTCAGATATTTTTCTTTTCTCACTACAAATGAACTCACTTGGTTTAATTTGTTTGTTTGTTTGCTTGTTTTTTTTTTTTAAAGGAAAATGCAGGCCTTGTCCAGGGTTGAGTGTCTGAGACTGCTAGCATGTCCTTATATTCTATTCCCTGGTTTATAGTATCCTAAAATATTGTGATATTCTGTAACATTTTTTGTTTACTCAGTGATGGGGAATTATGGGAAATTATGATCCAGCAATGCCAAATATCAGATAGATTCAATGTCATCTCCATAAACAGATTGACTCCTACCCACTGAGGTTTATACAGCTATAGGAAATGCAGGGGATCATAGGACAGGTATGTACAAGGTGGTTTAGAGAATTAATCACCCTGTAATTTTAATAAAGAACAGGACTTTTGTGCTGTAAGCATAGTGACAGCAGTCATAATAACACCTAGGAGTATGTGAAAGAAAATCCTTTTTACCCATACGATATCATAAAGTTAAGATGTTTGAGCTGAAACAGTAAAATGCAGAAAGAATCACAGACCAGTTTCTTGTCTATTCAGTATATCCCGCTGTGTGCGAAATCCAGGTTACTTCACTACTTTCTTGCTCGGCATTCAAATTTGTCACTCTTTTTACCCTTTTTAATGGAATTTACTTTGCAATTGTATTATCCTGCGCACCAAATTTCTACCAGCTTTCTCCTTTCCCCTTTCCCAGTTTTCTTTCTTTTTTTTCCTCCCTTGGGACTATGTGTGTGGGAAGAATTCTTTTATCTCTCTTTCAGCTTCATCTTGTAGTACTTTTTTGTTTTCTGGCTTTTTTTTTCTCCTGCTAAATTTATATGCCTTGTGATATATCTTTTATCAGTCTCACACGTACTGTTGCTATTCCTTGTTCCTGATCATCTGTTTATATGTCATCAAGTGCACCATGTGCTCTTGGCAGAACATCTGCAATTACTAGATAGTTTCTCATCTGAAAATACAGGGTGTTACCATCACTGATATAATTGAACTGAGCTATGGTTATGGACTGTGATTAGGTATTTTTTTTCTGTGACAGAGAGTATAAGGGAAACAGGAAATGTGGCCCTGCAGTTTTCTGAAAAGACAAGAAGGGTTTTTAGCAAGGTTCAGCCAAGTGTAGAGCAGGCATAATATGCTTGAGACTTCAAATTTTGTTGTCATCAGAGGAGAAGCTATCCATATAAATAAGACAGAAAGGAATTTGATTTGGCATCATGGTTAGTATTTGATTGTGCAAGAAAGGTGAATAGAAAAGTGACTGTTAATTTAGGGGCCATTCTTCACAGTTGACAGTGATTTATTTAGAGAAATATTGCTCAATCTCAAATAAAATTGTGGTTTAGGGAATACAGATGCTTCTCTCTACTCATACTGGAAGTCAGTAGCCATGGCCACTTTTTGTAAGTGGGACTACTATTTTTTGGCAGACTGCGCTCTTCCTGTTTTCCTTTACTACCAAGGGAGCAGTCGAATTTAGTAGTTGTTAAATGCCTCTTAGCTGATAGCTATAGATAATGTTTTAAACAAAATAAAGTTAGAAATACATAGCAGCCATGCAAAGATCAATCTAAATGCGTTCACCACCAAACATTTTCAGATTTCAGAAAGGATTTTAGCAAGTCAGCCTTAGTATAACTGAAAGAGATTAAAAGACTGTGTCCAAAAAATGTGTGGAAGTTTGACTTGCTGTTGTCCAATAACACAGGTAAATTCAAATCAGTGCCGCCAAAGGTCCACTCTGTGCAAGAGGAGCTCCTACATTATTGTGTATATACGAATATACCTAAAACACATGAATCACTGCTTTGACTAACTCAAGTAAATATTCACCACGGCAAAGTTCTTGTATTTGTTTGACAGTGAAACCCATGTACATCATGTAGTTTTACCTCTGAAAATTACTCCTAAAAACTGGAAAGAATAATAAGACAATGGTAACTCTGGAGCGACTTCTCAGAAAAAAACCATTGCGTTCCTTTTCATTATTTGTCACTTAAAATATCACTGAACCAGCTTCCTGATCCTCTGCTATACCACAAGTTCTTCTAGACTGGGGAAATTCTTAATGAATACCTGCTGCATCTTTCACAACAATCATAGGTTTCATCCTAGATGACATCCTCCAAAAATACCACACAAGGCTGAGTTATTAGAGAGCCTTCATCTGCATGAGAGAGGAACTGTGCTTGGAGGAAAGAGACAATGGAGGGCTCACAGAATTGCACTGAAGGGAGGATTAATTTTGGTTTTGAACAGTGTTTTGGATCCCTCTTTGAGTCTGACAGTGACAGTGGAGCACACAAGTGGTTGTTTGGCACTGTTATATTTTTAATGTATGTTGATCCACAAGACAGATGAGCTGCAGCAGACTTTTCTACTTTCTTCCCAGTTGTCACTAGTTATGCTTTAGCCTGATCCAGCCCACAGGTCTTCAGCAAGCTTTCTTTCATTGTTATCTGGATTGAAGTTCTCCTTTTCTGACACTTTCAGCCCTAAGAGAACTAAAGCCCAGGTGGCTTTACAGCTCCTGCATCTCCCTGTCATTAATTGTAATTGATTAACTTTCTTCTTGTAACACATTCCTGATCAGCTCCAGGACATCCTTCTTTCTTTCATGCAAAGACTTTTTTTCCCTTATCTGTGTTACAAACTGCAAGTGGCAGGTGTGGGAGTAAAGAATTTTCTCTATGAACCCTTAAGCTTTTCTAGAACTACTTAAAACCCCTTGCCTTTTAGAAAGCTTCCTTTCTATGCCTCACTTTCCATCTGCTTTTTTTTCACCAATCTACTCCTTAGGACCCCAATACAGTTCTGTTATCTACACTAGAATTGATAAACACACCTCCAGTATTTATCATCATGCCCTCACTGTCTTGTTTTCACTAGCTCCCTTTGATTTCTGCAATTACAGTGTTTGCAGGTCTGCCATGATCCAGGGCAATGGTGTGGTACTATTTCAGTTACCCAAGGTATCACCAAAAAGTTGTTGTTTTCATTGCATTGTCAAGCTACCATTTCTGTGTTCTACCACTGAAAATTCCAATTTCTAAATATCATAATGACAGAGGACCTGGCTTCTACTCAAACTGGAGTAATTAATCTTTGACTACTGAAAATTATTCATTTGAATTCCCAGTGGATAAAGGAAATCTCCATCCATTGTTCTGAACAGTGGGCTTAACAATCAACCAGTATAAAATAGCTATTTGCTTAAAACACTACCAAAAATCTGGAGTATTTTATTGCTGCTGTATTTTCCTCAGTGCTGGTTAATTTCAGACCCAGCAGAGACTATAATTCTTAGGGAAATGAACTGTTGCTTACAGTCCCCACATTATAAAACAGTTACATTACAATTGTCTCCTTTCTGCTGCTTTTATTCAGGACAGAATCCCAGAGGAACTACTCTCAAAAGAGGTGTTCCTCAGACACAGAAGGGAGAGCGGTCAGACTTTTGGTAGGAAAAGGAGTAGATGTACCTAGTATAATTTCTCAAGATGAGAGGTTCTAGGCAGATGTCAGAATTAAAATTAAAAACCACTGCCAACAATCTAGCTACTCATGCTAGAGGTATGCTCGAGTAGTGAATGCCAGTTATTATCAGCATTTGAATTAACAGTTACAAAGTCCCAAAGGAGATTTCCTTGTTCTCTGTTTCTTTTAATTCAAAATGCCATTCAAGAGATGTAGAAAGGGCTCTGTTGGAGAACATTTAAAGAGTACAAACCAAGTATAAAGAGCTGTGGTTCTCCTAGGATATTGTGTTTGTCAGCTCTAAACTTACTCAAGCAAGCACCGAAGTCGAGGACAGTTCTGCCTTATGATTCTGCAGTTTGCCACTTCAGGGTCCCAATTCAGCTTGGATTCCCAGCACACTGCATAGGAAGGACATTCACTCTCCAAGAACTCTCACTGAGTGTGTCCTGCTCTACTGAAAGGCTTTTATCATTCATGGAGATCTCCTGATTAACCCTCTGGTCTAAGTTAGGATAACAGACTGCAGCTTTTTAACCCCTGAAAACCACATGAGCAGTGTGAATTTGAGGAAATCATATGACAGACATCCTGAAAGCCCAGATCCTACCCTCTTGCTAGACTGGTTATATTCAGGCAACACTAATATACACACAATTAATCTCTTAATGGAGAGTTTTGCTCACTATAAGTCTTAAAACCAACTATTCTTACATACAATAAAATTTTTGCTTTGTTGAGAGTTAAAAGGACCATAAAGGTCATTCACAAACAAAAGACCACCATACAGGGAAAAGGCCCTCACCATGAGTCCCTCACTTGTGAACATTTCTGATTCATGCCAGATCCCTGCTCTCTTAACTGTAATGGAAATTAAGATATTAATTTCTACTGCCACTCTGCATATGTTTTCTCTCATCTGGTGCACTTTTTAATAAACAGATTTCCCTCAGTTATTTCCCATTTGAAAGAAAGAAGGGAAGAAAAAATATCCTTTGCCCCCTTCAGGAACTTTATCTTTGTTAACACAACCTTACGTTGTCCCTCTGAAGAATGTAAGATTGGTTTTGTTGTGCCCTGCAGGGCTTCCATGTCCCCAGAATCCTAGGGCAGTGGCACTGTCAAGTTGGCACACTGTAGCAAAAATGTCATTTTTTAATTATGTGGTTCTAAGGGAATCTATTATGTACTGCTGAGATGCTGAAATCAGACGATTTATCTCCAAGGCAGCTCTGTCTACAATCTAGAATATATATCTCTTGTCACTGCAGGAAAAAAGAATGAAAGGATGTTTTTATTTCTGGTGCCTGATGTTTATAAATGTATCTTTTTAAGTTATGCAAGCAGATTTGTGGGGGTAGGGTGCCGAGGGGCTGGGTATAAAAAAAATCATAGTCTGATGCTTCTCCAGGTTCTCTTGATCTCCCTAGTAGATTGTCCAAGGTCAAAAGGGATCTAGCTGCCCTTCAGTAAGGGTGTCATACCCTTATGACAGGGCAGGATGTCATACACATCCTAAAAGGGCTCATGTGCCAACCATAAACTAGCTGGGTATAAGTCATTGTGCTGAGAACTCCAAGCACTTAAGTGCTGAGAGCACTGTAAAAGTGAACATCAACAAAAGGACCAGGCAACTTGTTTACCTCAATTAACATAAATACTAACCTCTGCTTGACACCTCAGGTAGGTGTCTGCAACGGTTTGAAAGAATCTTTATTTCTTACACACTAGGTGTTTTCGTTCAAATGAATAATGATATATCTAGCAGATTATTTACAACAACACTGAATTATTTTTCTTTCCTCCCTAAGGTATCGAAGCAGATCAAAGAGTTTAGTACATGTTGTTTGTATTTTTTAATCTGCAAAATTCATTACACAAGCCACTCTGAGAAGCAGGATCTGAGCTGCCAGCCGTTCGTATCTATTAACCAAAAGGTACATTCCAAGTACTTTTAACACAATCCCACTCACGCATATTTTGAATTAATGTATGCTTTCTGTATCCTATAAAATTTTACAAAAAAGTTGTAGGGTAGGACAGAGGGAAAGAAATATCGACTATCCCATCAAAACTGTAATTCTTGTATTGCCCTCTAGTGCACACATGACAGCATGACACCCTTTTTTTTTAAACTCTGCAATATAAATTACTAAAATGAAACATTTAATGTCATTTGATGGTTTGCTGGACCTAATTTTGACAGAAACATTATATACAGTTTGTTTGAAATACATGACTAAGTTGCCTTCACCAATCCCTTCTGGAAAATCTGAGAAATAGTTTGATTCATGTTGCTGACAGACATGCAGGCCATGTCTTTTCAAAACAAAATAAGTATGGTTCTGAAGAATCCAGACCCAAAAAATTCAGTCCTTCAAAACCACTTGAAATGAAGCATTTGTAAATTACAGGATACCTATAATCTTGACTATATGAGGGCAAAGTAAAGTCTTTAGCAGTATGTCACTGGTCTGCATACACTTACTTCTAAAAGTCAACTGCCTCCCCCACATACAGAAAGATCAGCATACACAAGAACACAGGAACATGCACAATAGTTAAAGTGGACAGAGAATTCACATACAGAGATGAAATCTATCATAAAACATTGTAGAGGCAAACATTTCAGAGGCTGTGGATTCAAACAATAACCTTGTTACTTATAAGTGCTTAGCCAGGAACAATCTCTAAGTTTCAGACCAACCATTTGTGACTTTATGAATCACTGTAAAATCTTGTCATTTTTCAGATGCTTTTCTCTCATGCAGCTCTTAAATGTACTTGAGTACAGGAGACATAGTTGCATCTGCACAAGGCAGAACACTTTCAGAACACCAAGCACCTGGACAGAATCAAGATTTGAATAGCAGAGGGAAAGAAATGGGATACCATGAAGATATATGTCTGTAATTGCATTGTGTAAATGGGAAAGCATCTACCATCCTTGTAGCATTAGTGAAAGCACAGCTGCTGAAGGAGCTATCAAGTAAATATATTCCAGGCCTGTGTCCAGCATGATAAGCAGTTTGCCACTACCAAAGTCAAGAAAAAAATTATTTGCCACTTTAATAATGTCAGACTTTGATTACAATGTGACACTGTGCCATGCTGATAATCTTAACCCCGTATTTTTATAGTAATCTTTATTGAAGACAACTTCTGGACAACTTTTGACAATTAATTTGTTCTTACATCTCCATGTAAACACAGGATGCAGATGTTTACCTCATTGTTTTGTAGGAAGCTGCCCCTGTAGTAATAACAGTTCCTACCTCACCAATTTTATTTTTCAGGATTGTGACACGCTTGTTCCTAATGCTTCATGATTTTTTTTCTGGACCCATATCCAAATAATTTTAAAATAATGATAGCAAGATTAGCATAGTTAGAGGTCATCATAATCACAGGATAGAAATAGTTAATTTTTAACTTAATGCTTGAAGATATGTTGGCATACACCTGTTAATGGATCATGAGAGATAATGGAGATTTGATCAATATCCCTGTTCACAGCTTTTGAACAACCCTAGCAAGAAGCCAGAAATAAAAAGTTTTAGTATGGTCCTGCCTGCCAGGCACAGCCCTTTAGCCACTGCTGTCTAGCTTTTGGTTTTCAATCCACAAATCTTTTCACAAAGCAGAAAACTGTTATCAAGCCTACATGGGACAGGCAAGATCTTTTTCTTTAAAAACCCAAATGAGGAGCATGTGATAAAACTTTCTATTTGGTTATCACAGAATGACTTCCTTAGACTGACAGATGAATATCTACTTGTTTTACAGTCTCTCATTCTTTGGGCTTGCAATGCCATGCTCACAAAACCAGACTCTAATCACACTAGATTGCCACCAGATTTGTTCCCCGCACTTCAGGGTGTCATTCTTAAGCCTGCTTCTACCACCCCAGGAAAGCAGGGTAAAAATAGAAACATCATGACTAGAAAATGTTCATGGCCACAGAACTGCTTTTTGTGTTAAGGAGATACTTAATGTCACATGCCATTCATGTGGTTTCACCTCTTCTTTCTGTATAACATACTGTGCTGGTTTTGACTGGGGGTAGAGTTAATTTTCTTCATAGTGGTTGGGATGGGATTATGCTTTGGAGTTGTGCTGGTAACAGTGTTGAAACTTCAGGGATGTTTTCATCATTGCTAAGCAGCACTTACAGAGAGTCAAGGCCTTTTCTACTCCCTACTCCATCCCACCACCGAGAAGGCTGGGGGTACACACAGAACTGGGAGGAGACACAGCCAGGACAACTGACCCCTACTGACCAAAGAGACATTCCAGACATTATCACATCAAGCTTAGAGTGCAAAGCTGGGGGAAGAACAAAGAAGCTGGGGACATTTGGAGTGATTGTGTGTATCTTCCTAAGTCACAGTTGCATGAGGCCCTGCTTTTGTGGGGACAGCTGAACACCTGCCTGACCATGGGAAGCAGTGAATTAATTCCTTGGTTTGCTGTGCTTGAATGTGTGGCCTTTGATTTACTTTTTAAACTGTCTTTATCTCAGCACCTGAGTATTCTCACTTTTTCTCTTCTGATTCACTCCTCCATCCCACTGCAGGGCTGGGGCAGGGAGGAAGGAGTGAGTGGCTCTGTGGGGCTCAGTTGCTGGCTGGAGTTAAACCATGATACATACAAGTAGCAGAAAAGATGTCACTGATTCAGGATGTGCTACTGTTCTCATTATCTTATGCAACAGTTTTTCCTCTCTGCTTCAAAGGCCAGTTCGTTGCACGATCATTGGAAAAATCCTGTCTTGATCTTTTTTCTGGAAAATTATTTCAGTCTTCCAAACTCAGATCATTCACACCTTGTAGCTCTATAAATTCCTTTTAAGCAGAGGGATCTTATATCATCGAAGTGAAAATTCAGCAGCACTAGGGAACTGGATGAAAAATTCTCAAAGAAGTTGATTAAAATAAAAAAAGTCATAGTTCAGTAATCTGAAGTCATGAATTTTTTCTTCAGAACATCCTGAATGTTTTGAAGTCTTCTGTGACTGATCATGAATGCATTCACAACTAAGGTCCTGCAACATGCTTGTGGATTTGGGTTACTCATTTTTGTGTACCTATGTTGTTGTTAGCTTTATTTTGGGTCAGTTTATTGTTTGGGGTGTTTTTTGGGGGGATAGTTATTGTTGGCTTGCTTGTCTCGGGGCTTTGTGTGTGTATGTTTATTGCTTTTATTTTTTATCTACTAATCTTCAAAATGTTAAGGTTGCTTTCCCATCCATCCCTAACTTGGGAAAAGACTTGAAATACTGCTTTTCTATTAAGGATCAAAAAGCTAACAATAAACATTCAACCAGAACTTTTTCTTACCCTCTATTTTACAGACTGTGTTCTGTCTGCTAAATCTGAGAAAGTCACAGAACCACAAAATAAGCTGAGTTGGACGGGACCCATCAGGATCATCGAGTCCAACTCCTGGCCCTACACAGCACAATCTCCAAGAACCACACCATGAGCCCAAAAGCATTGTCCAAATGCTTCCTGAGCTCTGTCAGGCTTGGTGCTGTGACCACTTCCCTGGGGAGCCTGTTCCAGTGCCCAACCACCCTCTGGGTGAAGAACTTTCTCCTAATATCCAACCCAACCCTCCCCTGACAGAACTTCAGGCCATTCCCTCAGTCCTGTCACTGGGCACCACAAAGAAGATATCAGTGGCTGCCCCTGTTCTTCCCCTCACAGGAAGTTGTAACTGCAGTGAGGCCTCCCCTCAGTCAATCAGGCTCCTTTTCTCCAGGCTGAACAAACCAAGCAACCTCAGCCACTCCTCAGGCGGCTTCCCCTCAAGGCCCTTCACCATCTTTTTTCCCCTCCTTTGGACACTCTAACAGCTTGATATCTTTCATATATTGTAGTGACCAAAACTGCTCACAATATTTAAGGTGAAACCACACATCTAATTCAAGCACTTAACTTTAATTGTTACCTAAATTAGACTTCTGGCAACCTTATCCCGAAGAGACAAGCAGTTTTTGTGAGTAAGCCAGACCTTTCACATTCTGGAGTGATTTTAAGAGAAGCATCAAGTTTCCTTTGCTATTCCTTGATTTCTTTCCCTATGTATGTTTTAATCCCCTGTTCAAATTCATCCTGGGATATTCATGGACCATAACCCAGATTTACAAACTTTATCTGTGAGAAGTTCAGAGGCCATAAATTTATGATCTGTCATGGTTTTCTTTTCCTGAAATCCTTACACTTTGTTTTTCTTCCCATGAAAGTAAAATAATGGCTTAACAATTATAATAATGAAAAAATAATAATGACTTTTTAAATCATAGTGTTTCCCTCTAGAACAACAGTTTTACTCTACCAGTATTCCCACTGATGTATTCTTTTTTTCCCTAGAAATGGATTCTTGGCTAACTGATTTTGCTGACGTGCCTTTCATTGGTGTCCAAATGTACTTTGCTACAGCATGTTATGGGAAAGTAGATTAAAAATGGTTTTTATTATTCTTTTCTTTTAAGCAACTGACCTAGACAGGCCAAAATCAAAAGTGCTTGGTATGAGATTGACCTCAGACAAGGACTTCCTCTTTATCCTTTTGAATAAATACCCATCTTAGGATGCATAAAAGATTACTGAAATGCTCAGTTGAACTCATGTTGCAAAACAAGTTCCTGGTGAAATCATGCCTGACAAAAGCTAATGAAAAGATAAAAAAAAGTGAGAAATGTAACAATGGTGCACATATCACACAATGAAAAAATACATATGGTACATACATTGGAATTCATAAGTGCTGGTATCTGATTCTAAGACAGTAAGGAGAAAACGTAGACATAAACAAATTAACACTCCCAAAGAAGAGTTGCTTGGTGACAGCGAGGTCCACAGAAACATCAGGATGAGACATATGGCACCGATTGTAATCTAATCCTAGGTGTTCACACACCAGCCTCTGTTGATATATGGAAGACAAAAAACCCTGAAAAAAAATATCAGTCAATGTCCGTCAAGTTGCTCATGATTTGCACTGGAGCAAGGCAGACAGGAAATTCCTCTGTTGGCTTTGTTTATTATGTACTCTTTTTCTTCTGTGTAAGACTCCATTCCCAATTTTGCTCTTAGACAAATTTACCTTTTTAAGTAAGTTATTTCATCTGTCAAACTCCTACACAGTCATTGATATCTAATTATTCCAATTTTGCAAGGATGATGGCAAAAACAAAAGAGATCATGGGTCATGCAGAAAAAGATTTGAGATCTTCTTTCATTCTATTTCTATCATTCTAAGAACATGAGAGTTAATGTATATAAAAATATCATAGAGGTATCACACAGTCCTGGCAGCATGCCCCTGCCAGATGAAAATTTTAATGTAATGTTGTATTATTTGCTTGACTCTATAAAGACCAGCAGTGCATTTTTTTTTGCCTTTTTTTCCCCCTCTCCGTGCACTTTTTTTCACACATAAGCAAAGCAGAGAATATTTCAAAGATTATTTCGTATGGAAAAAACCCTGGTCCAGTTGCCTTAAGAAGATGTGTTCCCCAGGTTCCCTCAGGTTTCCCAGAAACTTAAAATTTCCTCAAGGTTACCACTCAGCTCCACAGGGACACGGCCAAATCTGGCAGACTGAGATGCAGAGAAACCTGAAGACTTCTTACTTTCTAGAGCACAAGGAATAAACAGATCCTGGGAAAATAATAAGCACCTCCATGTATTTCGTCACCCTAGATAATTTCTAAAACAACTTCCAAGTGTCATAAAAATAAATATTAATGCATTTTTCAAGCACCTTAGTACTAAAATCAAGGCTAAGTGTTTCCTCCATTCAACAGAGGAAAGGGCTTTTCTGCACTGGTGAGAAATTTCTGCAGAAGGTTGTTTTATAGAAGACAGTACAAAGCCCAGGAGTCTAATGTCTCTTTAGCATCAGCCTTCACTGAGAATATCAACAGCAATGAAACTCTTAACGTAACTGAGTGTAGTGACAAATAGTGAGAAATTCAGGTTAAAATACATGCATCATTATTCTAACTTATGGCAACTACGCTCCCATATAAGTTGTTTAAATCTATTTAGTATGATTCCTAACCATACTACCTACATTTAAAAAAAACAAAAAAACCCCAAGAAAACATTGAAAATTAGGATCTCAAGCAGTACAGACCAGTGGGTTTCTGAAAATACTGGAACAAATTAATCATATTATTTCTAGTAAGCTTAAAAAGGATAGGAGATTAGTTGCAGTTGGTGTGGATTTATCAGGAAGAGATTGTGGCAAACCAATCAAAATTCCTTACATAATCTATTATTCTATTATAAGTACAGAGGAAATATTAGTTGTTTTAAAATTGAGTTTCAATAACCCTCTGTCATTGCTTCATACAGTATTTCCAAAAGTGTGCCAAGAGACCTATATGAAGGTATCAATTAGAACCACAGACATCTCTGTTCTGAGATGCAACTTCATTTTATCTTTAATAACTAGAATGATTGACTAGATGGTCTTCTGATTATTTTTACAGGCAATGCACAAGAGAAGGAGAAGGTAAGGAATCTGAGAAACAGAATTTTCATTTCAAATAATCCTGATAAACTGCAGAAGACAAAAGATTGTGTACAGGAATAGGAACAAACAGCAAGCTATTTTTAAAAGATCATTGGCAAGAATACTACCACATTCTTCTTTTTCCTTTTTTTTCTTTAATAACTTTTCTTCTCATTCCAAAGGATTTCTATTGCTCAAAATCCCATCTGTAGAAAAAGTCCTAGTGAAACTGGCTTCTTTGAAATGTACTTATCTGAGTCATTAACACCAATGAATTCCCACTCTCCTGTAAGGGGCAGAGAAACTCATCTTTAAATACAAAAAGACTCTGTAGGTTATAGCAAACCACAGTCAGAAGGAGTAGTTCCCTTGTTTCTTGTCCACAGAAAAGATCGTCTAAAACACTTTTCCTTCCTGGGGTTTGACTCTGTGATATTTTAAAATTATTATTGCTATTATTACATGTAAAATTATTATTGTTGTTGTTGTTATCTTTTACTTAAGCCTTTCAATGGACTCCAAAAGCAAAGATGGAGGAAGAAAGGATGACACCAGGGATTTGCTCCAGTTGTGGTATGCTAATGGAAAAGTGTTCAGTAAAAATAAACTGTAGAAATTAATTACCAAGAATAAGGGTGAATAGGCTTGACACTGAGTAAAAGGGTAGCATCAGCTTGCTCTTTTGACATAGAGTCAGTCAATATACTGTCAATTCTACAACAGCAGTACATTTGAAACTCAGGAAAAGTAACCATGACATAGGTGTCCATTTGAATAAAGCATACCATGCAAATAACCCCTAAATCTGAAGAAAAGCCTCGCAAAGTTTGGGCTGGTTTGCATTCTCAGTAAGTAAAAACAACTTGTGGGTTTTTAGTAGTGTTTGGGGTGCTTGATTTTATGGGGCTTTTTAACCCAGAAAATGTGAATTTCTATTAGAAATTCAAAGCCAACTGTACCATAGTTGTTTCTCAGTCATTTGTCCAAGCTCCTATTAAAAGTCTCCAAAGAAGGTTCCATGGACTCTACAGATAACATGTTCCAGTGTTCCAAAACTTACATAATCCCTCTCTGAACTTCAAGCTTCTTATCAGAAATCTATTTTTTTACCCATTGTCACTATAAAGAGCCTCTTATTTATTTTTGTTTGGCATCCATCCTTAATCCAAGTATTTTTCTGTCTTCCCCTGATTCTTCTGTTCTTAGGTCAGACTAGTCTGGATCCCTCAATTTCCTGTGTAGGGTGTGTTTTCTAAACATCTAGCCTTTCCTGGTTTTGCTCGTGACTCTCTCCTGATCCAAACTGTAGTGTCCTGCACTCCAGCTGGGCCTGAGGAGAGCCCAGCAGCCTAGCCCAGTCTATAGAAAATAATACCTTTTTGCTTGCCCATAAAAAGTTGTCTTTTTCACCAAAGTCTTCAAATCTCTGCTCTGCATTTGTGTTGTTTCCTGCTGCACTATTCTCTTGGGCAGAAATACTCTGTGGATGAAAAGTCACTGCTGGATTCCCTCAAAACAGAACAAAAATGTACCCCCTGACAGAGATAGGGTTTTAGTTTGTCTGCCAGGCACCTCAAGGGATTTCTCCAATATGTGATATGGATGAGGTTATGTTAGGTTTTTCACCCTGCCTGGTCCAGTACCCCAACAGTGTTTCATCATGCTTGTCATGCAAATGTGGACAGATAAGAAAATCCAAAAATGACAGGTTGCCTTCATTAATTTTAAGCATTTCCCTTATATAAGAAATGCCCTATAAATTCTATTTACCTTAAGAGCAATTAGTGCATCTTTCATGGTTTTTCATGGATCTCTCTTGATCCTTTTGGACATAAGCTATGCCTGAAATTTGCCCAGACCCTAAAGGTTCATTATGACTTGACCACCTGTAAAAAGATGTCCATATATGTATAAAAAATTTTAATATACTTGATTAAAAAAAAAAAAAAAAAAGAAATTATAAAGTGGAAGTCATTTCCCTGTCTCCCTTTCCAAAATTTCTAATCTGGAGAACTGAGGTCTTGCCACTACATATACATGTGTACATAAGGAGTCTCATTCAAACCGATGTCCTAAAACACTACTACAACTTTGTATTTTGCTGAGGAAACTTTCCTGTCTGATCATCCAGGAGGCACTCTGTCAGTCACACTCGCACCACCACAGACTTTCACTGCTGGGACCAAATTCACTTCACAGCGTGTGGCTCCAGTGACCTGACAGGTGCCCTGCTTGACCTCCTACACACCACACACTCACAGTCAGAGAAGGTTCTGTTGCCAACTCAACCCCAGGTTTCCCACAGCAGGGTTTCAGACCTCTGGGTCCTTAAAATAATTTAATCATGGTGCAACAACAGAATAACAGCTTGAGCTTGCTCTGAGGATGGACCCTAAACAAAGGACCACCTGGGCTTTTATACCCCCACAGTCTAAGCGTAGGAAAGCCTGTGGTCATTGGCTCCTGCCATGTCTCTGAGTGTCCAGTCACCTGGCTGGGCCAAAGGTCCCTGTACCTATTGTTATGCCAAGGGTCAGAACCAGTTCATGGCCTCTTGCCTTCATATAAGGGACAAGATGATACTAAGGAGGATTGATGAAGGAGCCATTTCAGGAAGATGGCATCAAGGACAGGGACGAGGTGTTGCAAATGACTGGTTATCCTTGGCCACTCCTCAAGAGGTGGCCCAACAAATTTTCACTGCAAGGCACACCCACCATATCAAAAGGAAATGAGGAAATTTGAGACTGATTACATCAGCCTTAGGAAACAGGACTCTGCACTGTCACAGCTTCCTATACATGGCAGCATTTAAAAATGTCACTGCTCTTCTTGGTAGTTTAAAGAATTCCAAACCCAGCCATTCTTTCCTGATAAAGCATAACTCACATGTTCAAACATCATCCATATTACACTCTATTTCCTAGGCAAATTGCCAGTTCCAATGCTTCCCCAGCCTTATCCTTGACAAAATGTTTGTATACTCTTCCTGACACCACTGCCTCAGCCCAAACAGCTGCACCCCATGACAGGTTTGTTTTTCCCCTCCTCCCATTCCTGCCTGACATCTCCCTCAGATGGTCTGCATTGTGCACCCCTCTGCAGCTCATGGTCAGCCCACTGACAAATATTGCACTCATTTTTAAAAAGAGTAGGAAGGAGGAAGGGATTGAGAACAGCCCTGCTGACAGTGTTCTGGGTGGACTGCTGGATGAAATGCTGTCTATGAGAAAGCAACGGGTGCTTGGAAGCCCAGAATACCAACTGTACCCTGGGCTGCATCAAAAACAGTATGGCCAGGGAGGGAGGTATTTCTGATCTTCTATTCCCCTCTGGTGAGACTCCAGCTCTGAGGTCCCCATCACAGGAAGGAGATAGATGTATTGAAGCAGGTTCAGAGAAGAGCCCCAAAGATGATCAGAAGGCTGGAGCATCCTTCCTATGAAGACAGGACGAGAAAGTTGGGCTTGTTCTGATGCCTTAGGTTTTAACTTTCATATTTTTTAAATCCTGTACTGCTTAGTGTGTAGCTCTGAAGTTTCTTGTAGCCTGTTAATTTCTGCTCTCTCTGCTAGGTAGACATAACAAAGCCTCTCCAGGCCTGCTCTCCAAGGACACTCAGACCGTCCTAGGCCCAAAATGTGTAAACCAAAGAGCCTCTAAGGAGGGACAAGCTTGGGGAAACTACATCATTAACTGAAGCTTTAACTGGAGAATTAACCCTGATATGCAAATGAACCAAACCTATAAAAGTGTGAAGAACTCATGACCTGTCATCCGTCTTGGGGTCCCTCTTGGCAATAGTCTCTGGCTCCCCAGGGGGTACCTTTGAAGGCCCTTCAAATAAATGCCTACTTTTATTCCCTTACTCCTGTCTAGTCTCTGTTTCTAGGAGGCCTCTCAAGGCATCAATTCTTGGAGAAGAAAAGGTTCCAGGGCGACATTATTGCATTCTTTCGATATTTAAAAGAGCTTATAAGAAAGATGGTGTTAAACTTTTTAGCAGAGTCTGTTGTAGTAAGACGAGGTAATAGTTTTAAACTAAAAGAGGCTCAATTTCTATTAGATGTATAAGGAAGAAGTTTTACAATGAGGATGAAAAAATACTGGCACAGGTTGCCTGGAGAGGCAGTAGTTGCCCCACTCCTGGCAAGATCCAAGGTCAGGCTGGATGGGGCTCTGAGCAATGTGATCTAGCTGAGATGCGCCCAGCTGCAGGCGGCCGGACTACACTGCCTTTAGAAGCACCTTCCAACACAAGCTGTTCTATGCATCTTTGAACCTTCACTGAATTTCTATGAAAGCTCACACCCTGCTAAAGAGTGTTGCTCCAAATTGTATGATCGTGAGGACAAAAGTATTTTTAAGCTCTGTTTACATATTGCACAGTAATGTATTTATACTCGAGATTGCTTCTTACTGCATTCCTAATAATTTGATATTCTTAAATGTATAATAGCAGCTTCTCATTTTTTTCACAAGAAGTTTATTTGAAATTAATCTCCATGTGATTCTTGGACAGCAAATCTCTCACCACTGAAGAGTTTTGATTAGTACATAGATGCAGTCAAAATTGGTAGAAGTTCAATATTCCTTTTCTTCAGTTTTCACTTCTACTTATGCTGTTTCTGTAAACACTGTCTACCTAGTAAGGTAATAGAAACAAAATGTAAAAAAACCCCATGACTTTTTTTACCATCTCAGCAGTATTTATGAAAATATTTTACAGTAATCCCTAGCCTGTAACAAAAGTCTGTGAAATATTAAAGATTAGTATATATGTTATTTCTAAATATATAATTTTACCCATCCCCATACTGCACTTTTAATTATTAGTCAAATACAAGCTTTTTTTTTTTTTGCTATCTTGCTGTATTTCATACAAAATTTCATATAGGTTCAGTAGTTCATTGAATAATATAGGGGCTTCAAACGTGAATCTATTAGGATCCACATTAAATTTAAGTATGCTTTCAATATTTAGAGAAGAATATGAAATTTTCAAGTGTTGTGTTTGCATCAACTGGCAAAAATGGTACAGTAGGAAAATCAGAAATAAATTATTACAGACTATTTTTTATTTGTATTGAAGGTTTTGAGATTTTTTTTTGTTGTTTTTTCCTATTACCATGATTGTGACTTGTTAAGTATCTATACCCATACAATATTTAGTAGCTTAGATATTTGAACAGGCAATTTCAATATTGCAAAATTTTTCGGTGTACATTTTTCATTGAATGATAAATTTTCCCCATATCAAAAAAATACAGGAATGTTCCTAAAGAAGCACTTTGGATATTCTGAAATTTAAGTTTCCTTATTAGGTACTGAGGGAGTCCACTTATATCCTTATATTGCTGTAATTTGCACAGCTAGAGATCATTGAAACATTAAAAAATATTTTCTGCCATTCCAAAGTAGCTTAACAGTTTCTGAGAGGACGTATGAATTATACAGAAGGTACAACAGAATAATTTATTGTGAAATATTCTCTTTTCTTAAGTATTTTCTTTTGGGTATTTAAGAAAAAAAGAAGTGCTTAGAATGCAATTCAAGATTTAACACTTCACCCACATGAAGATGTGAAGACAGAGAAACCCACGGGGATTTAAACTCAGAAAATCAAGGACAGACATGTGATTTGTTCTGTTCTTTTCTTCATTAAATGGGTATAATATGATACATGTCATCTACAAGTAATATTAATTAGACTAATTTATTAGCATTTGTGAATGCTTACAAATCTTGTATTAATGACACTATATGGTAATTGTATTTATGTAGTGCATTCTGATTATTCCATCATTCAAATACTGGTTTGTATTTGGTTGAATAATTTTAATTAACATTTACTTTCAGCAGTGGTAAGTAAGATACTTTTCCACAGACTCCTGTACCATTTAAGGGATAGCAAACACTGGATGTTATACATAAAGCATCAGTCATTATAAACTTTTATAAACACGACATCATATTATAGCAACCAAATAAGTAAAAGCCAAAGGTCAGGTTTTTAGAATTGATTTACATGTGTGCACTTTCTTAAACCAACAATATACTGGTACAATAGGAACCTATCTCCTTGGAAGTTGTTTATAAAGTTACTCTGTTTACTCACCTGGTATCTACACAAATATTGTGTCTACAACACAGGCAGGCAGCAAGGAACACATTTCTGAGTAGTACTGTTACAGTTGTACAGTTCCTCTCCTTTCCTGGAACAAAGTTTATTCCCTGTTGAAAATTAGGATTGCTATTCCACCTGTCAGTAACACTAAAAATTTCCTATGTTTTGCTTTAAAAAACCCAGTCCTTGCAAAACATATAGTATATGAAATTAACAGCCTACATTTTGATTCAGATTATTTATCCATACAAAAAGAAAACAATTATTGATTAACATTTTCTCCCTCCAGTTTCCTTGCCATCTTCCAATTTTACAGCCCCAGAGCCTTCCAAGTCTCAGTCCAGAGCTGTGCACACATGAAACAAGTGCATTAAATGAAAGAAGGGGAAAAGCTTTGGCTAAATGTCCTTATTTGCTGAACTGAAAGAGATTGTATAGTCATAAATTTTATAGCAAGGAGGAAGCAAGAGGGGAATTTCATGCCAGAGGTGTATCTTGATTACAGTGCTGCATCAAGTCATGGTCACGGCAGTGTTGTTATTCCACCCACAAATGAAAAAAATCATCCAGTAAAATCTGACCAATATCCCCTCCCTCCTTCTATTTTATTTTCACATCTACATCTGAAATACCCATCATCCAAATAAAAATATGACATCAATTAAAGACTGTAGCTTTGAACAATCAATAGCTTGGCACCTTGAGCTAATATAAACTAAAAGGCAAACCATGATTTACTATACGTGAAGTGAATCATACAGTGGAAAAAAATGGGAGATTAAATATTTTTTTAGCTAATAACTTACTTTTACTCACAGCTGTATTTAACAAAGGAACCTAAAAAGCAAGTTAGTGTGTTGTATAATCATTTCTTCAAATATTTCTCTCTGGAAATTTCTTTATGTCCCTGGAAGATTATCATTGCATTATGTGTTTACACATAACCATCCTTGTGAATAATTCTTTGCTATTCAGTACTTTTTCTCTCACTGAAACAAAATCTCTGACAAGTTTCACAGCACAAATAAATGGTCTCTGATTTACAATCCAGGTTGCTTCACTCAAAATTTGTGAGCACATTTAAAAACAACTCTACATGACACCTGCTAATTAGGAATGTGCAATTGCACTTAGTAAAAGGTTTCTCTAGCAACGGGATGTTCCCTTAGCAAATTCCTGAGATAAAACAACACTCCATTCTTTGCAGCTTCTAAGAGATGAGAAATGCTAAAGATCAAACATTAGGTTGTCAGATGGTTAGCTGGTGACAAGATTCCAGAAATCATTAAAGAATGGAACAAACCGGAGAGAGTGGAACAGGAAAAGACAGAAAAAGGAACAGGGGTTGGTCCTATTTAAAGGACAGCTTTATCTGTAAGAATAAACCAAGAGAAACCAGGTGTATCTTCAAAGCAACTCTCTGGAACAGCAAGGTTGAAATAAGAGAAAAAATTTAAAAAATTAAATGTTGGGGAAAGAGAAAGCAGAAAGCATTGTGATAACAGATAATGGAAATAAATAAATGAGCTTATTTTAGACTGAGACAAATGTAGGTAAACCGTAATTATGAAGACTGAAATCTGATCAGTAAGGAGGGACTGGTTTTCTGGACTGATACAAAGCAGTATGTAAAAAGTTCCACAGGAAAAGAGATGTCCCCCATGCTGTATGAGAGTATGTTACACTCTCGTTTGGCAGCAGATTACAAACTGGACTCTCAAGATCCAATAACCAAAAGAGAACTCCTATGTGCCCTGAAAGAGAAATAAATAAATAAAATATCATCTCAGTTTGTGACATGAAAGTCCTTTCTGCTACAGTTTTTGGAAGGTGCATTGCAAGGTCAGTGAAATCAGTATTGTCTCCAATGTACCATCAATGTTTATTTTTAATTTGGGACTGGTGAATAAAGATTTAATGGGATTTTAATGGCCTGTTGGACACACTTCAGTGTCCAGAGATGTGGCATCATATCCAGGAGTGTCGTTATCTGGATTAATTATCAATAGCAGGCAGTTATCATTAGGGAGAAGTGAAAACAAGAGAGGTAGTAAATGAAATTTACTGGGCAGAGATGCTCAGAAATAAATAAATAACAACATCTGAGAAGTCACCAATGGATAGTTCAAAATCATTTTCTGTTTGATATTTCGCATTACATCTGCCACTTCTTTTGCTGCTCCAGAATCTGTAGTGACTGAAATATTTCCTTTGCCAGCTAGTATAAGCTAAACTCCTTCTTCATAATTGTAGCTGTACAACTATATATTATAAATAAAATTAGCGTTCAAATTTGCTTTAAATGTCAGCAATGGGCTAATGTGAAACCTTGAGAAGACTGCATTAGCTTAACCAGTAAATATTTTATAATGTAATAAAGGACCCTTGCTGATAAGTCTTTAACAAACAACAGTTAATGTTTGAATGTCTGATTGAAGACGTGACTGATAAAACCTACTGTAAATATGGGCTATCTTGAGTGATACAGAGTATCATGAATGTGACTTAATGTCTAAGGGGTAGTTCCACTGATGGAAATTATATGCATTGTTGCACATGGACTGTCAAAGACTTTTAGATAATCTCGTATTTATGAATGCTTAAACAGTCAAAATTTAGCAATATTTGTCTTACTATAGGCAAAGACACTATTAAGAGGGAAAAGAAGGCGGGTTATCATCCTCAAGAGAGGGAGATCTATTGTGGGGGAGAAAAAAAAAGATCAGAAAGGATTTAGGATTAATCTAACTACTTGATATTATGTGAGCTTTCACTGCAGGACTTTAATAAAAAGACAAATCAAATACTCCACCTGTTTGCAAACACATGGGCATACATGTGAAACTAATGAGACAATATTAAATGGAAATAAAAAATTGCTACTGTATTTACCCTCTTAAATATTCAATCCCCATTGTCAAAACCTGGGTTTTGTGTTCAGAACTTAACAAAGAGTGTTTAATTATATGCTCTGTCTCTGTTTATTCTGCTGTGTCTGGAAAAGTATTGAAGAACTACCTGTAACACAAACAGATACAAATTTCACCGGTGGGTCTCTGTATAGTGTAATAACAACAATTCACTAAGAGAAAAACTTTCTTCTCCTTCTGCAATGTATCCCCTACTTTAGAAGGAATATGATAAATTGTTCCCCAAATACACAGGAGAAGTTCAATGCTGCAGACCAGAGGAGGTACACCAAGAAAATTAAATGTCTGCCCAACCAGCAATTTGCTCAGAGTTTGAGGAACCTTCCCAAGAACACATCAGTCAGCACTTTGCTGCCAGCCTAACACAACTTTTCAGTTTTATTTTTGTCTCTGTTAATATAAGGCTATTGAAGACACCAAAGGGTAAGACTAGATAGGCCTGTAGCAAGGTTGGTGCAGAGTTATTTAAATTTTTCTTGCTTCTGTGCAGCAAAGGTGAACAGATGCACTAGACAAGCCAGAAATGGTTTTGAGCTAAAATAAGGCAATTTATGGTTATAGAGCATTTTTCACTTAAGAACCTTAAAATTACTGTGCTAATGCTAGGCTAAATCCAAAGCAAAAATTCATTTCCAGGTCCAGATTACCTAATTATACCTTATACACCAAAGAGGATCTCAGATACTCAGATGTGTCAAACCCACCAAAACCTCAGTGCTGAACACAAACAGCTCGTCTAATCCTTTTCTGTGAGCAGTTCCTATCTTTGTGGTAATCTGAAACAGCATAGCAGATCTGCAAACTCTTACAATGCCATGTATTTGACATCTGCTCTACTTTTTCATTACCAAATTCTTTTAAGAATCTGGCCCATTTAGCGTTTAACAAAAGAAAAAAGAAAAGGACTATAAATAAATTCTGCCACTTATTTCCCCTTTGCTGAGAGATGAAGATGGTTGACCTCCCAAGGATTCTATATAAATGCTGATTTTATCTAGCAGCAGGCCCTTGACCTTGGTGAGGCTGACAATTACTCTGATCAAATGGATGAAAAAGGCTGACAGACAAAAAGGGACTTCTTCCACCAGAGATCAATAGGTCATCAAAAATGAGACATCAAAATGAACTATGCTAAGGAAATTTTGAATTTAAATTAAACGGAAATCTAGAGCTAGGAATGAATAATTCAGATTAGTAAAGTGAGGAAAATTCTTCTGCTTGTTCACTTGTGTCTGAGAGTTTGAGATCCTGCATCTCTGGCTTACTTCAGTTCTATTTTAAATAAAGCTATTTTATCAAGCAAAGACAATGTTAACAATGATTGTATACATCCATAAATGATGTTTTTAGAAACATAATCAGTTATTTTGAATTACACTGTTTGTTTAATTAAGTTTTTTCTGGAAATAAATAATTATTTACATTTGCTTTTATATTATATTTTTTCAGTATCTCCTTCCTAAGTATATTTTAGTGCAATTATGCATTATTTGTGCTGTTGGCAACTAAGATAAATTTTTGAACTAAAACGTATCTGGAAAACATAGAAAACCTATTCTAGAAATACTGTAATGAAGTCCAGTTTTCATTGAATCTTATTTTTATGCAGTTTATATGCTGGAGTTACATTAGCTGGAGTCCTCTTAAATTACAGTATTGTCTCAGTATTCAGTGCTTGTTACTTATAATCACTGATGAACGATTATTAGCAAAAGCAATAGCTCTATTTTAGCTTATCAAGATCATCAAGTCTATAACATCCCTGCATTTACTATAGTTGGCTATGGAGAATATTGACTACATTGACTCCAGAGAATATTGAATATTCCAGGATGACAAGCAAGGTAACTTCATCCTTTCTAAATTCCCTCCTTACTATCTATAGCACGTATCAAATCTCTGCATGCTGTGAGTTGAAAGGAGTCACCATAAGATTTTACAAAAGAGCACAGTTAGAGCATGTGTAGCTGGAAAGCAGTCAGGTTGGTGAGGACAGTCTGCTTAGGCTTCCTTCTGCAGACTCACATCAAAAGCAATTAGAGATTGAGTCACGGCATGTTCTTTTCTGACCAGATCTTCCAGCTTTAGCAATTCTGTTTAACAGCATAGAAAACATTTTCATAGGTTGCACACCAAAAATAGAACAGAGAGCAAGCTACCCACATGTATACTTGGCTGTGGTATTAGAATTAAAAAGACAGTCTAGACAGGCTAGAAAATATTCTCATCATATCTTACTGATATTTCAGTGTCCATAAAATTGTCTGCCTGATTTTGCCAAATATCTGTATGCACAGTTCCTATTGGCAACAGCTGGGTCTGGGTGTGAGAGAGAAGCTTGTGTATATGCTGAACTCAAAATTTATATAATACAATACAGGGGAAGTGAAAAGTTCTTTAATTTTCTGTTTTTCATATGAATCTTAAAGCTCAATCCAGTAGGAACACATATGTGAAAAGATATTTTGAAATACCAAGGCAGGGAGAAGAACACAACCTTTTGTCAAGCAGCTTAGTGGTTTGCAGTGAATTAGCAAGGGATGAGGAATCACAATGGAGTACATTCATTCACGCACCCAGTGGGCACTTTATGCACATGCTTGTGGAGGTGCCTTGACTGGCCTGTACTGTTTCTATCCACACATCAGGATTACAGAACTGATGCATGAATGACAATTGATGTACTCATGGCTTTTCTGATTACATAGAATTTTACCTCTTAAGTATCTTTTGTGTCATGTAGTCCATTGTGTTTGTGATTCACAAGCTTCAGTTTTGTGTAATTTTTAGACTACGTGAAGCATAACTTACTTTTATGAATTCAATAAAGCTACACTCTAATTGCATAAAGTTACACTCCAGCTAATATGCTGTGCTCAAATCACAGGCTTTGAATTTCAGTCTGGATTTCTTCCACTCCTTTCCAAAAGTTTTTGAAATACATGAGAAAAGTTTTCAGCCCTGAGAAAGAGCCCATTAACCAAAATTCACTGAAGGTGATGTTAAAGACATACAAGCAACTTAAAAGTTATGGCCCATGCCTGCATCAGAGATGACCTAAATATTTTATGAATTCTATCCTTACACATTTCTCTTTTTGCCATGTCATCCTCAAAGCACAGTTTACATAAAAACCCTGGCATATTTACATAATTCCTTCATTGTTCCAGCAGCTCAATAAGCAAAGTTTCAAAAACAGCAGGTAATTTTCATGTTTTCCATGGACAGTCTGAATCTATGGCTAATTCATTACTAGATCTCCCACTCATTATTGATACAGAAGGCTACCTGATGCAGCTTCACCTAGAGTCTTTTCTCAAAGACCACTAGAGAAATCTCCCTAGCTTGCTTTCTATGTGGGATTTTGCTTTTCTGATTTATAATGGTCTTGCCCAACAGGTAATGGGCCTGATGCTCACTTGCCTTAGTAAAAGGCTGTTTGAAAGACTATAAAGTTAATTTATTGAAATGTAATTAGCACTACTATTAATTTTTGCCATGCTTACTGTCATCAGTTTTAATGCCACAGATTCAATTTACAACGAACTGAACAACATTGTGAGACATTAGTATTAATTCACCTGGTCTTCTCTCCTCCAATAAATCATAGTGTAGGGCCCTGAACGCCAAGAGAGTGAGCGAGAGAACAAAGATTATTTGAAATATATAACTATATGTCCTTGATCTTATTCAGTTCATTTACTTTGGCAAAGCCTGCCAACTTCCAGGCCTGAAAGTTGAACTCTGCTTAAACAGAGAACGAATGCAGTGGGTCCCACAGTACTTCATTCAGGCATGCCTCCCCAATTATGGTCTCAAAACCTAAATGAAAGGGTTGCTCTGTTAATACAGGTATTCTCTATTGACCTTCCAGAGCACCTCTGACCATTCCTATTAGTCTGTATCAGTTTATCCCAGTGGAATCCCACTTATACATCAGCTGAAACTTATCCTAGTGGTTATTTATTGCGTTGGTGATAATTTAAAAATAAGACACCCTGTAGCACTCCACAGGTTATTTGTCTGCCAAGTCTGACTTACTTGACTTTTTTATAGTTTCATAGTATCCAAGAATGAAAAGAAAAGGATTTTTTACAATTTTCTGAATAGATCAAGGAAAGAATGAATATACTTTCAGGAATACATCTGGTTTACTTCAGAAATTGATTTATTTCTAGTGTAAAAAGATTGTCTTCATTTTACAGACTGGAAGTGAGACATAGGGAGCCTAATATCCAGATCCACAGAAATACCTGGATGCTTAATTGCCGACATAGAATCGTATCCATTTGTAGAGTGCATTAAGCAGCATAAGTACTGCATAAGTAAGCAGAGTTTAAAATCTCACTCTGGGAGTCACAACAGCAAATGAAATGTGTGAAGATGCAGTAGTCATGGTCATTGAGAAAATATCACCAAATCCTCAGTACCTGAAGACTCAGCCAGTCACCTTCAGCCCTTCTCCACCATAAATCACAGAAAAACCTAGTGTGCATATTCTTTACATCAGGAACAAAGAGTGTGCAAATCTTGTATGCCACTGCAGTTTGACAGTCTCTGAGCAGGTGTTTTAAAAATTCTACTGCTGTAATTAGGCTCCAAAGCTTATGAAGAGTTTCCACTAGATCTAGGCTTAAGGAATGCCTCAAGACCCTGCAGGAAGGCTAGATCACAGGTGTTTAAGCTGTGAAGCATCCCACCACTAGTTTAGTAGGGAAAAAAGAGACACATAAGAGCAAAGTGTTCTGCAAATTGGACGTCCCCAGTACCGCATCTGGTGGGAGTGTTCTCCTCCAGATGTAGTAATGCTGATACTGCATAGAAAGAAGAAACAGAGGGAGAGACAATGTTTGCGAAAACTTTAGTAATTATCTTTAGTATGCTCTTCCCCAGTGCAAATATGACTTCCATCATTTACTCTCACATGATCTGGTTGCCATCATTGAAAGCACCATCTCTCTTCCTGCTTTTGACATCTGGAGTTACATTCCTCTATTTCCTTACCTCACTAACACTTCATCCATTTTCTGAATTTCTGTTATGAAATCTTTTCTCAGCTGCATTTTCCCTCCCTCTGCTTCTCTTATTTTCTACCAATTTCATTTTGTTCAGTACCTGCACAGCAACCACTAGCTGCAAAAACACATTTAAGAGCATAAAGAAGGCAAGTGTTTTTTCAGGTTTTTCGCTTGTTTCTATATGAATGTATACAAAGCTGCATTTATTCATTTACCTGTACTTAAAAACATGTGCTGTCAAATCAACATCTATGAAAAAGAAAAGCCTTGAGAGATTTCTGTACTCATATCACAACACTTATGCACATGTTTCTCCCACTATGAAATATGTGCATGTTTCCACATGTACATATGGACATAGAAAAGTCAAAGCTGTCACAATTAACTCATACTGTACTTTAACTTTCATGATATACACATCATTAAAGCATATGTTGAACACAGATGTCACAGCTGTTGAAAACAAAAAAAGAAAATCCAGGAACATATAAGAAAAAAATTTCATAACTAAAATAATAAAATGAGTACCCTTCCAGATGACCAGCACTCATAAAAAAAAAAAAAATTAAAAAAAAGAAATAGAACTTGGAACAACTGTATGTAGAAATTTTTATTTAGGTACAATTTCAGTATTAATGAAGTCCAAGTATATTTGATTGAATTTGGAAAATATTGCATGAAAATTACTCTTTCTTTACAGATAGTATGATATACAGTTGAAATGAGAGAAGAACGAGGAGGTTTGGGATGTACATTTAAAAACTGGTCTATCAATATATTTCAACATGCACTTAAACCTAAGTTTGAGCTGCCATGTTTATTTAAGTGGTACATTAAACTTTTTTGGTGTTGGGTTGTTCTGCTATGCAAACACTCCTATGATCAGGTTCATTTTTTTTTTAAATGGAAGCAATTCTTATTTTTATGTTCTAAAGAGATAATCAGGGGTAATGCAAGTAAAAGAAGAGAAACAATATGTATTAAGATGCAGAGAAAAACAAGGCTTTAGATGTATATATTCATAAAAATGTCAACAGTCATTGATAAGTATGCTTTAAAGAAAAAAGGATATAATTCAGGATGCATAGGAATACAAAAGAAAATTTGGGGCACCAGAATAGCTCATTTTTCTAGTTAATGAATGGCCCCAGACAGTGTTGCTTTTCATCAATACAACAACGCTGGTTACCAGGTACAGTACAACGCTATTTAATGGACTGTCAGCCCTGTTCCTCCCCAGCTGGTGCTTGACAACTGAGAGACCTCGTAGCAGACCAGGTGAATCGCTGACACGCAAGAAGTGTCTTCCCTTTTAACAAGTCATTTTAGTACACAAAACTGTCACCTTGAAGAACACTCATCTTTAACAAGACTATATCCTGAAAATTTCAGTATTATATCTTGAAAATTTACATGCAAAATGTGAGGAGTCATTATGCCTAGTCTATACATCCTATGAGTCAATGTGAAAATGTCAGAAGGTAAGGAGACTAAAAAGAGTTGTGCAAAAATAATTATTATTGTTTTGATTATGCAAATATACTTTAGATTCTATTTTTAGCAAAAGCAGTGCTTTTGAGCTATCATTTGATATCATTCTGAGCTATCATCAGCAGCATCTCCTCTGTGTTCACAAGGAAGTTACAGCCCTAATTTTACTCTACATTTTTGTCATGGTCATATTCCACAGGACAGACAGTAAGTAGGGCATTCACTCTTCTCTAAACACTGAAGATAAACAAATTAAAGCCCTCAAGTTTTTACTGAGTTTATCTTAAGGTCATGTTCAATCACTTATAGTTACCATTAATATTTTTTGAGGGTACCCTTGATGTAAGTATATTTTGAAGAAATGACACAGAATGATACAAGACCTTGTTGTATTTCTGATTTTAATGACTCAAGTTCCAGTCACCTTCTTCAGTGGAGAGTAATTCTGACAATAAGGTATGGAAATTCTTTTATCACAATGCTGGAGAAAGTTCTGATTCATATACTATTGAATTGTGCATGAATATAGATGATTAGTTTATATTTACATCATATATATATTAGGTTATATTTAGATCATATTTACATTAGATCATGTTTAAATTATAAATGTCAATATATTACAGCCATCAACACAATACTACCACAAATCATTCCTTACCTATACAAAATGAATGAAAAATAATAGTCTTGGAAACTATACAATAGAGACTCTGCAAACTACTCAAACATTAGCATCAAAATATAAAATGAAAACATGCTATTGCAAATTAAAAGTCAGGAAGTTTCCCTCATACAACTTTTCTTAATACTTTCAGTTATCCTGCATATGTGCAACGGTTCTACTGTCCAAGAGCAATCCGGAACAGGCAAAGGCTACTATTGGGATTAAAATTGAGTTTGTGACCAAGTTCAGTTTCTCTGAGTATGAATCTCTGGATGTTTTGAATGGAGTTGTCCTACAATCATTTGACACAAGCTAAGATTCAAAAGTAAGCCTTGAAAAGTTGGGGGAAATTTCAGATAATCCACTCCCTTCTAGGTTGGTTTGGTTGATCGATATTTTTGGGGATTTTTTTTTTCATCAAAAAACCCTGCCAACTACACAACAAGATATGCAAGTAATATATTCCAATTGTTAAAGAGTTAGGGAATGCACCTCATGAGCTAAAACCCATCATTCTACGTATTGCACCTAGACAGTCCCTGCTCTCAAGTGTTTTCCATTAACATACAAAACAAGCAACAACCATGCGGGCAGGCAGCAGAGTTCAAAGATGAGCCCAGACTGATCAGCCTCCTCAGCAACTCTTACAGATTACCTACAGCCTAGCAGCTATCAGATTTTTGGACACAACTGAGAGGAGACCTCTATTGTTATCACACTAAGACAAGGCTTTGGTACTGTCACTTTGTGTCGACCAGCCCATTTTCTATGCCAAGTAAGTCATGGTTAGGAAGTCCAAGCCTGTCAGAAAGTGACAAAATACCAACTTCCCACAGACAATTTATATAGGCAGTGTTTACCTGTGAAGCTGAGAGAGATCAGATCTTGTCAAACTGAAAAGGCCAACAGAAAGTTGTAAACTGAAAGGTCATTCCTGGTGAGACACAAGGACTGAAAGAAGGTCAGCCATCCCTAATAAAAATTTCTTGTTACCTCCAAATTACTCGGTATTTATGTGTTTCAATGTGAAGAGCTTGTTTTGACTTCGTGAACCAAAAACCCCAGTACACAATACATTTATGAGGAAAAGTATGAATGTAAACGGCTACATTAGATTGGCTAAAAATGTATGAGACATGGACCTAAACATAGCTGCAGGCATAAAAACTGAGACTAGAGGGAAATACCGTTCTCACCTATAATAGTTTGGAACAGTTTGCTAGTTTTTCTGAGTTTTGCTTCTTTGAAAATCTGGCACCAGCTACTGCTGAAGGTAAGACATTGGTTTCTATTGCTTTGTTTTGACATGTTTCATACTGAAATATAACAAATCAACAGAGAGTCTTGAAAATCCTGATCAGTTTGCACAAGATAAGGCCCTAGACTTGCATTAATATATGGTCAGTGTCACTCCATGAAAGTCAATGGACCATATTTTTTCTCTTCATTACACTAGTACAGCTCCATTAACTATAGAAATCATTAATCATACAGCAACACTGAACTCTGTGATGTTCTGCAGGATATAAATTAGGCAAGAATTTGGCCTCCTGGCCACTTTTTCCCCTGATTTGTAGCTGGCAGGAAATCCCTTGTTTTATTTTGCCTCAAAGTTTTAGTCAACTAGGTTGATAGTAATTGCATTGCACAAAAAGCTATATTCTGATATACACCTATTAGCATGAACATAAATTAACATATGAAGAAATATTTAGAAGTTTGGCCATAAGTAACTGATTGACTTCTTGCAACACTTTGAACCTCTCCCAAACTTTTTCTCTCTCCTCCCCATTTCTCTTCTGCAAAATACAAAAAATAAGGCAACTTTCTCTATTAAGAAGAATTATACATAATAATATTAAAGCTTTTCAAAGCCTCTGATACAGGGGCAAACTATATCTTCTTTACAACTAAATGTGGGGGTTTTTTTGTTTTGTTTTTTGGTTTTATTTGGGATCACTCAGAAAGTAAGGACAGAGACAGGAAAATTGCTTCCTCCTCCAGATCACTAAGAAATCATTTACAAAAAATGAAGGTCACAAGTATTAGAAACATTGAATAATAAAAAGATTATGAGTTGGAGCACATCTAACTAGCTAAGGCAGGCGAGGATGTCCACTTACTAGAAATAAATAAGTATAATTTGAAAAGAACAGGAAAAAATATCAATACTTAAACTCATAAAAGAAAATTTAATTTATTATTCAAATCTATTCCATCCTTTTTTATCTATGGAGCTCCAGCCTATACATGAAGAAAAGTCTTGACTAGAGTTTCTTGACTGAAAGTGACGTGGCTAAGGTAGTACTGCTAAAATACTGCATCACCAGAAAACTTATGGTATTGCCAGATTGAGGTTTATATAAGCAATATTTTAACCTCAACACCAGTTACTGGTAAATGGTGGGGAGGCGAGAGCTCCCAAAATCAAGCCAGAATCAGTTAAAAGATTGACTATTTAAAACCAAACTTCACTTGGCAGAAGTATTTACAGTACTGCCACAGGAAAGTCACTTGTCCTTACAAAGAGAGGAATAGTCAGCAATCAAGACATTTTCTCTCTGCCAGCCATCTGCCCAGACATAAGTTGGTTGAAATCAAAGGAAGAGAGAAGTCATTTAACTGGTACCTCTAGTCATGAAGTAATGCAAGCCAGTCATTTTCCCATAGTGCTGATGCCATGTAAAGAGATTTAAAAATAAGAAGAAGCCGCAACCTTATAATGCTCTCAGTGATTTTGTAGAAGGACAGGAACACAGGCTCTTGGAAGCTACTTGGGACCTGTTTGTATCAATTACCCCAATGAATTGATGTAGAGGTGCATTAGCAACTGTGTATTGCTGAAGCACTACCAATTATTCAAGCATATTTACTGAGGTTTAAGGACAGTGTAATAGTAGTGTCTGCATATTTTATATGCAGCCATTGTTACACCCCATTAAATGGACTAGTAATGATCCATTGCTATTTAATTAATATACAATGAGCATGACATTAAATCTAACATGTAAATTAAAGCCCAATTTAAGTCGCTTAATTTTGAAGTGTGATGGAAAACTTCTTTGGACCTACATGGCCTGTGTTTGTTTCTTTTACTTGTCTCCCTCTGTAGAGCTCAGATTAGGTTGGGCAGACTCTAGAAAGACAAAAGGGTAAAGTTTTTATGACCAGAAATTTCAGTGCTGCAAATTAAAAACAGATCAACTCTTGACATCAAACAATGGGCAGAAATTTGGCCAAATTCCAAACATCATATTTCAGAATGTTCACACTCATGATTCAAGATTCTCTCTAATTCAGAAAGCACTAAAAAGAGTAGTATATGATTAAATATGACAGAATTTTGGAAATAAAGTATCCAAATTCATGTGTATTGATTATCTTTTCTTTTCTGAGGTAACTTAAAGTTTGAGACAAAAATATTTAATTAGAACTTGAATAACATTCAAAAGGATACCAGTCATAAGACTTTCCAACAAAAAACAAATGAACAAACAAAAAAAACCTGTATAGTACTAAACATAGATTTTGCTACTCTTTGTAACAATATCGTTTGTAGAAAATAACAAAAGCAGAAGAAGCTATATAAGTGAATGCTGTCCATTTTCATCCTTGTAATCAATGTAGGCAAATATCCACTCATGGTTACATATATGGAAAATTTGGAAATAAAGTAAGAAAATGGATTAAATATGACAGAATCACAAAATGGGTAATGTTAAAAGGGACCACAGTGGGTCATCTGGTCCAGCCTCCCTGCTCAAGCAGGATAATCCTAGAGAAAACTGCACAGGATTGCATCCAGACAGTTCTTGAATATCTCCAGTGAGGGAGACTCCACAACACCTCTTGGCAATCTGTTCCAGTGCGCAGTCACCTGCACAGTAAAGAAGTTCTTCCTTATGTGCAGGTGGAACTTCCTGTGCATCAGTTTCTGCCTGTTGCCTCTTGTGCTATTGCTTGGCACCACTGAGCAAAGCCTGAACTATCCTCTGACACCCTCCCTTCAGATACTTACAGATACGGATGAAGTCCCCTCTCAGTTGTCTCTTCTCAAGGCTGAACAGACCCAGCTCCCTCAGCCTTTCCTTGTGAGAGAGATGCTCCAGTACCTTGGCATCTTTGTTGCCCTCCACTGGACCCACGCCAGGAGCTCCAAGTCTCTCTTGGACTGAGGAGCCCAGAACTGGACACAGCACTCCAGATATGGCCTCACCAGGGCAAGTAGAGGGGTAGGATGACACCCCTCAACCTGCTGGCAGTGTTTCTTCCTAATGCAGCCCAGTATGGCACCAGTCTTCTTAGCCACACTTCTGTGAGGCTATACAAAACATGCAATATAAGCAACTCGTCTCCAGAAACAATCCCATGTCATCACTGGTGGGTGTAGTCAGTGCACCCAGGGGTCAGTGTGGCCAGACAGGCAGCAGACCAAGCTGGGAACACATGCAAAGATGCAGCAAGGGATCAGCCACCCGTGTCTCTGCTCCTTCATCCTTGGATTGACGAGGGGATCCATCTGTCATTTATGCATCAGCAATATTCAGCAAAATGTTGTTTCTCCATCAATACTCTGGTTTGCATCTGACAGTAACAAGATAACATGTTGTTTAATTCATTTACACCACTGATCTAAACTAGGGATTAAACTCTTCAGCTAGTTCTGTGTCTGACACAAGCTTACAATGTTTTCCTTTGTTCACCTTTTCTCCAGATCATTTGCAGCATTTTTTTTCTGGCTTCACTGACATAACTGTTTTATGTCTTCTTTGTCACATGTTATAATACTCTCCCATGTTTCATCATTCTTCTACACAGCATCTACACCTGCTTAGTAAGCACATGATTCAAAAGAAAACTGAAAACTGTTAAAGAAAAAGTAAAATAAATAAAATCCTAAGTAAATCAGTAAACCATTCCTTTCCTTGAAGTATTTTCGGGGGTCTCATTCCTGCATTATGTCAAGAGACTCCAGCCTCAGGAGATGACAACTATCTGCAATTTCTTTGAGGTTCATTAGGATTTTCTGTCAGAAGATAATGTTTAGCAATTTGCTGAATTAAGTCTTTACACTTCTACTGCCTCAAATCTGCTATGGTTCAAGAAAACACTGTTACCTAAGAACTCATTCCAATTCATTCTAGCTGCTTAATCCAATTATCCTCCTGAATAATAAAAATTGGAGAAATTTACAAGCTACCCTTGTACATTTCACTACAGAGAAAGCAGGCAGCAAAATTTAAAAGAAGAAAAAAAGGACATGCAATCGGTTCAGTTCCTTGAACATAAAGAATAATTAACCCAATCAATAGAGTATATGCTAGAATGCCCTAAAATATGCCATTTAATTCTTGATGCATCCTGGCGTACAAAAAGTAGCAAACAGCAGTACAAGAAGAAGGAGTTGTATGTCCCAACAGATTTTTTTTCAGAGCTCTTACAATTACTGAAGTTACAGTCCCAGTCAGCAGCTGACCTGTGGCTGTGCTCAGGATCCAAAGAATCAGGACTATCAAATATTCAGATGTATCAACCTGTAAATAAAAGAAACTCAGAATACATAAACCTAGAATTTTAACCACTTGCTAGGCTATTGGGTACACCCCCTTAAATAACAGCAAAAGACAGGAAAAGAAAAAAAAAGATATAGAAGACAGCAGTGTTGTGTGACCCAGATTCAGACTACCCCTAAGCTGCTTTTATATTCCCTTTCCATTTCCTGGTCCCCTTTTGATCCCTGTTTCTATCCTAATGTAAATGAGTACTTTGTTTTCCAGGAGATATTGGGCTGGAGGATACTTGTTGAAGCATGTCACATTTCACCCCTACTCCTCATTTTCCTCACATGTCCCAAACATGTTCCCTATGCAGAGGGTAAAGGAAATCCCCATTTGCTGTTTCACATTGATGCTTTTCAGATAAGAGTGTCAAGGATTTGGAAAAAAATTCTACAATAAATATTTCCAAACCATATGCTTTACCTATCTCTTTAGTTATTGCTAATTGCAATATCTTTGAAAACTCTTTCAAACCCATCTATTAAAATTTTAATTCCACTGTAGTTAGATGTTTCTACAATAGCGAACCAGCAGACCCTCTTGTTTTTGACTGATTAATTCTTCTCCTTCTGTCCTGAAGCAGAAAGAAGCATTTACTCTCTCAGAAAAAAATGCATTTCTTCTATTCCCTCTCCCTGGGCAGAACTTGTCTTCTTCCATATCCCTATCCCCTATCCTTTCTCCCTCTCTCTGCACACAAAGCTCCCAGAACTCATGTCCGTTACAACTAAAGTATTTTCCAATGCACAGAACAAAATCACGGCTGTCTCATGACTTTCCTCTCGAGCTAAAAAGGAAAATGGAAAAATAGAGTGCAGCAGAATGAGAAGAAGTGATTGAGACACAGCTTGCAAAGTTGATGACTGATCATTTTTCAGAATGCAAATGCATTATTTAAATAGAAGTGTCTAATTGTTTCATCGCCCTTCACTATCAGCGGTCATTAACATCCTTTCAGAGTTAGTACAAAGTGGCCCAATCAAACTAAGAGCATTTTTGCTATATTTAACACTCACCTTGCTAGAACCCTCTGTTCTTCCCTCTTACAAAAATCTGCCAGTGTCTGAGTTATTTTACTGGTATGGTTTTTTTGGTGTTTCTTCTCCCTGGAACATAGGGCTTCAAATCTTTGGCACTGTCTAGTATGTAAGCTATCATCAAAAACACACGGACATTTTCTTACATTTGAGTCCACCACTGTCCTTAAATTAGAATTCATTTGCATTCCAAAAACATAAAAGCAACATACAGACTTGAAATATCTGAAATTAAAAAAAGCCTTGCAGAAGGCTGTCCTAGCAAATTTTGACTATTTTATATGTGGACTAAATGCAATTTTGAGGGCAGCGAGAAGGTCTAGTAATATTTTACATTAATTTTTTTAGTGTATTAACTGTTTCCAAGACCTTAGGGTATAGAAGTAACCCATGTGTTTATGTAATTGAGAAAAAATAACAAAAGGTGAGCCACCTACTCTTACAGAGAAAAAAAAATTTATGCAAGGTCACATTTCAAGACTTACATTTTCCATTAAACAAGCTACTTCAAGGCACTTATGAAACATACTAACAAAGAGCTGCATAAATTAATAGAGTATCCTGAGCCATACAGGGAAATTAAAGGTTATAAATTTAGACCAAGTATGAAACGTAACAGTGATTTCCAAAGGTAGTTATATATGGAATGAGACACATTTTGACAGATGACATAGCCATAAAGTGAACATTGCATATGTCCACTTCTCATATGAAAAGTAATGTCAATGGGCAATAGTTTAGAATAATACCATGTATAAGAAATAGATGTCTGAGCAGTACCTGTTTTGTTATTGCAACATACCTGCACTTATAAACAGTGTCTGTCCTGCCTCTCAGAGAGACTTGAATTCATAATTTTTCATGCTGACACATGTAATGAAACATTTAATTTCTCACCATTACATTCCTAATTATTTGTTCACACTATCGTATATGGAATTGAGTACCGTTACAGGTGTTTAAAGATAACGATGACAATTTTGGACATGCAAGTCAGTTACTCAGGTAAGCTTACATATTTTGTGTGTGTAGTTTAAGTGAAATACAAATTAACTTTAAAGCTGAGTTTATCTACCTTTTTTCAAACAGCAATACGGCTGGCATCTAGAATCATTGAATCATAGAATCTCCTGAATAGAAAAGGACCCACAAGGATCATCAAGTCCAGCTTCTGGCCCTACACAGAACAACCCCCAAATCACACCACGTGCCTGAGATCATTGTCCAAACACTTCTTGAACTCTGTCAGGCTTGGTGCTGTGACAGCTCCCCGGGGAGCCTGTTCCAGTGCCCAACCACCCTTTGGATGAAGAACTTTTTCCTAGTATCCAGCCTAAACCTATTCTGATCCAGCTTCATGCTGTTCCCTCAGCTCCTGTCACTGGTCACCAGAGAGAAGGGATCAGTACCTGCCCCTCTCCCCCTCATGAGGAAGCTGTAGAAGGTCTGTCATGCCGATGCTTTGTGAGAGTTTGGGATTAATTGCTCCTTTCTGTGCACTAGCATATTCTTCTGCAAAAGGTAGGGATGACTTTCATGCTTGGAAGGTAATCTAAAAGCTATGGATGAGGAACTGTGCAGAAGTTCAATAAGAATGAAAAATAACCCTCAGAATTTCCACTGATTTATAATTTTACTTAATCTACAGAATGAAAATATACACATACAAATTATATAAGGACAGTGTATTTACATTCTGCTTTTGCCAAGTCAATATCAAAGCTGCACTATTTAGAGAACTTGTATATTAGATGATCTGGTAAAGAGCAGTCAGTTCTGGATATAAGTGGATAAATACTTTACTGAAATATTTGCCTCTTTAGGATTTTATCCATGTTAGCTTGAAGAGTTCAATGTAACTGAAAATCAGTGTTACTGCTCTAGATAAATAGGATATCATGGTCTGTAGAATTGATTAAAAACCATCACACCATCAATTTCATAAGTATAATGGAACATGACTTGTTCTCTGACTTTTACTAGATGATTGCCTCTACTTCCACTGTACCTGGTCATTGAAAAAAAGGATCCTTTTTATGAATTGTGGGGTAATAGAAAAGAACCTCACTGGGATTGCTTGAAATTCACCCTTTTTTAGGAAAAGCTGTATTTTATTTTCATTTTTCTAAACATTTTTCAGACAACTCTGTAAACAGATGATATTTTTTGTTTGTTTCTATTTTTGTTAAATTATGTGTTTACAAATGTCT
Organism: Struthidea cinerea; assembly: GCA_013397865.1. Lineage (NCBI taxonomy): Eukaryota > Metazoa > Chordata > Aves > Passeriformes > Corcoracidae > Struthidea > Struthidea cinerea. Next base: position 770,937 of record VZTI01005483.1, read on the forward strand.
GAATTTTTAAGGCCAGCAACACAGTGACATAAAAATTTAAGGAACATCTAGAGTTAAAATTGCCATGATTAATTTTGTTCTAAATGTAATTTCTCTCTGTGATCCCATTTCATTTAAGCTAAAGACAAATGACCACTTTTAAGAGGGGAGTTTATCCAGTATTAATGACCACATAAGCCTAGAAAACACTGAGCTTAAAATGCTAGTCAGGAGTGTTTGAGTTAATAACTTTCACAGTGTTCTGGCCGGTTTCTCATGGACATTATAAGGTTTTGTAGAGCATACAGACCAATGATACACCAGAAATTCCAGCTTTAATGCAGTTTCAATGATAAAAATTATTCTGGTATGTGATTTTTGTTATGTGTAGGAGCCAAGCTGTCTCCTTATCACTTCATCAAGTATAAGAAAAAAATTAAGAGCTTTGTGAAGCAGAGAAAAGCAAGATAAAAAACTTTCAGGTGAAAGAAGAAAGAATTAAATTGCTCAGAGTATCAAATGGTTATTTCCAAATAAGTATTTTAATTTTGGGCTATCTCCCATTAAAAAAAAAAAACTGTTAAGGGTAGCAATGCAATCACAAACATATTGTGTGGTAACAAACATGAAAAATATCTCTCTAGGAGACTAAGATTGAGAGATCAGCCACATGGCAGGGACTTGCGACACCTTTCCTATCACCACAGGGAAAATGTGAATCTCCTCATAATATCAGTAAATCTGGCATCGTGATCTGCCACAACAGAAACAGGGTATGTTGAAACTGAATCCTGTCAGGAAAATACCAGATGAAATAAAGCCCATTATTGTACTGCTGGGAGCTACAAGAAAGGACTGCAAGGAAGAGTTTCTTTACTGCAGTGTCAGTTATGGGCCCCTACTGGGTTAAGCTCTACAGCATTGCACAGATAAAGCCACATGTCATCCCCATCCAGTCTTTGAAATTAAGATGGACAGAAAGTCTGAAGAAGTGAGTATTATTATGATATTTATTTTACAGTTGGCAGCTGAAACATAGAGGGAACATGACCTGCCCATGTAATCTGGGACTCAAGTAGGAGCTGAAGAGGAAAGTGCCTCAGTTCCAGCTGCATTTGCACCCTCTAAATGTAGGTGTCATATCAATATATGACATACTCTCACGTATAGCCAGAAAGAACTATGGAGAAGAAAATTATTCTCCAGTCACGGAATCACAGAATGGGTTGGGCTGGAAGGGACCTGAACGATCATCTAGTTCCAACCTCCCTGCCAGGGACAGGGACACCTTTCACCAGATCAGGTGGCTCAAAGCCCCATCTAACCTGATGCTGAATACTTCCAAGGATGAGGCATCCACAACTTCTCTGCGAAACCTATTTCAGTGCCTCATCACCTTTGCAGTCAAGAATTTCTTCCTAATATCCAATCTAAATCTACTCCACTTCAGTTTGAAGCCATCCCCCCCTGTCCTGTCACTACACAGTAAATAAAAAGTCCCTCTCCAGTTTTCTTGTAGGCTCCCTTCATGTATTGGAAGGGTGCCATAAGGTCTTTCTGAAGTCTTCTCTTCTCCAGGCTGGACAGCCCCAACCAGGAGAGGCGTTCCAGCCCTGTGATCACATTAGTCACCCTCCTCTGGAGTCATTCAAACAGGTAAATGTCTATCTTGTGTTGACAACCCCAGGGCTGGATGCAGCACTCCAGGTGAGTCTCACCAGATCAGAGTAGAGGGGCAGAATCCCCTCCCTCACCCTGCTGCCCACACTGCTTTGGATGCAGCCCACAATACAGTTAGCTTTCTGGGCTGTGAGTGCACTTTGCCACGTCACAATGAGTGCCTCATCAACCAACACCCCCAAGTCTTTCTTCAAAAGGCTTCCATCACTCCATTCACTGTCCAGCCTGTACTTGTGCTTGCGATTACTCCAACCCAGGTTCAGGACCTTGCACTTGGCCTTGCTGAACTTCAGTCAATGCTTTTCAGAAGTTAGCACAGTGATTATCTCAGTCATAAACCAGCACTGGCCAGACTTTCTGAATTCCTAAACAATCTGGAGTGTTTAGCTTCTTCCTTAGTGGGGTTGTGATGTCATCAGAAAGCCACTTTGAGCACTTCCTCAAGACCAATAGCTGTGAGATTTACAGCAATGAGTCAGTGAATAGTTTTCTGCCTCAATGACTCAAAACAAAAAGAAAGGGAAGTTCAGTGAGTTAGGTCTTCTCAACCTAACCCAATGCTAGAATTCTTCCTAAAGAAGAAGTGCTCTGGATTCAGTGTGGAGCTGAAAGATGAATCCCAACTCCAAAAAACAGTATGAGTATTGTATTATTCAGCTAGGCACTCTTTGGCCTTTGATAATGCAGATCAGCACACTGCAGCTAGTAATCTTGGGATAGAACCAGTCTACAGGACACCACCACCAAGCCCTAATCAGACAGCAGTAGCTAGGGTAACATGCAAATACAGTTGACTCCCTCTTGTGCCTGTTCCTGTCACAGCCTGGCTTACTGCAGAGTGAACTGAAACTAAATTTTTAAGAAAAGGTGAAACAGTAATTCCTTCTTCTCCTCCACCTGCAAACATAATACTGCTTCTGGTACTGCTGCTGCTACACCAACAGTGTCCAAGAGAAAGTTTCCAAACTGTGATTCAGTCCCTTTAGTTTCTTGAAACTAATGTTCTTTTTTTCCTTTCTCTTTTTGTTTTCCTTTCCTTTTAGCCTGCAGACAACAGTGGCTATTAAGGAAATAACAGCTATGTATAAATACATAATCATTCTTCAATAATAAAGAAGAGAGAGCTGAATAAAACCCTTAAAATAATAAATATCTCCAATAAATGTAACTAATTCAACCTGGAGACCTGAAAAAGAGAGGTCACTTTATATCTCTCCATTGTTTACTAAGAGGAGTTACCTAATTTGCTGAGATAGTGTCCCCGTTGAAGAGAAGGCATGTCAAGAATCGATGAGTTGATGCATTTCTGTGTGGGCAGGTCTTTACCAAAGTATGCCGATTTGTTAAAACACTTTTAAGATTTAATGTTGGAACAGGTGTTTGACTATGTGGATAGTGCATGCCCTGTGAGGACATGGCCCCCAGTTACTGTGACATAAGCATAAGAATCTCTACAGACAGTTCACATTCTCTGGCCATCAGCTTAGCGGTGCTCAGACAGGTTATCAGGGGTCAACAGTCTCTTCACACAGTGGAGAATCTGTCAAATCTGTCATTTCTCAGATGACAGGAGTTCAGCAATTTGGAGGCCACTGTTTTTCATGTCTGGGGTAGGCATGGTGAGAGGCCAGCATCTGGTACAGCTTGTGCCATAGGCAACGTATGCTGAAGTTCATAAGCCCTCTGGACTTTAGTGCTGGTTAAGGCAACAGAGAAAGGGACCATGGCCATATTCAACAGAGTTCCATAATGCAGAGAAATTTGGATTTGTGAATTATGCCAATTTCTCTCTGGAAATGACATGAGGAAAAGTCTCCCTCAAGACAATTAGCATAGCTTCGTGGGAACCGTAAAGTGAGGCATGTGTGTGACTGAGTCTGGGGTCTGATTCTTGGGGCAAAGATGCCAAAAACAGAGGCCTAAATGTCAGCTTACTGTGCAGATTCACTCTGTCAAGAGATTATTTCTAACTAGTATAACTGTTATAATTGTATAACTAGCTAACCCAGCAGACTAGTTCCTCCCCAAACATGCCTGTAAGTTGCTGATTAATTTGACTGCACAGTGAAGAGGGAAAGCAAAAAAACAAACTAACCAAAAAACAGTGGGGAAAGGCAGGATCTAGCACCCCATCAGCCTTACAAATAGATCACTGAAATTACCAGGTTTGGGAATTTTGGCAACTACACTGGCTGCAGTAATCACACCTCCTGCTGATATTTATTAATTTTCCCAAGCTGGTGTTTTATTGTATTTCCTCAATAACATTATTTTTAAACCTTTTAACTCATAGCTTATGAGTGGAGAGACACTGCTCACTGAGAACACCTGCAATACATAATCTGACTGGTCAGAGTTCTGCAAGGTCTTGAGCCAATATAAATTTCTCATTATATAATCTTAGAAATTAAAAACTGTTCTTTTTATGGTCATATGGTGCCTGGAAGAAATTTTACATATGTAAAATAGTATTAAGAGTGAAGAAAACAGCATGTTTAAATGCATGTAAGAGCTGATGATTGATGGTCACATTTGGTTAAGAGAAATTTTTCTGTTGTAATTATATTTTACATTTTTCTTTCATCACTGACCTTTCTACAAGCTTCCCATTCCTTTTCAAGGAGTCATTAATAAAAGCAGAAGTTGTCCAAGTTAGGTCTTTTTTATGCCATTTCTGCAATGTAGCCTAAGGAGAAAGTTAACATTTTCCTACAGCAAGGACGTCACAACAGAGCTCCCACCACAGGAGAGTGAAGTGGCCCAGCCTTCATAAACAAGTTACACATTTCAGCAGCAAACCTATGCTGTCAAACTCTTACCTTTGCAGAGCAAAAGAACAGATGTTTTGATTCCATGCACAGCTCTGCTCTGTGTGCTTTACTGCTTTGTGCCTATGTGAGTTGCTAAGGCCCGTCCAGAGTTCTCTTTACCTGAAGTGGGATAGTTGTATCACTAAATTGAAGAAGGCTGTTTGGGGAGACAAACGTGAATAGGGGAATTCATTTGGGAAATGGATGCAAAGAAACGTACCTCAGAAAGTAGTGATATAGTAACAGAGGCACATTTGAGTAACTTCAGACTGTGGAAGGTTCTGCTATTGAATCCATTCAGTTTCCCAACTGATTAGGTCTCCTTTAATTACAATCTGTATTTTCCAGTTCATTGCCACCTTACACAACTCATTTCCGATGGAGAAAATGTGGACATTTTCCAGCAAATTGCAACGGGTTTTCTGTATGTCATCCATTATCTACAAGAGAGTCCCTGATAATTTAGATCCAATGACACCATGAAGTAGCGCCTGGATATTATCTGGTCAGTAACAAATACAAATGTGCTGAACAATACATTCACCACTGTGTTAATGTTAGAATTTACTTCCCCAGAGTGGAGTGCTGGGCCATAAGAATGAATTAATATCTATCCTTTACAATAAGTTACACCAGATTTTTTTTCTTCCATTTAAGCAATTCCCAGAGATGAACTTTGCTTTTCAACAACTTGAAATATATCAAAATAAAGGTGATTGGAAAATGTTTCATAGGACATTATTTTTTTATTCACAGGAAAACGCTGATTCCTTGAAACTGAAACATTTTACAAGCAGAAAACTGGTCTAAAAAAAATCAGAAAGGGACTTCAGATGTGACACAGAATGGTTCACTCAGTGGCTGACAGAGAACAGTCTATTTTGAATCAACTGTCTCACATGACCACAAGTTTAAGCATCTCTATAACCTGATTTTCACTAGAGACTAATAATTAGTTACCTAACATCTGAGGTGACAGTCTTTAGCAGTTAAGAGTGAAAGACAACTTGGCCTGGTGAATGCTTAATCTCTTTAAGAAGTAAAACTGTTTCCATGGCACACCTTTGTTCAACCTTGTTTAAGCATACTGCGGGAGAAAATACAGAGTAAATCCCTTCCTTGGAGGTTGTAGAATCAGAATTTGAATTTTGATCTTACTCTGGAGCATTGTGGGTAATGTTGTACGCATTAATCTTGGTCCTTTATTATTCTAGAATCCTTAGGGTTTTTTTGGGGGGGTGGGATTTTTTTTTGTTGTTTGTTTGTTTTGTACAGGCTAGGTTTTCGGATTTTTTTTTTTTTATTTCAGCTTTACCTATAAGAAATGAAAAAAGGATTTTTGGACAGTACGTAAAAAACACCCCCAGCCTATCTTACCTATTAATGTACTTGTTCCATACCAGATGCATGAGAATACTAGACTGAGTCCCTAATCGGATACATCCAGGATTTGAAATATAAATGAAAACTCCTAATCCATTAGGATTATATTTAATTTTTACTTTTTTTCAGAAACACAAGGTTCAATCATATTACATTTTTTCATCCTTCTCATCCCCCTTATAAAGCTTAGGACAGACTAGTAATTCTGTCTCCGGATTCACATATAAAAAGAGAAAGATGTTGAATTTATCACAGTAGTTGTGAGGCTTCAGTTCTGAGATTACAGATCTGAAAAAACGCTGTGCTATTTTAGGTAATTTTGCCTGAAAATCTGTATTTATATGGCTTTACTCAGTTTTGATTTCCCATTAGCATGGAAGGCACTTCCAAATCTCTAATAATGAATACAAGAAAAGGGAAAAGCATGAATGTGGCATACCTTGTAAGAGATGTACAAAATATATGAATTTTTTTTCCCTTACCATTTCCCATACGGTAAGTTCAGCTAAATTTAATTAGGGTTACCGACATGGTAATTTGAATTGTTACCCATGATGCTTTCTGCTCTTTATAAAGCATTTCCTTTTGAAATTGTCATGACTTACATAAGCATATAATTTTTTTCCCTGTGGCTAGCACTTGGTTGAAATATTAGATTCACTGTGAAATTCCTGCAATTACTATTTCACTCTTATCTAGTTGAATATAGAAGCATTTTCAGGACCCTTTTTAAAGCATGTCATTGACTGTATTAGTTCTGATAATATCTCAAGACTGCTTATCTATGAATACTTTTAAATTGGCAACTTAAACTAATGCCTCTTTATTCTGTTACGTATATTTCATGTCCAGCTAAATCTCATCGGTGAAAGCAAAGCAGTTAAAGCAGAGACACTTGCAGAAGATAAAGGAGCTGAGACAACACTGATTGTTCAGAATACCTGACCTACAGGGGACACTCTGGTCCTCCACATGCATTCTCAAAGAAACACGATTTAGAAGGGGATCTCCTAGGAAGGGGGATCGAAAAGTCACACCAAAAAACACCTAGGTTTTCCACCAGCTATATGGAGTTTACAATTTCCTCAGCTCAGATGTTTTGTCTCCAAAATATCAAAGAAATATTGCAAATACAAATGAGTGGTGGTGAAAGTACCTACTCTCTGAATTTGAAAGCGCGATTATCTGGTATGAACATTTGGCAAGGCTAGGTTATTTGCAATTTACTGAGTTACTTCAGACAATGTGCTTATTGGTGATATTCCATGCTGCAGATCTTAACTCAGTATATTGGAACCTATCCTGAATTTTTTGCTTTGGCTGGTTTTTCAGTTTAAATGAATGCGCAATTCTGCATTGATGTAACATAGTAAAAAGTAAACAAATCAAAATATATCTTTAATAATAGCATTGACCAAGACTGAAAGTCTGAAAGTCTGTCAGAAAGTTCAATGCAATAGTTATGTTTAAATCATGGGGAATGTTTGAGCCTTTCAACTTCATATGAATAGTGAAAATCTGGTATAAATTCAATCTGAATTGACAGCTTCCTTACGGTTTCATGTCACAGAATCTAAGAATGGCTGAGGTTGAAAGGGACCTCTGGAGGTCATCTGGCCCAACAATCCCTGGTCAAACAGGGCCACCTAGACCAGGTTGCTCAGGATCATGTCCAAACGGTTTTTGAATATCTCCAAGGATGGAGACTTTACAACATCTCTGGGAAACCTGTGCCAGTGCTCTGTTACCCTCACAGCAAAAAAACCTTTTTCTGATATTCAGAGAAACCTCCAGTGTTCCAGCTAGAGTGCATTACCTCTTTTTCTGCCACTGGCCACCACTGAAAAGAGCCTGGCTCCCACTTATTTCAATCCTCCCTTCAAGTAATAATTGTACGCATTGATAAGATCCCAAACCTGAACGTTCTCCTCTCCAGGCTAAACAGTCACATCTGTCTCAGTCTTTCCTCATGCAAGAGATGCTCCAGTCCCTTCATCAACTTAGTGGCCCTTCACTGGACTCTCTCCATTAACTCCGTATCTCCCTTGTACTTGGCAGCCCAGAACTAGACACAGTACTCCAGGTGTGAAACTAGATACAGTGAGCAGTGTTCAGCACAGAGGAAGGATCACTTATCTCAGCCTGCTGGTAATGCTTCTCCTAATGAAGCCCAGGATACTATTTATTTTCCTTGACACACTTTGTCCCACTTCTCCTAGCCGTCCAAAAGACTCATTTCTATCTCACAGTTCCAACAGTCTGTATGGATTGGCACTTGTTGGACAAATTCTGTCAGAGAGCAAGAAGTGATTGGGAATCTCAATGAATACCGTTTTGATAATAAGTACGAAGAAGCAGATTCAGATTCAGGTAATACCAAGATACCAAGGAGCTGGATGGTTGGACACCTCTTTTTGAAAAGAACATTGAAGAGAATTTGAGAAAAACTTTGGCTGTTAGGGAGGTAAAATTAAAATGGCTTAATTTGAACTCTCAAAGCATATTTTTAACAGAAACAGGCCTTCAATAACCATTGAATTTGGGTTCTAGAACTGCTTATTCTTTTCAGTGATGTGACTCCTGTTGTGTGAAATGAGCAGCCTGGCCTCTCTGTTCTAAGAATGTTGACCTGCCATTTCCATACAGAGAGCCTAATTCTGAACCACATCACCTCTTGAGAAGAACTGAACACAGCAGGGAGACAATTGCTTTGAAAGAATTGATTTGCAAATGGGGAAAGTGGACAGGCAGAATCGATTTGTGCAACCATTCTCTCTTCCTGTACCTGACTGGTCTGCTTCATAGACTTGTGAAAGGAAAGTTGAACCCCATTTGTCTAGCACATGTCAGAATGGTGGCCGATGCAACGTGATCCACCTGTCAGATAAGCTGCAATGTCTCTATGTTGCATCCACAGAAGTTTAACGTGTCCTAGACTTAGGTGTCACTGTGCATGAATAGTAGCACTGGGCTTTCTGGCCATCTGGAAATCTAAATTTCTTTGCACACAGATACCTGACACTGAGTCACTGTCCAAATCCATAGGACTAAAAATGGTAGTACTGGAAAAGGTGCAGTAAGAATGAAGAATATAACATTGTTACTTCTTCTTATCCAGAAGTACTTTTTATTAGTAGTTTTGCTCTATTTTTTCCAATGCATTTCACTGAGTCAGAACTGAAATATGCTGAGTATACAGCTGTGATATTTTCTATCTGTCATTGGAAGTTCACAAAATTCAGATTTTTCTAAATTTTGAAATATCATAGCTAACTATTTTGTCACTGGCTAAAGCCAGGAGCTTGGTCAATGTTTTTCTCATGTCAAAGGTGCTAAGTTGTAAATGTTCTAAAATTAGCTGCCTTTTCACTTTCAGGGCCCTTTAGAGATTTGTTCATCACTAGATCTAAGAAGCAGTATTGGGGTTAATTACATCTGTGGAACCACTCCAGGGCTAAAATTAATGGTTGGTCTGTAGCTGTAACTTAAAATTGTCTTGGAAGATGCTATCTGTAAAGTATTTATGAGAAGAAGCAATATGCAACACTAGCCTTCCTTTCTGCAGAAGAAATACAAAGGGGAGGAAGGAGTAAATTCTATTAGTACTTTCATTAGTTGCTAAAAAAGCCAAGCTGTTCCTTTTAAGTGTTTTGCCTTTCACAAAGGTATGCAAACCAAGGGGTAGATTTGGAGTTTAAATGTTATGCCTTCATTCCAAAGCAAGCCCTCTCACACAGGAAGAGCATGGATTTCCATCAGGCGATTCTGAACAAAACAACTGGCATGAAATTTTTTTGCAGAGTAATTTGCATAAACTCTGTCTTTCTGAAGGTAATGAAATCAAGAATATGAAGGGATGTTCAATTTAGCTGAATAACAAAAGTGAGTAACAAAACATCTAAAAATAAGTTTTAAAATTTTTTCTTAACAATCTCTAGACTCCTAAACATGTCTGGAAACAAAATAATACAAAGATGATACAAAAAATTTGATTTCCATCATTCTCAGAATAATTTGACAACATTTCATTCTTAAAGTTGGTTTTCCTGATTTAGTTTTTTGCTTGAAAATGCAACAAGTCTGTCTGCCCAAGGTTGCTGTATTGGCTGTTGGCATGAAAGGAAAGCTTCCTTTCTTTTTGTTTTGAAATATTTCCTAGGAAACAGAAAGGTTTGGGCTTGGTTTTTTTCTTCTTCTTCAGTGATTTTGCTGTACCAGAATTTTTGGTTTGGGTTTAGAGTGTTTGTGCCTAATAAGCAGATTTTAGCAGGAAGCTTAATTAGAGGAACTCTTAAGTTTTTTCCCACGCATTATTTTTCATAATTCTGTAACGTTGAATTTGAATCCTGATCCTTAAAACATAAAGATAAAACAACTGTGTAGGTAAAAACAATGTGATAATGGCAGCAAAGATAATTAAAGCTACTATATTCACAGTCCTACTTAGCAAAACAAAAAACTGTCTGCTCCAAAAATGTCAAACCAAAAAATATTAAAAAACTCCTTGCAAATATATCCCATATTTCTCTCACACACATATCTCCTTCTTCCTCAGCATGTAGCAGAATTCAATCCACCTGCTTTTGACAGTAACCTTTAAGGTGATGATTCTTTGGAGGAATTAACTTTGAAAAAATAATTTCGTTCTTCACATATCTTGGCTTCAAGCATTTGTCATCATTTACTGAAGTAGTTGAAATCTTACCGGAGGATGGGAACCATAGGAGGCTGAATGAATGCTAAATTTGCTCGGAGTCTGTGCTTATGCCGTCATATACAGAAACCGTATATCTTTAGTCTCCATAGCTATATTCAACATTTATCCATTAATATAGGAACAACTCAATTAGTGGCTCTGTAGGGATAAGAGCACAACCCTACTTTCCACAATTTAATAGCTACCATACATCATCAAGATCTAATTCCCAGGCTGAGTAGGATGTAAATGGCAGTAGCCCACAGATCTATTTTTTAAAAACTTGAAATCCTTGTGTCTTAATACACTTCCCCAAGCCCACCTGAATTGTGCATCCTGCAATTTTGCCTATAATTCTCACCTAGCATCCTGCAGATTAAGGTTGCTGACTGTTTTGTGGTTACATTATTTGATTTTTTGAAACATCATTAACATGAAAGGGAATTATTTGCCAGCTAGAATTTTTTTGTATTATCAGAGGTTCATTATCTCAGAAAAGTTATAGTTTGAGACTTAGAGTACTCTGCGTTTTGTGCTTCCATTGGTCTTCAACAGTATTATTCGTTCAACTGCCTTAGGCTTATTTCAGAGAAGGCTGCTGACAACCCACCGAAGCTCAAGATAAAGTAATGCTCTTATTTACGCCTCTTTTTTTTTTTCTTTCTTTCTTTCTGTATTTCATGAGGCAATTTAGAATATGCTCCACCATGTAATGCAATAACAGGAAATTCTGTACTTCAATCATAAGACCAGACCAGCAACTGCAGTCCTGATTAAGGCTTGATGTAAAACATAATGATCAGTTTGTATACAGCTAAATGATACGGAAACGTGAAAGACTTACCTCGTACTTTCTATATGAGGGCTATTCAATGTATCATGGACAGGATTGGCCTGAGCAGGAAACAGAAACAACAGCTAAGCTCTAAACATTTGTTTGAGCTTTTTGCTCGCTTTGAAACTGATTATTTAAACAGCAGTGTTGTAAAGAGCTGAAATTTGTTGATGGAGTTGTCATGACATTAATAGGCTGCCCCGTTCCGCTGTAAAAGGGGAGTCGCGGAGGATTCTTTTTGATAGATTTCTCGGACAAAAAGACAGCGCAAACGGGGCAATATCATATCTGAGAACTTTTTACTGATAAAGAGAGATAAGTGTTCCTACCGAAGAGGGGATAGAAAGGGAGCAAAGAGGGGAAGAGAGAGACAGAGAGAGAAACAGAACACCGGGGCGAATCGTTACCGCTGTGCCCCGGGCGCCCTGTCAGTGCCAGCTCTGCAGACGCAGCGTGTGCCGCAAGCTGTGATGAGTCTGCGTGGCTGCCGGGGCGGGCTGGGCGCGCTTTCCAAACAGCAGCCGGCTGCGTGTGCCTCCCGTCGGCGGGGAACAGGCTGCCGTGGCCACGGGCGCGCTCCTGGAGCAGCTGCGGCTCTCAGGGTCGGGGCGCGGCGGCGGCGGCGGCTCCGTCGGTAAACAGCGGAGCACGAGGTGGTCGCGGCGACGAGCTGCCTCGGGAAGCAGCGCAGCGGGGTAGGACAGGTGCAGCCAGGGAAGACAGCTAGGGAAGAAGCAGGACCGCAGTGAGAAAAAGGCGGGGGGGAGGGCAAGCTGACCCTCCGGGCAAGCCCCTGCTCCCTCCAAGAAACCCAAAGTAAAATGGCCCTAGTTGTGCCGCAGTTAAACGCTTTTATGTGCTAAGGCTCCTCCCATAGCCTGACTCCCCGGGCATTTTTTCCCATCCGGGCACCTGCCCCATCGGCAAGGGGGGGTTGTTTGCAGCCCGATCGCGGAAGCTTTCTCTGTCCTGATCGGCTGCCAGGCGAAGCCTCCCCGGGACAGGGCTCCCAGCACGCGTACAGCCCCCATAGGAATCCTTCGCCTCATGCATAGCATATGTTGAGGCATAAATAAAAATCAGATTGGTCTCTCTCATAGGCAAGTAAAAATGTGTTGCATACATCTCTATCAGACTCTAAAATCTCATTTCATCAAAAGACTTAAAATGGGAGGCGAAGCTCAGTAAGGAAACAGGACAGATTGCCAACAGACTTTAAATCTTGATTTTGAATGTGACAGTCTTCAAGATATCCCAGGTCCACAACTCCTCAATGTTTCCATTAATGACTGGAATGAGATCTGAGTGTACATTTATTAAATTTCCAGAGGATATGAAGCTGTGAATGTTTGAAAGTACATTAGAATGTGATTTGGAATTCAAATCAACCTTGCAAAATTATCTGAAAAAACAAGGATGAGTTTAAGAAGAACTACAGTTCTATTTTTACTAGATATACTTTACTTCACAGTGTAAGATGGAAACAAATGGCAAGGAAGAAATTATACGTAAAAGTTTTCTGAAGACAATACTTATCAAGCACCAAACATGGGTCAATGGGCTCATACTTAGGCAATAAAAAATGGAAAAGGAAAGAAAACCAGGCCGCTCAGACTGTACACAGCAATAAAAGATAGCACCAACTGGATCTTCTCATTACAAAAGGAATCATTCACAAAAGACATAGGAAGAAAAAGTGATCAAACTGAATAAGAAAAAAGACTGAAGTAAGATACGGCAGAAAGGTTAAAAAGGTAAAAGGATGCTGTAAAAGTAAACATAATTTGTCTTGTTCACTATGGATAGAGTAAGAAATGCCAGGTAAGAAGCTTAAGATCTCCATTATTTGAGGCTTTTAATAAAAATAACTGCCTACAATAGCTTAAACATAACTATGAGATGGTATTTCCAAAGTCCAGAACTGAGATTTCATTGGCCTTGGAAATGGATACAGATTCTGGTTTCTCCACCAAATGCCTTCGGGTAGACAAAAGTCATATCAAAAATATGTCAGTTATATATATCAGGGTTTTTTTTTTTTTTTTCCTGTAGAGTTTTTGCCTTTTGTTTTTAATTTCTGCTTCTGCCCTGGAAATTTTGGCTTGGAGTAGGGTCACAAATGCTAATAGACACCAAGAAGAGTAGATTTCTCTATACTTACAGGTGACTTTCTTACAATATCCAAACTGACCAGAATGGGAGGTAGATGTTGATATGCCCTAGATAAAATTTAACTGCTCGGGTTCAGTTTTTGAAGTTTATTCATCAATTTTTGAAGTTTACTCATCTTCAGTGATTATGGAAATAGGCTTTTTTTCTTTCTCTTTTATTCTGACTGTGCTTAATATTCCTTAGGCAGTCCTTAGGCAAATTAGAAGGAGAATGGGAATTGCTGTATAAATAAAATTAGATTTAATATTAATTGTAACAAGCCTTTTTTTTTACCACGGGGGTTTTTTGTATATTATAAGTAGGGAAACAAAAGTGGGAAAATGTTATGATGCTACTCAGCAGCATGATTTAGAGTCTTGGCTCCAATTCTTTAACTCAGTACACTATGTGGAATCTGCTTTGTGTACATAATTTTCTACTCTTTATTAGTGGAAGTGCCCGTATGTCCATTTATCTCATATTCACACTCTGAATTCTACTTTAGCATTCACTGCTCTGAGTTTTCCACCTGGTTTGATTACTTACATAAGTTTCTCACTCAAAGGATCACAAAATTAGCCCTGATGATAGGCACAAAGTTGCAAATTCTGTAACACTGAGTGTGCTACATATTGATGTTTCATGGCACATAATATTTTTCTCTCTGTTACTTAAATTTGAAGTATAACACATTCTCTGAGAAATAATTTGCAGCCACTTTAAAATCCATTTAAAATCAGTTTTAATCACTTTCAGGTCCATTGTAATTAAAAAATAATTATATTCATTGTTTTGAACACTTTAAAAATAAATAAATAAATAAATATTGCCAAGAAACATAAGTGGCAAATTACCTTTATTCTCTGCTGTCATCCAAGATTTTTGTGGGCAGAAATCCTTCTCTACATTCACAGCTTTATCCACAGTTTTCATTCTTAGTGTCCTCTAATTATGTCTAAGGCTTTTCTCTACAGAAAAGGTCTTTGACTTGGTACGCTGCTGTTAAATGTGCCTTGAATATGTAATGCTTGGAAATTGTGTTTTTTAAATACTTACTAATAAATATATATATTATCAACACTGCTGCCAAATGTGTTCCAAGGTGTACCCTAAAGGTGTTGCTATGAATGATGTGTTATCACAGTACACCTAAAGCAGCGTATGCAAATTGAGGATTGAAAAATCACGGAGCGAGTGCATGCATAACCTGCAAGGCAACAGAAAACACTGGAAATTCAAAGTATAGGAAGCCAAGCATGAAATCCTAGCCCCACTGAAGAAAATTGCATACCACAATTAATTTCAGGGAGGACCAGGCTTTTACTCTAAACACAGATGGAAAAAAAGAATGCTTTCCAGCTCCCCAAAGCCATTTGTGTAGGTGAAGCCATTTGTGCGCAGTGACAACTAATTTTTCCTTATTAAAACTAATGATCCATAGTTGCTTCTGGAATGGCAGACCATAATATGGATTGTAGGGTGCAAATCTGATAATGACTGTTTCAGGTTTGTGTCCAGATTTCTCAAGTAATACTTATCTGGACGCTCTAAGTGTAGAAATATTCCAATTACTAAGATACTCTTTTTTTGTAGTTATGTGTGTTCAAGTAGTGTATTTAATGCCCAAGGAGTTACTTCTGACTATGTCTATGCAACAGGATTTGAGAGCTCTTCCACTTTTTAGGAACCATGTATGTACCTTTGAACTATTCTAATTCCCTGACAAAATGACACCCCAGTATGTTCTACGCTCCATCTACTGCATGATGGAGACCAGGCATATGGGTCAGGAAAGAGCTATTGTACATTCTGGCCAGGTCCTACTTTGGATTTTTGAGACATTTTAAAGCCTAAATATGACCACTCAGCCCAAAATTACAAAGAATATGACAAAAGATTATCAGGGATTCATTTGTGATAGTCATGTTTTTTCAAATTCTTTTCCCAAGACGGATTATCCAGAATTTTTGTACTGTCTCAGAGATATATCAAAAAGTGGTAAAAACTATGAAAAGCAAATTATATCCAAAACATGAAACTTCCTTTTCCCCAAAACTGCTAACATGTTTTGATAGCAGGGATCCTTTTTTCAAAAGAGAAGTTATTGCCTGGTTCAGTTTTCACCATTGCTGTCTTATTTGGCACCATTCGAGCCTACAATTTATAATAATAGCATCACTATTAATAATTATAATAATAACGATATCAATCCTAAGCTTCCAGCCTATTTAAATAAGCTTGACCTGGGCCTGTGGACAGCCCAGGGAGGAAAAATATGCAGCTTATATATCCTTTAGTCAAACCATTTTCATACATGAAATATATCTTTATTGTTGTGATTATTTACTTAAAATGCACAGATGTAATTTTGCTATGAGAAAAGACCCACAGAGCACTAAACTGTTCAAGTACCTTTGTTGTCAGGTTTGCAATTGCTCTGAATTCAGGTCACTGAAAACAAGCATTTGTTACATTTTAAGGGATAATTGCTACCAAATAATTTATGGCTACAAAATGCTACACATAGCAGAGAGACTACGGCAACTTATAACCCAGTAAATTAAAACTAAACCTTCTGTGTGCTGAGTATGTTGCATAAGATTAATTGGATAATATTAGGCTGCTTCCATTATAAAGATCAAATGCAAGGAGAAAAGACATAAACTTTGTGTATGTATCAATGTAATCTCAAGTCAGCAGTTGCTGATTATTTATTGGGCATGTAAACAGATGCACCTAATCCTGTTGTGGCAGCTATTCAGGAAGATAGACAGAAAAAAGAAAATTTCTGCTGTGCATAGGTGAGGAGAAGATAAAAAGTAGATCTTATAAAATGATGATTACCTTTGGCTACTTTTGACTTCAGTGACTACTCAGCACCAGACCAGCAAGAACTTAGGCACAAAAAATTATTCTGTCAATTTCCCCATCCTTTTTTCTATAAAATGTGTTGAGCAACTTGGAACATGAAGTGCCATCAGTTTCTTTAATTAAAACAAAATAAAAAAGCATTCCTTTTTTCTTAGGTCCAGATTTCTATTGCAGACTTGCTTTTAAATTGTGCTCTCTATGTATCATACAATGAAAATTGCTGATTGTAAGCAATTTGACAAAATTTATGTTATTGCAAAGAATACTTTTGGATGGTTGAGGTCAATTTGTTTCTTGTTATCAAGCCATGTATAATTTTCTGTCACCGTAAATTTGAGCACACTCGGGTGCTCAGAAGTCTCCTTTAAGAAGGAATAAATTCAGTCTTTGAAATTAAAAGACTGACAGGAGTTACCAATTTAACAGCTAAATCTGCTGTCAATTACACTCTTGTATAGAATTGTCCTGAAAGGTAATATTAATACAATTATAACTGAAGGCAGGCTATAGAAGACAACCCAAACTTTAAAAGTTCAACTCAAACCACTCAAAATTTTTTTGTTGACTTCAGTAGTGACTGATCTAGTCTTGTGTAAGCAGCTACTACATGAGACTTTGCTGTAAGCCTGCTCCAGTTCAAGCCTGTGGCACATTCACTGCCATCCCACCTTCGTGCACTGACATTCAGGAAATTAAATATTTTAAATGTCTTAAGTGATCTCATTAGGATAAAGGAGTATTCCCATGGGCAAGACGCTTCCCATAAATTCACAATGCCACAATCTTACAGTAAATTATTATTATTATTATTTACGGGATTTTTCCCAGTTTATCTTAAGTTGAAATGTGCCTCTTGATCCTTGATGTCAGGGTTCAACTGAATTGAAAATACTGAGGAATGTGATGTTCCATTAGAGATATGTGGAAAAGTAAGTGTGATACGATTAATAGATGTGAGCCTTTGGTAATTATTATTCCATGACAGCAACATTCACAGTATCTAAAACATGAGCATGCAACATAGACTGGAAGGATACTTTGTTCAGGTAGGAGGACCAGTATTTAAAGAATATGTTTTTAAGAAATAAAAAGTATCACTTTCTGAGAAAATTAAGAGGGGAAAAAATTATCACTAAAATCTTTTATGAGGTACAAAAATGAAAATGTGTTTTGTTTCTGACAGATGAAAATTTGTTCCAATATGACCAGTTAAATTCTAAATGAAAATTGAGATATTTCAGCCATTAGTTATTAGTTTACTTGAGGAAGTAAATTTCTTCCATTTTTATGAGAAAGACAAAGAAATTTGCTGTTGACCTAAGTCATGTTTTCATAAACAATGTAAAATCTGAGTTCTTACAGCTGTGGTCAGTCTATGTTTTAGCATGGTAACTGAATGGTCTTCTATAACAATCACCAATAATACATTCCTAAGCAACCACTCATTTATGAACATCCGTTTTTAATTAACACATTGTCCTAGTTTGGACAAATTTGGAAGAAAATATCCTCTGACAGAAGGCAGGTTACGACCACCCCTCCCTCACCAGGTTCGGGAAAAATGAAATTTTCCTCGAAGAAAAGTGAAAGAGATAAAAACTATTTATTTAACAAACACACAGGAAAGGACTAATAATGCTAAATAATGAAATCTCTCACTGTGGAGGGAAAACCTGGGAAGATTCCAGAGTCCTTCTATAGGTGTCTCTCTCCTCCTCGGAGCTGGGTCGGCAAGGGCCCACCCCACCGGGCCTCTGGGAAAAATTCTCCCGATGTATTCCGATGTTGCTGAAACAGTCCAGAAGAGAAGAAGAAAAACCAAAGTCCCAGGAAAAAGTTCAACTCTCCCTCTCCTGCCGGAAAAAAAGAAGAGCCGAAAAGCTGGCTGGGAAGCCCCAAGGGTGCCGCAGAAGCAGAGGAGTGTGTGTCGGTTTTTTTGAAACAACTGCTTTGAAAAGTCCATTCAGTTTTTTTTTTTTCCCTGTTCCCTCTCAGGCTCAGTTTAAAGGCACAGAAAAGACTAGTGGGCATAGAGTAACAATAGGGGATACACATCATAAAGTCACCCCAAGACACACATTAACAATCCAGTACATGCTCTGCAAATTCTGTAATTGCTTGGGAGAACTTACTTCCATTTTCCACAAGTTTTACATGACAGTTATTTTCATCTTGTTCAGAAGTCCTGAGTTGCTTCAGTGGGAGTTGTCTTCAAAGATATCTTAGAATAAATAGAGAAAGAGGCTAAGCACAGTTGTTATTGAACTAATGTTCATTATTCCTTCCTGGTGGGCTCCAGTACATGGAATTTTTGAGAGAGATAGATAGATGGATGCGCATGGCAATAGTTATTAATTATTTGCAGTAAATACAATCCAAAATTTAAAATATTTAATCTTACACAGAAAAAATGGTTGATTTAAGCATTATATAGAGTGTTCTTTTAAAGGAATTAGTTCAAGCAATGTACAAATGATACTCCTGGAAACACTCTCTTTTTGTTTGCCCTTACCTGAGAATTCAGATTTTAATTTGACATAATTATATTCTGCTTCCAGACATAGTTTCATTTTTTGCACTGTACAGATGCAAATTATGAGAAATATTATGTTTTGTCAATAAAATATGCCCCATTTAATGCTGAAAACCAAGTGCTACTCAAGTTTTCTACTACTCTCACCTCTTCCTGAGGATGTATTCTTGAATCATCTTATTGAGAGCAATGTGTGTTCAAGCTTTTGTTCGATGAAATGTCAGGAGCATGTACCCAGAGTCCAGGGGAAGAATCAGGCTGATCTGAGTTTAGATTACCATGAAATGAGTTCCAAAATATGTTGAAGGATAGGGGATACATGTTGACAAGAAGGCCACCTCTGGAAAAGACATTAATTCTCTTAACTCACAGTAATTATTAGAACAATAATAATGGTCAAAGGTCATGGAAAAAAGCAAGCAACAGCTTACCCTAAATACAAAGGAAATTCAGTCCTTAACTCTCTCAATTTCCAACCAAAATGTCTTTATTTCCTACCAGCAGCCATTTCATCCCCACCACAAGCTTTATCTTTTACTTCTTTCCTCTATTTTTGCTGTTTATTTCTTTTGTCCTTGAAAGTCTTGGTGCTGACTGGAAAATGTAAACACCTCTTAAAGACTGTTTGTCTACAGAAATCCACATGCAATTCTGCATGTGCTGGAGAAGTAACTACATAAAGGATTAGAAGACAATGAAAACCATTTTGGTTATTTTCCAAAGTCAACCTAGTCAGTGCAGTTTTTTCAGTGCTTCCAGAAACGGATTGATGCTGCTGACATCTCATCTACATTCACTTAGAACTTGAAGGAGGCAAAAACTGTAGCATTATGAAATTAAACAAACATGAATTAAACCTGAATCCACTTCAAAATAATCACTGTTCTTAGCTCTAATGGGAATGGGTTTTCTTTAAATCTCATTATACCAGAGAATGTGAAAGAAATGAAGTCTCCATTCTGATTGCATTACTCTGTCATGTCCATTCAACATTTCATTAATTTCAATTACTGCCTTTGTGAATAGTTTATGATGTTCTGGCCATGTTCCTTTGCTAAATCAGCAGGTTGCCAATATAACACTGGCTTCTTTTTCCTATGACATAATGAAGAAAATAAGCTATTCAGTTAATCTATCCTGAATTTACAAACTCTTCAGAGACTTTCATTTCCACTTAGCTTGTCTTACAAACATAACAGTGGTTTGGGCCACCTTCAGGAGGAAAAATTAAGAGTGTATGGGAAGCTTGCTGTAATATTGTGTCTCAGTGTCCAGGGTGATCAGGCTGTTGCTATGGACATAGATGAATCTAAATGCATCAGAATTCCAAGGAATTTATTATGGGACACCACATCTATCAAATGAATAACAAGTCTTTAACAGCGTTACTAATCTGTTTCTAACATTTATTTTGGCAAGGCATCCCCATGCCTATAGCAACAGCTGTTCCAAAATTCAGATTCATAACAGTAAGAGAAAATACCTAATTGTACTGAATGGGGTAGGAGTTTTCATATTGTTGTTAAAAACACACACACAAAAAACTCTCATCTCACAGAACTTTAGGAAGCTGCCTTCAACTAATTTTGATCAGCTCTAAGCCTTGCTTTTGTATTTCTAGTTTTCTGTAGGGTATGAACTGTAAATAAATAGAAAGTCAATGGAAGCATTAAAGAGTGAAATTAACTTCCTCTGGGCAAAACCCAGTTAGTGTTCCCTAATAGAGGTAGAAGCCTAAATGGTAGATGAAAAGTGTTGTGCATTCCCATGGAAATATTGAAATAGTTTTACCATTCATATGAGGCAAAAAACAGATTAATGGAAGTGGATGGATATCTTTAAATATCTTTAAATGTAATAGAATAAAATATTTAAGAGCCAGACTTACTCAGAAGTTTGTTTTCTCTGACTGAGAAGGAGACTTGTTCTAATTCTAACAAAGCATATCTTTAGGGATTTTAACCACTGCTGGTGTGTTTTTGGTGTGCTCTGTTTGGAAAAAGAAAAAGGCAACATTTCAGGGAAATCCACCTCAAGTGTTTGTGTCCTTCCATATTCTTACAAGCTCCATAGAGGTGCAGGTAGGCAAAGCATTGAGCAGGGCTGGAGAAGAACCACTCTTGATGTCTGGGAGTTCCCATGGTCTGGGAATCTCAAGAAGAGTACTGTTCAGCCATGTCAAAACCATGGTAACAGGAAATTTGGCCAAATTTCCCATTTCCCCTCATTCACCTATACCTTAATGTGATGGTTGCTGGGGAAAAAAAATAGCAATATCGAAAGTCTTAAATAGTGGAGAAATACCTACCAGATATGCATCTGGTTGATATGACCTCCAAACCAGTTCAAATAATACATTTTCTTTCACCTCTTTTTACAATAGCAGGAATAAAAAATAGATTGGGCCCTTACATTTCAGATATGTCCCACACACTTACGATGCCTGATAAAGTCTATTGCTGTTTTTTAAATAATCTCGAATATGTTAAGTCTGCATAGAAGTGCAGGAAATTGTAAAATAATTGAACAACCTGTTCAAAATTACTAAAAGTTGAAAGAGTGCAACAACATAAAATTGAAATATGTAAGCCTGTTAAAAGCAATCAGGGTCTAATTGCATAGGTTTTTTTAGTAACAGCTATTGTAAAATAAATTTGAGGAAGATAGTAATATCTAAAACAGTTCTTGATACCAAAAAAACCAATGTTCATATACTATCAGTTATTGACAAAAAGAGATAATTAGATTAATTTCTAACAACAGGGCTGGAGAACAAATGAAAAAAAAGTATTTGATCTTCTACATAGCAACATAAAACTTAATATGCATCATTTCCACCCATAGGAAAATGGTGGTAGTCAACCTTTAAGGGTTTCTGAAGTTACACTGAAGTAATTAAAAAAACCTGTCAGAATAAGAATATGTCCTGATGTCTGAACTGAATAAAAATACAACTCAAATTTCTCTCAGGTAATTTGTTTGGGATTATCCAATAGGACTGTGGACATCTGTAATGTCATCTACCTCTTAGTTCCTTTCCAGGATTGTGTTCTATTCAATGGGGAGCAACAAGCAATTTAAGGGTATATTTTTCCTTATAGAAGGTTAAAGTAGGCCAAATCGGCAACCTTAAAAAAAAACATGTTTCTCTATAAAATTAACCAAAGCAGCTAAAACCATATTTGAACATCTAAATTGAAATATAAAAAGTGTATTCACTTTTCTGAAAAAACGACAACTTTTTAATTAAAAAAAAAAAAAATCTATTGTTCAAACTTTTAAAAGGCCATGAAACACGTTTTGCTAACAACTGCAGAACACTTAGTTTTCAGTCACTGTCAGCAGTTACACTCTCAAATTTAGTCCTGAACTTGGATTCAGTTTTAATATATGGTTACCTGTTTCCCATCTGTAAACTCATGAGACTTCTCTAATTCCAAATTTTGTTTGGTTATTAAAGTGCTAATGAAAATGCTTCTTCAAATCTGTTTACTATTCCAGCCATAAAACAGGTGGTTCTTCTCAGTACAAATCAATTTCTGGAGGTATGAAGGAAGATGGAAAGGTGAGTCATGTCAGTGAAATCAGTGAGTTTGGTTATGTTTAGAGATTTCTGAATTTTTGGTTCATTTTGCTAGCTGAAATAAGAGTTAAAGCAGCAAAAAGATTGTTCAAAATTAAAAATTAGAACGTAGCTCCTATAAAACTCTCTTATGGTAAAAGGTGGAAAGAACCCACTAAATTGGTAGAATATCTCATCTGTCTTGGTCAGAGATGTCTGACCACTCATCAGAAGAGGAACAACTCCCATACAATGTTTGTGTCTACCATTTTAAACCAGCAAAGTCTTTTTCTGTCAAGGATAATGATCAGCTAGAAAGTTAAGGCCAGAATCTAGAAATCTGACAATGCAGCTGAAAGAACAAACTTCACACAAGAGTCTTCCACCACAAAGGATAGAAGCTTCTGTGAGAATGCGAATCTATGAAAAGTGTATCCTGACTTTTCTTGGTTTTTGTTTTGGGCAAAGGTTAAGGCATTGCAGTTCTTTAAAGGCCTGAACAAAAAAAAGGACCAAACAAATGGCCATACTAGAAATCAAACTGGATGGAGAATTTGGTAGGAATTCTTTTAAAAGATCTGCACAATATGTGTAATCCGAAGTTAAACTGAAACTGTTTTTTCAGTTATGAAACCAGATTTTGCATACCCACAGATACAAAAAACTTCACAATCTGTCAGTATAAAGGCAAGTAAACATTACAAATAATACATAAAAAATCTTTTAATTAATTATTTTGACAGTCAAGGAAGATGATGTGATCAAGGGTAACGTGTGCAGCCGGTTGACAAAAGGAAATTGATAAAAGGAGTTATTAAGGCAGAGTATCATAAAAGAAAAATGCCTTTAAAGGTGTTATACTGATGACTTCAAAAGTGCATCACAGCAAGCTGTTACAAGTTTTTTCCAGATTAGATTTCTAATTATGTGAGTCAAAACAACTTAGCTTTACTACAAATATGCTAGAATCAAATTGAGCTTATTTATATATGTATAATATGTTCTACATAACGCAGATACCTGTCTAGCCATCAGAGATTCTTTTCAACATCAAAACTGTACGTATCATTATGTTTTTTTAAGTAATCTTCTCTAAAAACAATTATTTCATATCCTCTTTTAAAAAATACTGTATTGTGGAGTAAATAGCAAGCAACATGAGCTTATTTTTTGTTTTGTCTTGCTTACATGCAAGTTCATGGTCATTCTATGTTGCAGGTACAGAGTGTATTACAAAAATCAGTGTATAATTGATTATGAATTCCTGTAAGTATGAGATTTTTATTTCCATAACTTTCTGATACTGCCAGAGCTGCCTGGTTGCTCGCAGCGTCAGGTCAGCAGCCATCCAGGGACCTGGGGTCAGCGGCCATCCAGGGACCTGGGTGTTACCGGTCCCGCCGCGAGGGGCAAAACTCACGGACCGCAAAATGGTCTCTGCGTGCAAAGGCGGAGACAAGAAGCAAGGGTCGGGGGGGGGCGGGGGGGTGTTCCAGTGTGGTATCCAAGGCTCTTTATCATCCTCAAGGGCTCTAGGGACCAGAAGTCCCCAAAAAAAAGGGTTGCACGACTTTTTAAATGGGGGTTGGATAAGGGGTGGTGACAATCTCAGGGCCAATAGGGGAAGAGAAGGGGAGGAGCCATAGGTGGGGTAACATAAAATCAACCAATAGGGGACACATGGGGAGGGGAGAAATTCAAAGAGACCAATAGGGTATTGAGGGGGAAAGAACTTTCTGGAAAGGGTAGGAGAAAGGGGTGGTGTACACAAGGGATTGACAACCGAGGCAGGGTATATACAATGCTAAAAGGGGAGGGGAAACAACAAACTGATTGACAACATAGTAAAATTGGGTCCAACCAAGTGCGGGGGGGAGAAAAGGGTACCACAACAACTTTCTTTTCCTCTGCTTGTGTTTCATCAAATATGGAAGGAAGAAGGTGTTTTCATCTACCAAAGTACTGCTAACAGAAGGTACTGTATACAAATTCTTGTAAAGGCCCAAGATTATTTGTAATAATGAATTACGTATTTTGCTGCCGTAATTTATTCTGACCTTTTCCCAATGGATTTATATCAGGGCACAGCATCAATCATCATCCACTACATTTGGATGACAAGATGTAGATGGAGCTAGAGAAAGTGAACAAGATAATTGCTAAGTACACAATTAGAGAGGCTTCATACAAAATGTGTTAAATTTCACTACCTTTTTTTGTAGTGAAAAATGGAAGCAGATTGTGCCATTTCAAATGGAAAGCGAACATATACTGAAAGTACTGCATGACATTATCTTAATGTACACATTTTCAGAAAGATGATCTGTGCATATATATGTACCTATGCACAGTAGTATATTCAGGTCAGTAGATATTAAATTCTCTACCAGCTTATAAACTCTTTTAATACTTGCAGTAATTTCTAGCTGGAGACCCTATATTTACTAAAAGGCTTCTCAAAACTTTCTTGTCTTGACATAGGTGTGTTTGAGTACAGGTTTGGCCACTGTCTTTAAAAGGATGAATGGTCTCCAGAGTCCCCCCCAAACTTACTCAATATATAATACCAGTTAGGGTTGCTTCTGACTGTATTTCTGTATTTTAATTCCCCTCTTACTTCTGTCCCTTAAGCAACAAACTGGCCTTGTGGCTGCAGTGGAAAACCAGACCTGAACAACAACAAGAGGCCTGAACATTTCCAAAGAATGCGGTCTTGGAAGAAAGAACTACGCAGACAAAATGCCAAGTTTATTTCTTGTCAGTCATAAAAAATTATTCTATGTGAGTCATTTCAATTTGTCAAAGCATCTCTCAAAGTCCCCTCTGTTTCCACTGACATCATGAATTCATGTTGGCTACACGGCAATGTCGAGTCAGCTCTCCACTGCAGATGGTCCAGTAGTACATCACAGGGAAGATGGATGCACACCTTCACTGCTGGAAGGGCAGCTGGATCCTACTCTGCATATTTACATAAATTTCAGAATCTGAAGAGAGACAGCCAAAACTAGAGATTTGTACCTACTACTCTATTTAACCTTTGCATTATTAATTTTTTCAAAGTTCATATCATCTATCTCCACAAAAAATCTCCTCACTCTTGAAGAGATATTTCAGGGTTCACGTGCCTTGCCATTATTGTTAGTTCACCAATCAATAGTCATAAATCATAGTTCAACAAGCAGCATTCCTGCACAGCTGTAAGAGGACCACTCATTTATTCAGGGGTGTATAGATGGGAAGAACACTGACTAGATTATCACAGTCAGAAAAACGGCTTTTACAGCTGCACCTCAAAGCTCTCCTCTGAGCTGACAGCAACTATTTACAGTCAACTCAGAAGTGGAAAAAACTAGTCAAGATTAGCACGTCACAGAAAAGGGCCTGTACATTTGGTTTGGAAGGCTCTGTTCTAGGTTTAATGTATCAAAGGATCCCAACATGACACATAATAGAAAAATGAAAATTCTGGATGACAGGAAGCACAATATAGCACTGTAATGTAAGTACACATCAAAGCTTCAAAACCTGTGTTAGTCATTTTGATCTGTTAACACATACATATTGAGGAAAGATACCCCTATGACCGGACCTGTCACCCCACAGGATGCCTTACATATATTATATGAATTTAATATGTACATTGTATTTTGTCTAAATACATCTTATTAAAACCAAAATAGCTTATATCCTGCATATTTCATGCTCTAGGTAACATTGAAAAATATAATTTCTCTAAATTAATAGGAAGAAATAGACAAACAGCCACCTTATACTAAAGAAACCAACTCTCAGACTCTACCTGTACTGCAAAATCTTGATACGTCAGTGCTATATACGACAATATGATATATACCAAAATATATATATAAAAACATTTTACTGTACAATTCGAAAACAATTTTTTTTTAACTTTTCCTTGAGTTGAATCTGAAATCACATATTTTTGAATTTTATTTTGCAGAATTTTTCTTTTTTATTTTGCATATTCTAATATCTGAGAAAATTCTTAAACCAGATTTTTCATTCTGCATACAGCTTCATTGAGCAGGTCTAATAATTTTATTCAAGCTTTACACTAGCATGGAGAACTTACTACTAATAAATCCATTGTATTACTCCTCATTCTGTTGAAAAACTGACTGCAAATAGGTTGCTGTTGGTTGAACTGGAATTTTTATAGAGAGATGAATCATCATATAATTTCTGTCAGTAATTATTGGTACATTGGTTGTTCACATGCAATCCACAGCAAGCATCTAATAGCCAAATTTTGACTGAAAACAGCAGTGTTTTGAACCAGAGTTTTGACTGATATATTTGTTTCTATAGCATAATCCTGGGATTAATTGATTTTAGCTTTCAGGTTTCAGGCTCAGAAAATTCTAGTGACATGCAATGTTATTTTTTCACTTTATTTAAATTTTTCTAGTAAAAAATTAATATTTTTGCATCTGTAGAAATTCCTACTGGTAAGTTTATTGACTGAAATGCCCATTAGTATACTAAAAATCAAATATTATGATAAAGATTACTAATCATCTCATACTAAAATTATGAGAATGCATCTAAAAGAAAATCTATTTAACAATACAAATATACTCAAAAGACTTGGATTATTACTCAGCTGTAGCTGCAATATATCCAGGACATTCGGATTTAGAAAAGCCAGACACATCAAGCCATGCTTTGTTGGTAATAGTAATAGTTGCATCTTTCACCTCCTTTTAAGCATCAGGGTCAGGAGTTTTTATTCTTGGGTGAAATTGTCAACCAGTTAGTTGTACTTTATACAGCTGCAATAGCAACTCAGCATGAAGTTTATTAAGTCTGATATGTTTTCTGCCACTTTCCAAAGCTGTAGATTTATACCTGTCTTTGTATTCAGGCCCATTTAAAAATGAAATACCAGAAAAAAAAAAACAAAAAAACCAAAACAAAACAAAAAAAACCCTCACTTTATTTCTGAAATATGCAATTAATATATCAACTGACTTGTGGCAAGCATAGAAAAATTTAAAGGCCATTCAACAGTTAAAAGTTAAATAAATGGTAAATAGTCTTTCCTTACTGCTCATATCCCTGAGTGGACTTGCTTTCAAAAAATGTTTAATGCTTAACATGCTAGGAGGGTAAGGAGAAATGTTTTCCTGATTTATATTCTTTACTATCAGCTTAATTAAAATGGTGATTTTCTTTTCATATAATTATTCCAACAAAAAGGGAGATTAGTTGATGCTTATGGTTCCTTGTGGGAAGTGAGGTGTTGGTCTTAAATACATTTCTGTACTTCAGTATAAACTAATTGATTCGCTAATAAAATGTGAAAACAAAACAAAGGGAAATAATAGAGGAAATGCAAAAAGAGGTAATCTAATCAATGAATAGATTGTATATTTTCCTCTCAGGTAGACTAGAATAACCCATGACATATTCTGTGTAATTTTTTTAAGGTAGGAAAACATCTTCTGGCATCTGTGATAAATTTTAAGATAAAAACTTTATTCACTAAATAGTCCCAGAATCACAGAATGGTAAGGTTGGAAGGGACAACTGGAGGTCATGTAGTCCAACCTCCATGCTCCAGCCGGGTTCCCCAGAGCACATTATTCAGGATTGTGTCTAGAGGGCTTTTAAATATCTCCGCAACCACTCTGGGCAACCTGCTCCAAGGCGTGGGCACCTGCACAGTAAAGAAATACTTCCTCCTGATGTTCAGGGGGAGTGTACTGCGTTCCACTTTCTGCCCATTACCTTTCATTGTATTGTCACCCCTGAGAAGAGCCTGGCTCTTCCATCTTCTTCAAATACTTGTAGACATTGATGAGGTCTCCTCTCAGTCATGTTTTCTGAGTCTGAATAGGCTCAGCTCCCTCTCTTTCCTAGTAAGAGAGATGCTTCAGTCCCTTAATCATCTTTGTAACCCTCCACTGGACCCACTCCAGGAGCTCCAAGTCTTTCTGGTAATAAGTCCATGACTGGACACAGCACTCCAGATGTGGCCTCACCAGGGCTGAGCAGAGGGGCAGGATCACCTCCCTTGACCTGCTGGCAATGCTCTCCCTAATGCACCCCAGGATACCATTGGCCTTCTTGGCCACAAGGAAGGGCACACTGCTGGCTCATGGACAGCTTGTTGTCCACCAGGACCCCCAGATCCTTGTCTGCAGAGCTGCTTTCCAGTAGATCAGATCCCAGCCTGTGCTGGTGCATGGGGTTATTCTTCCCCAGGTGCAGGACCCTGCATTTGCCTTTCTTGAATTTCACGCAGTTCTCTGCCCATCTCTCCATCCTGTTGAGGTCCTTCTGAAGGGCTGCACAGCACTCTGGGGTATCAGCCAGTCCTCCCAGCTCTGTATCATCAGCAAACTTACTGAGGAGGCATCTGCTTCTTAATTCAAGTAATTGATGAATAATTTAAAGTATTAACCCTTGGGATCACTGTTACTTGCAGACCACGAACTACACCCTGTGCTACTGAGCTGAGCTCTGCTGTTCAGCCAGGTCTCAGTCCACCTCATGTGCATCTCCTGCTTATGTTTTGGATTTGACTGGAGTTCATTGTTCATCCATGCAGGTCTCCTGTCCCTTTTGCTCAATTTCCTTCCTATCGGGATTCACTGTTCTTGAGTGTGGAGAAAGGGATCCCTTGAATATTAACCAGCTCACTTGGACACCTCTTCCCTCTCGAGCATGTTCCCATGGGATTCTTTCAACAAGGTCCCTGAAGAAGCCAAATATAGTTCTCCTGAAGTCCAAGGTTGCAATCTTAATCATTGTCCTGCTCTGTCCTTACACGATTCTGAAATCCAGGAGCTATGTTCACTGTAGGCAAAGCTCCTTCTCATCTCCAACCAGACCTTTCTTGTTGGACCTTCTTATAAGGTCCAACAGCTCACCTTTCCTTATTGGGTCCTCCGTCAGCTGCATCAGAAAATTAACATCAATGCTCAATCAATATTAATCATAACCAAAACCAATCACAATATACAGAATGACTACAGAATCTAGATTAATTTGTTAAAATTTTAAAACCCATACTCAAATTAAAATGTCAAACTCCAACATGCTTACTTTCAAAACATTCAAATCATAAATGTACAATTATTGACTATGAAATCGTATTTAAGACCTATTTTAGGTCAGTTTAATTTAAGAAAGGAGGAACCTGCAGACCTACCCATTCACAACAGATATATTACGGTGACATTTTCTACATTAAATTATTTTAAAAAAATTTTAAAATGTTAATTTGCTTATTGTACTGCTTTGGTGAAAGGAATTGCCCTCTTTGATCTGCAGCATAATGAGATTTATTTTGAACATCAAAGTAATCTATAAAAACCGAACAGGGAGATGAGCAGCTACATATTCTCATGTCCTCTGAGGAGCAGGGTAGGAATCAGCAATGCAAATCCCATCGGATGAAGGGACAGTCTGAAAGAAAATTAATCCTTGAAGAAAGCAGCTGAACTTTGCATTCTGTCACAGTGCACTGAAAGACCTTGAACCAAATTTTTTTCTCCTACACTGCTATAAATCTGATAGAAATCCATCGACTGCCCGGGACTTCTGAATTCATGCTGGTGAACACTGGGTCAGAATTTAGTCCCTGATCTCTGGTTTTTTTTCTGGCTCTATGATAAACAATTTCAACAGCTACACCAGAATCTATAAAACAGACTCTTAATGCCCTTCACATATCTATACCGAAAGAACCCAATACTGGGAAACAAACTTACGTGAGACTCTTGAGTCTCACACTGTCCTCAGTCATCCCATGCATCTCTCTACACAACATTTGGATCGGCTCTTCACAAAGGTTTTATATCCAGGTGTCTTTTAAGTGTGAGCCATTTCAGTCCAGGCTTGGTAAGATGTTGAACTACACGGTACTTCAGCAGCAGTGTCATTTCACAAAGTCATGATATTTATTCCATCTACCTGTAAAGGACACTCTAGGAAAGGAATACCTGAAAGATAGAGCAATCTCTTCTTCCAACATTGGAGAGATTTATTTTCTTAAGAAAACAGTTTGTTCTGAATATCAAAATGTGGAGGTTTTAGGTTATATTTCAAATTTATACTGTTATGACATAGTTCAGTTTCAAAAAGAATAGCATAATACAGCACTATTTCAACTAACAATTTCTAAAGGAAAAGAAATGTTCTTTCTAAATGTTCTTTCTTTTAGATTCAGATGTTCAAATTATCACTATTTAAACTAATTCATGTGCCCTTCATTGAATATTTTTGCATGGCAAATGGAGGAAAGTGTTAGGTAGCACAGAAGATAAGCTTGAAAATTTGCAGATAAGCTCATCACAAGGGCATGATGTTCATATAGAAATATCCTGTGTTTTTTTCCTCTTAAGTATTATTTTCAATGGATCCTCTTGTGATTTCTAAAAAGCATCAAGTATCCAATTCCCACAGATAGATAATGCTGAGTGTGCAGCACTTGTGCAAATCAGGCTATTCATATGGATCCCTAAAAATAAAATGCTGCATGATGGAAATGCTTGGCTTTGTTTCTTGGGAGGGGGAAGTAATTTGATTTTTTAATCTCTGTAAAATACTGTAGCAAAATGTCTTTGAGGTACAAATAGATCAAAAGCTTATGAAAAAGGTCACTCACAAGCGAAAGCTCACAGAAGTGAGTCAATTTTTTATAAGTACAGTGGGGGGAGAAGATATATGACATTGCAAATATATCATACTAAAAATCATTAATTAAAAATTTCCATGTTGATATTTTTAGAAAATAATTTTCTAATATCCACACTGATATGACTATTTTCCAGACTATGCTATAAATTTTTAGACATCAACATTTATTACTTCTGTTCTACTGAAATAAAATATCTAGAATTATCTAGTTTTTAAAATACTTTTGTTTTAAAGGAAATATCAGCATTCCTCCCCCCCTTCCCCTCTCTCCTCCCATCTCCTCCCCTTCCCTCTTCTCCTATCCCCTCCCCACTCCTCCTCTCTTTTCTACATTTCCACAGAAAGAGGAAAACTTGCTTCCTCCGAGCTCTGTTTTGAATCACATAACTTTTAAAATCAAAATGAAATAATGCAAACCAGCATAGAAAGTCCACAAAACTTGCATTTTTACAGCATTTTGAAAAAATATACAAGTGGTTTTTGCTAAAAGGGCACAATATTAGTATGGTTGTTTTTCTTCTCATATTTGATTGGTCATTAACTCTTATTAACATGGACACCTAGTCAAAGTTTATTTACTAAGTTGAAAACATCTTGTATAATTAAACATATTAAATTATTTATATAGTAACAGTGACATTCAGAACTGAGAAAAAATGGAATGGAGGCAGCTCACAGGACTAGCTTATCTTAAAAATATATATATAATTCATTTCCCTTCTGGATCACTTTATTGGAATGCAATACTATGTAGCCCTTATTTTTTTATTTGCTTTTTAAGTCA
Organism: Struthidea cinerea; assembly: GCA_013397865.1. NCBI lineage: Eukaryota > Metazoa > Chordata > Aves > Passeriformes > Corcoracidae > Struthidea > Struthidea cinerea. The sequence goes on from VZTI01005483.1 coordinate 802,891, forward strand.
GGGTTAACAACAGCCACTAGTTGTGCTTACCCTGGTGGAAAAACATATGAAGACCCATCTAAACATCTAACTTAATGAAGAACTTAACACCAGCTCAAACTCAATGCGCGTTTTAACTGGAATTATAGATGGATATGTCAAAATTCATACATGGAACAAATTCCAATTTTTAATAACATTTTAATTATTGTGCATTCATTACTTAATTTAAGGATGATTATAGGTTACCCTAAAAACTAGTACTGTATGCCAGCCAACAGATTTTATGCCAAGAATTAGTGGTGGTTGCCTGTAAATGTTCTTATACTTACAATGACTGTTTTCAGCTGCCATATCTTAACCTCTGGCTCTGTCAATCTACCACCCACATCACCCATTTCATGACCCAGCAGTGGGATGCTTAATGCTAGTAGAAGCCATTATTCTATGTCTTGATAAAACCTCCACTTCTCTGCAGGTCCATAATGATCCTATTCTAATTATCTTGACTAATATTTAATTAATCCTGACTGCTTAATGAGGCTGTTGCCTTTCAGACTGCTGTCTCTTTTGTTCTAACTTCAAAAGACATGTATCAATGAAAAAATTAGCAGTAGAAAACCAAAGAATAATTCCTTTATAGCTAATAGTTGAATTATACTGAATATTTGCATTCTGTCATGGCTCTTGCATCTGATTCATACATAGTGCCAGGCAATTCACTCACTTAAAAATTCACCTCCTTGCAAATGTTCCCACCATAGTAACCACTAAAGATAAGAGAAATGAAGTAATGAAGAAATTAAGGTAATAAAAGTTTTTGACAATCTTCTGTCTTGAGGAAGACACTCAAAAGAACTTCTGAAGTCACTCAGATTGTCAAGGGATGTCATAGAGAGAGTTACGATTTAACCTGGTGTTATAGTGGATAATCATCATTTGTAAATTCCAAAGATTCACATATGGATTTTTGATAGCTGCAAAATGAAGGGTTGCTTGCATATATGATTTTTGAACTAGATCTTGGTGACCCTTCTGAAGAATTTTCTAGCCACAGTAGTTCTTGTTTTAAGTTCCCTAACAACAAATAGCTTCTAAATGAAAGTCTGTTTACATGACTGCAGGTACTCAGGGATGATAAAAGAAAAATTAGGTTCAGAAGATGAGATATCTTCAGTAACTATAATGGCCTTTATCCTTTCCATAGAGGGACAATGTTGTCTTTGCAAATTAAGTTTTATGTGCTCATATGGAAACTTTCAGGTTGCCAGAAAATATTCTGAGACTTTAGGCTTTGTGTCAAGCCTCAAAACAGGAATCTATATTAAAATTACTCTATGGAAATCATTATTAAAATTTCATGGAAACAAGATATTCCTTATAAGAAAGTGTAATAAAACGGTGCTATGATCAACTTCTGTTCGTTGTTCACAGGTGAAGGGTTGGGTAATACAAGAGAAAATGTGAGCATACATCTGGGGCTTTTTGCAGTGGAAAGTCTATTGAAGACTGATGAATCATATTTTTAATAGGAATGGCATTTAAAATATATTCTTAATTTTAAATTAAGTACTTATGAATAATAGTATATTATATTTATGTTATAAATCTTAGAGCAATATATTCCAGTTAGCAGGGAAATTCACTTTGGTGAACGTTGCATACAGAAGTTTCTATTGAATTCACATGCTGCAGAATCAGACCACTTGGTTTGTATTATATAGTATTTTAGTATTATTTTTTTGTCCATGGGATGGGAAGCTGATGACAATAGGCTTTTAAGTATTATCTTAGAGTCAGAAAGGCAAAACAAAGACACATGCAAATGAAATGCTGAAAGGATTTCAATTAGGAAAAAAAAAGTAGACATGTATATACACATAGGGAATTATTCATCTTGTCATTTGAATATTTGAGTATTTTCCTTAGTTAAAATCAGTTTGTATCTAGAACTTGAGAAATTTGAAACTGTGCATGTATTCGCTAATAGAACTTTCTTATCATCTTATTCATTTATTAATTTGTTGCTCCATTCATCCTCCCATAAATTCTTCATAAAATCACCTGGGAAAATTAACGACGGGATCTCACAGGTCTCTTGGGTCTGGCTGGGACAGAGTTGATTTTATGCACAGCAGCCTGTATGGACATGTGTTTTGGATCTGTGACCGAAAGAGTGACCACATCAGCATTTTGATTATTGCTGTGCAGTGCTCACACAGCATCAAGGCTTTATCTTTTTCCTACTCTACTCTACCCAGTGAATAGAGTAGGGGTGAGCAAGAATTTGTGAGGAGCCACAGCCTTGACAGCTGATGTAAATTGGTCAAAGGTATATTCCCTGGCATTTATGCTCAGTAATAAAAGTCAAGCAAAGGGGTTTTAGGGAATTCAGATTTTGCTTGGAGACTGGCTGGTCATTGGTCTGCTTGTGATCAGTGACAGCCTTTGCATCATTTGGCTTATATGCTTGGATCTTTTTTTCCTCTTTCTTCTGCTAATTAAACTGCCTTTAGCTCAATCCAGGAATTTTTCTCACGTTCTCTCTTCCTGTTCTCTCTCCCATGCTGTTGTGTGTGGGAGAGAGTTAAATGAGCAGCTGTGCAGTGCTTAGATGCTACCTGAGGTCAACTGTACAGGCAGTATTTCTGAATACCCTTATAATTTTTTAGAATAGTTTTATCAATTTTCAAAATGAGCATTAAATCCTTATTCAAAGTCTAAGTTATTATCTACTGAGTCCTTGATGAAACTCCAACTGACTTCTGATCAAACAGTTCCTGAGGAAGTGGACCTGAAGGACCTAATCTTTGAGGAAATACTACCTTCTTTTTCTCACTAAAGGAACAGCTAGAACGAAGTATCTAGAAGTTAGGTGTTTTCCCTTGGCTACTATACCTGAGAAGACAGATAGCTGTAGGCCCAGAAGACAGTTTGCCTTTTCTCAAAACTAGTATCAGTCTTAAAGATTTAGAGCAGTCTTAAAAGCTAAGTTAAATTGATATCTAGATCTTCAATGGCTAATGCTATCAGGGAGGATTGTAGCTGAAAAGTTGCATGTAATAAAGTACCAGAGCAAAATTCAAAAAGTGAGGCCCTCTTTCAATTCTTATTGAATGCGATGGTAGTTCCACAGTCCACATTGGCATTGGCGTTGTTAGGTTTGACTTGAGAGTCAGGCACAAAAAGAGTCAGGCATATATCCATGTATGTCATGGGTATTATGCACTTCTCTCCTATTTCAATTGCAATTTAAAAGTGAAGCTGGGCAAAAAAGTGAAAAAAAAGACTAAGCAGACCAAAAAAGAAGTAGAAGTTAGTAGGTGTTTTGGCTAATCTAAACACTTGAGAAAAGGCAAAGCTCTTGAGAATTAAATGCCTGTTGAAAGGGAGTGATGGAAATCACATTATTTACTTTTGTGATTAACTATGTCCTTGCTATTCACTGGGCATTTTGTGAAACATTCCAAAAAATGTTCCTGAATTGAGTAAATACTTGCAAAGGATTTGAAATAAGAAGCTCTTTGCATTCGTCTTTCTCTCATTATCAATACTGGTTTAAAAAGTCACATCAAACCTCTCAAGAGAGAGGGGGTTTTTTATGTGGAATGCATATTGCATCCCATTAGAAAAAGTATCTCTATTCAATATGTTTTCTGGCTGCCAAGATAAAGATGTCCTCATAAGTTGTGGGCAACTCTCTGAGAATTACATTTGTCAGAGAGCTGCTGTAATAGAAACTCAAGCATAATTGAGACATTTAAGCTGCCCCAGTGCAAGAAATCCTCTCTGTACATCTGTGCTTCCTGGAACCTTAAACACCAGGGACTTCACTGTAATTTGCCTGATATACCGTGTTACTGTCAGTAATGATGTTTAAGAATCATCCTGTTAATCTTTCCAATGTCAATTTCACAGACAGTGGTCATCACAACTCTATTAAATTTCTCCAGGTAAATTCACTTTGCAGGAAGATCCTACATCAAATAGACATTAGTGTGAGCAGGAACTGCACTCAGCTAAGAAACTCTTCTGGGGCAAGTGGCACAGCATCTCCCCTCCAGCCATCTTCCTCTGCCACACAGACGTGTGAGTGAACTGAAAGACCTGAGTGATGGCTCTGCACTGTTTCTCAGGCAAAGCTGTGCTGAAGTTATGCCATCAGAAAACAGTTGTTAGACCATGCTGAGATCAGTGCCCACAGAATGAGCTCTGGTTCTGAAAACTAGACCTAGTGAATCAGGAGGATATACTAAAGAGGTAGGACTACCTCCTAGATGCCTGAGGCTACATTTGTTTTTAGCAATGATTATACAACCCTGGAAAGGAACAAATAAATTCCCTTTTGCCAGTAGCTAACCTGCTTGTTGGTTTTATGAAAACTCAGCTACGGCAACAAAACCATACAGAATCTTTCTGGTTTCACAGAAATAAAAATATCAACTCCTTGCTCTCTGACAGGTATCATATAGAGAGTACAAACCTTTCTATACATGAAGTGGGAGCAGTGATTTGAAAAACTCAAAAATTTTGATAAAAGAATGTTTCCTACCTGTACTTTTTCAATCTTCAAAATTGTGGATGCTTCACACACTTCCCTCTGTCCAGAGAAATACAAAATATTCTATTCCTAATAAACATTTCTGGACAATTTATTGTACTATCTGTCATTCCTTCAAACTTTTCTTCCTTATTTTGCTTGGAGGATCTACTAGTGGTTCAATGCAAGCACCAGGATTTCACTGGGTGTTTCAGAAATTGCGTATTTTTTTCTATCTTTGCACAAGCTTTAGTGCTCTATGTGTGCAGCAGAAGGACCAGAGCAGTCTTTAACACTTAAAAATATACAATTTAAAAACATATACAATTTAAAAACATACGCAATTTAATAATAGAAAATGCTGTTGAAAAATATATTGGCCTCTATCATAGTTTGAAAGGCCCTTTGTTATTTAAACTGTGAAATTTCAGGTATTTTCTCACTTCCTCATAGCAAAATTGGCACAATTAATTTTGTTTTACATAGAACTTATAGGAGGAAGAGAAATTGGTTTTATTTTGTTAAAACCATCATTAATCTTCACAATCGAATATTCCACATGTTATTGTGAGGGGATGCAAAACAAAATGGAGCTTCCATTTAAAATTAAGCTTTTAGCTAAGTTAAAAATAAGGCAGACATAGTCAGTAGTAACTATAGTCAGTAGTTAGTAATCAAATGGCAATCTTTGATTGTGCATAAATCCTGTAATTAAAAAATTCTAGAAAGGAAAAACTGCTAAAGAAGAGATAATAAAATCACTGAAGAAAATGTTGTTTTCAGTATGTTTCTGTAACTTCTTCAAGTGACTGAACTTTTGTGCTTGTTATCTGAGTCCTGAAAGGGAATGAAAGATTTAAGAAAAACATTGAATCATACTGACAGTGATAATCAAAGTATTGATGCAAAAAGTGTCATCATTGTACACCTGAAGGATTCACTTGTGAAATAGGAACAGCATATACAAGAAGAATCTCCTGGAAGTATTTTGTCAACAATTTTTAAAGAGGTGAGAAACTGGCCTGCAGGGTTTGTGAGGAAGGTAATGGACATAGCTAAGAGAGATAGTTGCTCAGAGTGTTGGAGATAGTTGTTGCAGGCAATTCCCCACTGGAACTGAACCAGTGTTTTGACAACAGCCACAATTATGAGAAAAAAAGAGAGATGATAATCTACAAATCCTGCAGACACCAGCCTATAATATGAAAGAAGTCAGTGTCTAACTACTGGAGTCCAGGACAAATGAGATTAGTACATGATACAAACATACCATCATTGTGAGCTGTCTGGCCTGAGAAGACTCAGTGATCTGGGTCTGCACCCCTAACGGTGCAAATCACTCACGTGCTTAACAGAATCGCTTACACACATCCTTGGGACCTATTGATAACATATTATTATTATTTTCTCCATAATATTAAAATTACTGAGAACTTCTTTGATTTTTTTTTTTCTTAGAGCAAGAATGTTACTTTCCATTTACTTGGTCAGATTCCAAGTTCTTTCATCAAAATTTTCCCTTCAATATCATTATATACAATATTTACATTAATTTTGCACTGATTTATGGCATATTGCTGCATCCCACTAGCTGCTGCTATTTTCTACCCACAAGGGATATTCTGGTGAAGAGAGGAGATCACATTCACCACAATGGGTTTGCTTTGTCAGAAAAAGTTGTTTGGCTATGAAGTGTTCTATGTATATGCATCATCAGTTGTCATTAAAGTCCATTTTAAAGCTGTCAGATTTTTTTTTTTTAATTAGTCTGCCCTGTAAAAAATACTATAAATAATTAGTTGCGTATATATAGAACACTCAACACAAATATACTCATTTATTTGCTGTCTTTTATTTCAGTGACATCTCATAACAAAGCTCTCTTTGTTATACAGGGAAGATTTTGAGAAACAGGAAATGGTAGAAAAAATTAGTTGACTGACATGAACCTGGCAATGAACAAGCATCAACTACACAGTACCAGCATAAGCACTCAACCTGACAGTATCAGCTTGCTGTCAGTCACATAAATAAACTGAAACGTCATTGCACTTGTATTTGCACAGAGGCATTTTTATTAGTGCTAGTACCAGTCCTCTGCTTTGGGTCTGAAAGACGAAGTGGTGCAGGGAGACCTGACAACTTCATCTCACATGAGCGAGCTGGCAGCAACCTGAGCCACAGCTGCTGTGGGAAAGAGGATGGATGGGTAGTTCATGAGGTCCTATACTGCATTTTTTTCACTAAACTGATGAATGAATGCCTGGATACAGGCCATTCCATGGGTATTGCTTAGCTTTTTTCTCCCAACATTATACTGGTTTTTGTAAGATTTGGCTTTTCCAAGTGATATTCATTCAGAATACCTTCCAGTTTCCCCACTGGAGGAATTAACATGTCAATAGTTTATAATAGTTTATTAATATGTCAATAGTTTAGTTCTCTCTCTCCATTCAAATTGTGATGCTGGAGCACAAACAGTAGTTACATATATCCTAATCAAGGTGCTCTGATAATCTTAAAAAAAATACTGTTTGGGCACACAAAAACATGCATCACTGTATGCGTGGCCATGAAAATAAGTGCAAAACTTAACTATAAATTATTCAGAAGTTTCACATAAAGTGAAAATATGCAAATACTGAATTGATTTTGTTATTGACGTGTTTACAAAGTCTTTTCTATAAAAGTTCTTTGAAAGGCAAATAAGATAGCTCTACTCAATACCAAAATAAACCAAACTCTTAATTCTTGTATTGGATACAGCGAGAACACGGCTATCTTCCCAGTCCCTTCACAGGCTTTCCAGCTGTGAATCAGGTTTGTTATAACCTGTCTACCCTGGGTGAAAATACCCAGATCTACACTGTAAAATATTTAGTTATTTTCCACTGAGAAATGCTGAATTTTTACCTCATTGTTTGTCATGAGGGAGGAAAGAGATGAAGTAATTCACTGCTCTGAACACTTAAAACAGGTTCGCCTAACAAGATATGTATTTTACTGAATGTGCAACTTAAACATATTTCAGACCACTAGTTACAAGAGCTGAATGAAGTGATGAGATGCAATTCTCTATCAAAACACAGCTTTATTTTTATTCAACCACAATCTCCACAATCTTAGCCTGGGAATGAATGTATCATCCCAGAAATGTCCTCCTGATACTCTTAAAGGCATGCAGCTAATATTGCATGATGTTTAGATATATGACTTAGGATAGTACTCTGAGAAAGGTAGATTATTAGCCTCTGTCACTCTAGTTAGCTATTGTTATTTACATTTTCCTCTTGGATACATTTCTTCAAAAATTATCAGCAATCTGTGACAAAAAGAGAGTGATTTATTTTTTTTTAAGGAGCTCACTCAATAAAAAAAGAAGGGATTATATAGAAACTATGGATTGATTCTGATTCCATGTCAAACTGCACAGACAACATCTATTTTGATGAAGCAAATTCAAGGTCAGAATTTAAGAAAGAAGAGTAAGAGCTAAATACACAGGACAGAACATCCCATCCTTGCAAGCATTGAAAAATGATGATATGAGATAAAGGCTTTTTATAACTGAAAACCATTCAAGACCAAAAAGTAATTTGAAGGTGACAGATTACATGCAAAATACACATGCAAAATCTGGTGTATTTCCTTCTTTTCTTCAACCTTCCACCACAGCTAGATGTTTTGAGGAGTTGTGATACCTTCCCTCCCAGACTAAATTGAAAAATTAGAGATGTTTCATAAAAGAAAGCCAGGAGGTTAAAAAAAATGAACCTGAACATGTAAGACAATGCTAGAGATTTTGTTTCTGAAAGGTAAAGTTAATAGTTGGAAAATTGATGTTGAAAATAACAGGTTTTTCAGCCTAACAGACAAATGTAAAAAGACTCAAAAGGTGGAAGCTATCAACAGACAAATGCAGATGAGACATTATTTTCTCATGTAGGAAGAAGAAAATTGAGTCACCAACACAATTTGAAAGGATTGTAGGGAATTTTCTTGTACTGAATACTTTTTAAAACAAATGCTCGATGTTTCTTCTAGAAGGAAATAGCTGTTGCTCAACTCCAGCTATTAGACTTACAGCAAGTATCAGCCTGCTCATTAGTAGCCCAGCTTGAATTTCAAGCATACTAAACTATGAGTCTCGTCATCTCCTTTGATGTTTTTAATACTGTCAAAGTATTGAATTTCTTCCCTGGCTTCGCAATGTCTCCAATTTTCCAAGCTTTTTCAAAAACTTTTTATCAGTGATATGGATAAATCCTTAGGATTTTTTCTTTTTTTTTTATAATGAGGTGAAATTATCTCAAAGTATTTAGTCTCTTGTTATATGACTGGTTTTGTGCTATTTTTAGCGAGGAATTCATAATAACTGTCAACAGACAGGAAGACACTGTGTCTCAATTATCTTTGTATTCAAGACGGACAGATCAATATTCAGAATATTGCAAACATTTCTTGTGATTCTGATACATTAAAAATAATTTTTAATCCAATTTGACAAACATTACATTCTCGTATCAATTAATTTATCTTCTCAAGATTCAGTTATACAACTTAATTCCCACAAAAACTGCTATATTCTTAATGAATAATACTAATTATTTTTTGGGTGACTCCTGACTGCTAAAGTTAAAAAAACCCAACTCGTACAGACCTTTTCTTTTTTTTTTTTTTTGTTATAGCAAGTTGAGAGACACTTGAAGTAGATCTCATGGGAAAGATGTGGACCTGTATTACTAATTCTCACTTTTAAAATGCATCAGTTAAGTGGATAGCTACTGCCAGATAAGATCAAATGAAAAGATTTTGGTGCTAATAATGTCTAAAGTCTAAAGGCAAGGCCTCTTTTATAAGCTTTAGGGAGTAATATGAAGTCATCTGAGCAGAAACAAAGGACTTGTCATTTGTTTTTGCCTTGAACAGATTGACAATACAAGTCAAACATCATCAGTCCAGCTACAGCAACAGAAAAACTTAAAGCAGACCAGGTCACTAGTTATACAATAATAAAAGAAATCTTAGATATTCTCTGACAGTGTAATTAACTTCTAAAGATGACATTTGGGGCAGAGGAAAATACATGAATACATCAATGCAAGTAAAATCTGTTCAATTAACAAGGAATTACTCTGGCTCTAATTACACATCAAAATTCCTTGCTTTTTAGATTACTGAAAAAATTTATTGCATAGAAATTTAAGTGAACGTAAAGTTTTCAAGAATGCATAAAGAAACAAAAACATATTATCCATTATTATGTTACTAACATTAGCTGCAATGAGATTGAGCCCAGAAGCATTTGTTATTAATACTTGGTAATCCAGTTTAGACATTTAAGAAGGAATAATATCTAAAATACCTGCCTAAGGAACAGTGATACTTAGCTGTAACAATAAACATCATAAAAAATATGTTTTTTCCTGTATGAATACCTACCATTGAAAAAGTATGAGATGTCAAAGATGGCATCATGGTGAGCTATCATATACACTCCATTTACCTGAAGGTGTACATGTTTAGATGGTGAATATTATTTTATTGTTGGTTTTGGAGTTGTCTGTTTCTTTTATGAGAACATTATGTCAGAAAAGCATTTGAGTCTAGCTGTCATCTGACTTGATGTAACTTCCTAGAAAGGAGCTGGTACCTATCAGATCTTCTCTCAATGACAGGAACAAAATAAAGCCATAATGTCTAAAATTATTCCAATCACTTTGTTCACCCCTTGACTTGCTTTGTGAAGACTACTTCAGTTTCTGGGATTCACTGACAGAAGTAAGGTGTGGTTTTGGTTTTTTTTTTCCCTGTAGATTAGCAGCTCACTGAGGTGGATTCACAAGATATGGAAGTTTTGTTGCTTGTCTGCCTGGAGTTGATATGTAGTACATAACTAACCAACACCCTGTCCAGGCTGTCTATTTATATCTTTGTATCTGCAGGAGATATTTATTTCACTGTGTTAAAAAGTATCTAAATAATTTTTCAAATAATCCTTGTGTCAGAGTACAAAATCAGTATATCAAAATATTTTAAAAATTGTGCAATCTGTTGGATTTTTTCATTACATTTTCAAGAACTTTAATTTTTATTTAAGACAATTTAAAAATTATTCAAATACATTTCTCAACTGAAATTATATACGTTGGAATAAAAGGAAGCAGTCCATGCAGATAAATTTACAATGAAAGTGATAAACCAATGAAGCAGTTAATGTGTTAAAAGTGTCCTGTGATATGTGAAAGATCAGGATTGTATCAAAGTCCAGTCTCTGAAATTGTTCAGCTTTTGACCCTTGTGCATTTCAGTTTCTTAGCTGTGATTGATTAGCATGCTTTTATCTAACATCTTTGATCAACTATGTCAAAGAAAAAGTCTTATTCCTCATTTTTATTTTGGTTTATTATATTTTAGCTATTTATTTAATCAACGTATCGGAGTCCTTCAGTCCACAAGCTCCTAAATGTGAAGTGGAAAATAATGTATGGAAGGGGAGTTGGATAATTCAGCTCATAAGGAATGATCCTTTATAAGGAATAAGATCTTTATTTCAGGCAAACTCGGATCAGATGACCACCCACTCAACACTCTTCTGCTGAGACCTGGTACTGGGAAAATCATCAAGAGAAACCAGGCTTCTGGAAAATAACCTAGAGATGTGTCTCCATCAGACTGATATGGCTTGTCTGTATGCTTTAGATGCATCAACACACCAAGATGGAGGTACTTACCAGAAAAGAGACATTTATTACCATAATTCTGTATTTTCAGAAGGACAAATATCCTCAATTATTAGACACTCTCCAGTTAGACAAGCAAGATTTAAAGCATCTAAACTTTGGATTTGGGCAGCTAGGTAAGTTAACCCAGCCATCTCTCTGCATCTTTTTTAAATAGTTATAATTTTAATTTCAAAGGTAATTGCAATGACAGCTGTCTGGAAGACTGAAAGTGTAATTTGGATAAATATTTAAAGGATAAATAGGTTTTGCCATTTTTATTTCCACGCGTTACCCAGTTACACAAAACTGCCAGTACATTTTTTTCAGTGTACTGGAAAGTTTCCTGGAAAACACACTGAAGCCATTACATACATGTATGCACCCAAGCCTGCCTTGTTCTCCCTGCAGTCTTGAATAGATGTGGTTTCTAAAAGATTATTATTGCAGTTAAAAGGATTATAAATTTCATAAATTCTGATTATGGACTTGTATTTCTTTTATTGATCCTTTTGGGGAGCCTAATATAATAATTCAGATGAGGATGTATCTGCATTTGTTGGGAAAATTTGTTCAGAGCTATGAAAATGACATTGTGAAATAGCTTGACTGGTCCTCTGCCAATATACTTCCCATCAGGATGATGGGAAAGGGTAAGAAAAACCTCAGAATTGTTCCGCAATGACAAAATAGCAGGTAACCATGCTGCATAGTTTTACCCTTTAAAAGATTGAAAATATAGAGTAAACAGTTTTTTCTAATGCTACCAGAATTATACATTATAAGAGCTAATGTTTCAGAATTTTGGTTTCAAGAGGATCTCAGCATGCAAGCACTTTTGAATCTGTAGTCTGCTTCCTTGCAGGTCATGCAATACAGCACATGAGAGGATATATTGCCAGAGTACAAAGTTCTGGAACCAGATATCTCCAGGAGAGAGTTTGCTCTTCTGAAACCTGGCTTTTGTTCCCTGTTTTGCCATTTGAGCTCCATCTGACCTTTGGCAAGTCCCTTAAGGCAGAACCACAAATTACATTGCTGTTTAAATCCAAAACTAATATTCTCAAAGTCCTCAGCCAGGACTCATTGTAATGTTAAAATTCCCAAAGATATCTCAATCCCTGCCTCTGAATAAGCCTAGAAACAAGGCAGTTTTTACAGAGTCTGGCAGCCACGACCTATAATTTCCCCTTCTTCAAAGACAATGCAACAAGCTCCCTGGAAAAGCAATCTGAAGCAACAGCAGGAAAGGCTGAGAGGCTACTACTGCTTCTGTCAAGCATAGGTGTGTCTGGATGACATGAATTTGGCATCAGGCAAAGAGGGAAATTATGATCTGCCCAATTAATCCAACAGTAAGGCTACTGAAGAGGAAACAAAGCTGTTTGTCTGTTGATGGTGCCTGCCCACAGTTCCAGACTGGAAAGACTTAGAAACCAGTAAGATGAAGGTGCCCTACTCAGAGCACCAGACTGGAAGGTACCAGTCGACTACAAAGACTATAGACCTAGTTCATGCTTTTCTCCTTGAATATCTGGCTTATTAAAACAAAGAACTCTTTCTAATTATGAATTCCTGGAGATCAAAAATAGAGTGATTTAAAACATTCATCTTCCTCCAGCATATTTTTTTTGTTTTCTCTTTTAACAGAGGCATATAAAATTATAATAGCTATAGAAACTGAAAATTTTGATTCACTAAAACAAATTGTTACTTATCCTAGAGCGCCCAGCACTCTTGGTCTCATGAGGTAATGCATTCAAGTGGATCTTTGTAATAGCCACACCAGGCACAAATGCTTCTCACTCAACCCTGCTCTGTCATTACTACTCAGCGGGCATCTTGTACCTTCCCTAGTTGACTCCTGGTTAGAGACACATTTGGAATTTAAATGGCTAAGACAAAATGCTGCATTATTCAATTCCTCAAAAGAACCCTTATGTGGACTAACTCTGAGGGCAAATTAAAGTTTTTAATATCGTGAGCGGAAGCTTTCACAAAGCTATTCAAAACCACATCCCCTCCTGCAACCCTTGTCCCAGACTATTTGTTTCTAACATTCACTTTTGAATGTTTTTCTGTTTGGTTAAATGTTCCATGAATAAAGTTAAGTCAACATAGGCAATAAAGAAATTAAGGTGTCTAAAGAAGGCTTAGGAAGAGCTGGCATATTTACATGCAAAAGTTTATTGTATAAATCCTAGCTGCAACTTGATACTCATCTTGATTCTGACTTTGATGTTTCAGAAGTGTTCAGAGTTGGGCATCATTATGGATTCTATTAAATGTCTCATTCTAAGGAGCTAACAAGCTCCTTACTAAATGCACATTCAAACTAGGGTTTGGAAGTCCAACGTTCTTACCTTTAAACTTCTTACAGCCTAGAATTGTTGCAATTGAAAAAAACAAAACAAGCCAAAGTTTTGTCATTTGCCCAAAGATGTTTGGCATGGTTCTTGTGAATTAAAGAGGAGTTTTTAACCAGTAGTAATGACACCTCTTTTTATATAAACATAATTACAATTAATGTTTTCACCTGAGAGTGAGATTTATTCTCCCTATTTGCAGCTTGAGCTGGGTGGCTCTACACCTGTGTTTCTCACGTGGCACATATTCACAGGTTTTTCTTCACTGGAGCATTTCCAGAATTAATAGTTTGAATGGGCATTTTAAGATTTACTAAACTCTGATATCTACTAAATTCTACTTATTATTACAAATTTTTTAGAACTCTTACCTTTTTGCTACAGTAGCAAGATGAAATGTAAAGCCATTCTTTTGCTTGAAATTCCCAACTCTCCTCCCAAATATATTACAATCCCTTTCTACTAAACAGTAAATGCTTTTTTAAATATATGTAACAAAAGCAATTTTACCCTTTACCCCTATAACCTTTTTTGCAATGTTCCCTGTCAGAATTTTCTATGTATAGCACTTTTTATACATAAATCAAATATTGTGCCTATACACAGGAAAAGAAGCCAGAATATGAAGAAATGTGAAGAATTTCCTAGATTTTGCTTAAAGAACTGCTTCCATAGCTCAGGCAATACTTATTTACAAGGTCAGAACAGCTCAGTGATTTAATTCTGTGAGAATTATATTCTGTGTCTGCTACAGGAAAGCTTTGCTTTGATTCTAGCTGCTTTTCCTAGCTGTAACCAGCTAACCAGCTGCTCTGCTTTTACCTTGAATGGATGCAGCAAATCTTTAGAAATCTGATTGAAAATTAGATAGATCACAGCTGTCAGACCTGTAAAAAGACAAATGGGGATAACAGAGATGTGTATTAATAATCCAGTGGTGCAAGAGCAATATTCAGTCCTTGGAGTGAATGAAATAATATAGACAATATTACATACCAGGTTGCATTTGCATTCCAGGCTTAAGTGAGCTCTAAACATTTCACATCCTTATGAAACTTTGTCTGATAGTATTTCTAACGTTTACAAGTATTTAATTCCTCAAAACATTCTTTAAAACATTCTTTAAAACATTCTTTGGTGTCAGGAAATCTTCATTACATTCCAAATTTTGGTAGAGAATACCTAGATTTCTATCTTTTGCAGGATATTTTCTCCTAGTTCCCTTTACTGGCATCATTATATCGGGCTGAGGCAATCAGACAGGCTAAATGACCAAGGTTTAGTACTGTATGTACATGGCTAGTGGGGTGGAAATGACCAAAGAATGGTGTTCATAAACAAGCAGTTGATTTCCCCACTCTCTGAAATAACTGTGGCCCCACTCAAAGACAATGAACAATCCTAAAGACTTATGTTCTTCCTAAAAAATGACTTAACGTTCCCTAAGACCCTTATATATTTCAAAAACCTTCGTCACATTTCAAAAAGCTTTACCCTTAGCCTAAATAAATGCAATATACTTTATAGGGCATTTCAAAATAGCAAGAAGATTAAAAATAACAAAAATACCTCCTCATCTATAATTTCTATGATAATATGAATATGATTATAGATATGTATTACAGTAAATCACTAAATGAAGATACCAGCATGCAAGTCCCTTGATACATACACATCATTCTAATAACTGCTAATGAATGTTGCTTCCTCTTTGCAGAGATGAAAGAAAAAATGCTCTTCTGATTCTGAAAGATTTTAGTCCACAAGAAACACTGAGATATTTACATGCACAAACAGGTTTGGGCTTCACTGAATAGCCATGCAGAGCAGTTATAACCACAGCAGGCAAACAGTTTGTTGATAGCACTAGTCAGTTTGGAGGCACTGTGCAATTTAGAAATAAAAGTGTGATTACTCAATGCTTTATAAAATTTGCAATAACCAATTACAGAGTGATTCACCCACATTTTTAATACCTCTTTACTAAACACATTATAAGGTTCTATATAATTTAATTTTTCTGAATGGATCATTTGTAATCTGAATACCACACATTGGGTTTTTGTTCTTTATAAAAGTAATGCAATCAAACCTAATCACCATATACAAGGGCTGGTATCGATAATAATTTTAGGTCTGGGGCTTTTGTACAATTATTGCATTCAAGCTGAGATCAAAAGGTTAACTCTCAACACATTCCACAGTTATTCACAATTTCAGTCTATTGACTGAGCTATAGATCAAGGTAGCAGTTTCTCTCTGGCTAAAAAGAAGAGAGTCTTACTTATTTCCTCATCATTGATTAATCCCGAGTGAAATTAATGTTTAATAGCTGCATTGTTCTAGTACATGTACGTTTTGACCTTCTTGTTAAAATAAACATGTACTTCAATGGTATTATCAATATCATTTACTTGAAGAATCTTCTGGTATTTGGGAGGTAGAAGTGTGCTTCTGTTTGCTAGCAAACAGTTGTTTCTTGACCTTTACAAAAGAAATTTTTGTGCCTATGTAAGTACAGATTTATTCACAAAGCATTTACAAATTTCCATTGTTAAACAGGGAGAAAAAAGACTCCTCTAAATATGGAATAATAAAAAAAATTAATAATATTGTTTGAAAGTGGCACAAATTTAATTATTAATGAATTGTCAAATCATAAGCAGGTGAAAAATTCTTTAGCACCTCCAGATTTCAAACGAAAGTAAATAGGTGACCTCCAGCATCTGCTCTTATTTTGCTGCATGGCAGGAATATTAGGAACTAACATTGCTTTTCAGCAGCTGGACCCATCACTTCCTCAATGGTTTGATAAAAACAGATGAAATCTCTCACAGGCATAAGTACTGTGATGCTAAGCTGTGTCATGCTTCCAGTTGGCCAGGAATGAATAAAGTATGTGCAATGACTCTGGAACCTATTTAAAGACATAAGAAACATCATGATTTTCAAAGGACACAGACACGGAAGTCAAAATGCCTGAGAAGACAGCAGTAAGACAGCCAGTATTGTACCATTTATAGTAAGAATAATCTTGTTCTTAATCACAGATCAGACCCGTTTTTCAGAAAGTGCAGTGTGCAGACTAGAATGCACCAAAACCTGTGGTGATCTAAAACAGGCCCCATCCATTTCTGAAATATTTTTTCCAGCTAAGAAGGAACCTGTCTCCCTGTCTGTTCAGTTAGCCAAGCACAGGTGGCATCTGGAAATGAAGTTGGATAAAGCTCAGTGATGGATCTGTTTTTTCATGAAGCACTGGACTAGGCTTACCAGCACACTTCACATCTCTCCCTAAATTGCCTTTGCTCCCTCTCTGAGCTCAGAAGCAGTCACTTTTGGTGGAAAAATGACCAAAGGGCACCACAGAGCTCCCAGTCCCACAGTGAGAGCAGGATGATAAAGCACTGTGCTGATTTTAACACCAGCGGGAAATGACACTCCAGATAAGCCACTCCCCTTCCCCCGCCCCTTATGGTAAGGCAGGGACAAAAAAACTGAGAGACTGTGAGTTAACAATTTACTGAAAACACAAAGCACTGGAATAAGACATGCACAATAACAAGAGCAATATTAATAGCAAAAGTAGACAAAAAGGAGTAGGTCTTTAACCCACAGAAAGATATTCACCACTGGGAACAAAACAGGATGGCATATGCTCCCTGTAGGACACGTCTGAGTATTTTCCCCAAAGAAATAGGATGACTGCGCCATATTCACCAAGCAAAGGCAATGTGGTGGGGGAGCTCCCGTGGCTATTGTTTTCTCCTGCCCAGCTCAAAAGCAATGAAAAGCGAGGACAGAGAGATCCCTGGAAGCTAGGTCACGCGAGTAGGGCCTGTGCAGCTGCTTCACTGAGCTCAGTTTCACTCAGCTGGTTGCGCTGTCACTTCTGACACTCAGCTGCACCTCAGACATCTCCCTTCAGCATCACACCCAGCAGTGGCACTGCTGCCTCTCTTCAGCACCACGTCCTGCAAAAATGTCATGGAGGAAAGTCAGGCGGGACAGGGGGGCACAGTGGATAGGCTCCACAGGTCCAATGCCGACAGTCCATCGCTGGAGTGAGCAGGACAAGACAGTGCACCTCTGGTTTGGCGCCATGGCTTTTCCCACCAAAACCATGCGCCAGTGATGCTGTGGCGGGTATAGAATAACACCAAGCCCCGCCCTCCTCTCTGTAACAGGGAGAAACACATTTCCGAACCGTCAGCAACTCAGGTTAATTTTGTGTGTGCTAGTTTTGCAGTTCCCTCTGACTTACAGGCACTAAGCAATACCAAAACACAAATAATTCTATAAAACAGTTAGGACAAGTGTTACCTCTGGATTTCCACCCATGTCTGTTCTGTCATAAAAGTACATAATCACCAAAATGTTTTCCTTTGGTGAGTAATACATGCTTTATAAATGTTTACTCCTGAAACATCGCCACAGTTATAGGAGGCAATTGTGATCATTCCCATATTACAGCTGGAAAATGATGCATAGCTTCTGTGATTGACTTTGCCAAGGTCAGGAAATGATTTAGTGGTGCAGCTCAAAGTAGCTTATTCCAAGTCCTCTGTTGTAACCACTAGTCTCCATTTTCTCCATCAGGAAATTGCCTCTGGGAGAAAAGAAGATTTGGGGATGTGGGAAGGGAACACAGACACATTTGGTAGTCAATACTGATGAAATCAGGTAATACTGCTCTACACTGGTTAGAAAACCTGCCGTGCTTATCTAGATGTAATCATCATCTAACGATTATTTCTGGCAGTATCTTACAGTATGTTCTGTCACCTTTCCACTGACAAAGCCTTTATATCTTATTATTGCATTACTTATAATGTCTGTTGCCAGCCCACCCAGCATGCTTCTTAAATAATTATAAGTTGTAATATGTTTCTGGCAGCAGAGACAAAGAACTCTACTCCTACCAGCTGGAGATTAGCAATCTCCTTCATTAGCAATTGTAAAAAATATGCTGTTATTATGAATTACATTTTTTATTACTGTTATTATTATTTAACAGCAAGCTACATGCATGTTTGAGATGGCAGGGCTTCTGTTCTCATGGTAAGTCCCACCCTAAGAGCATTTCAATGATGGGTAAACATCCCTGTTTCTTGTCTGTTTAGAAATTTAGAGGTAACCTTCACAGGGTCTCTGAATACTTAACAACCACATACTCTGTGAAGAGTAGTCTGTCAGATACAGAGGGTTTCTCTTTCTCACACAGACACAGATAAGCTCTTCTTTTTTAGGTTTTTATTTTTATGTGTCGGGTGACTTTTGGTTGGTTGGTTGTTGTTGGTTTTGTTTGGTTTGGGTTTTGGTTGGTTGGTTGGTTGGTTTGGTTTTGCTGTTCTTTGTTTGCTGTATTTGCAAACTATTTGTTCTAGCAAAATTCTAGCAAAGATGTGAGTTTTCATTTTACCTTAAAGCATTTTGTCACTCTTGGGGATGCAAAAGGGGAAGATATACTTTGGAAGGCTTTGTGAAGAAAGATTGTGAAGAAAGCCTTCCACTGTTATTACACATAGTTGTTACTGAGGTGACTTCCTTTAGTAACAGGAAATTTTTTTGATCCCAGTCAGTTCTGTAGTCCAAACACCCTCACAACTTCTAGACGTAATGAAAGGAATGACATGGAGGTAGGAAAAAGTAGCCAGGATGGGATTATCGTGGGATAAATTGGTGATACCTTTAAAAGAAATGGTGGGAGAGTGCTCTTTCCTTTGAGGATGATATCTTGCCTAAGTTGCTTCAGAAGGCTGAGACATTTAAAAACATCTGTCCTTCTGGCTTCAGTACATCCTTAGGCGTTTTTCCAGGTAATTAAACAAGATAGCAGTTTTTAAATATCTAGTTCCTGTGCCGAAAACAAGCTTTAAACTATGACCTTTCCCGTTTTTTCTGTCATGGGGAGTGGCTCATACCTGCAGGCAGACCATACTAGAGTGGGAGGGGTTGACAGTCCTCTGTTGCTGTCCCAGCCTTTTTGCTAACATTTCCTAGCACTGCAAGAGGATCCACTGAGCAGTTCAGCACTTTAGGATGCCAGATATTGACATTGTTGGAAATCTTCCAGATCCATGCCTTTTCAAAGCATTTATAAATCCCATTTATTTGTCATTCCAAAGGGGTTGGTAAACTTGTTGAAGTTTGTAGCAGACAAAGACAGTAACCATTTCATTCAGTCTAGCTAAGCCTGCTGTCATGATGCCAATACAAAATGCCTTAAAGTACAGAAATGTTCTGTTGATGCAATGCATGGGAGAAAAATACCCTTCTTTGCTGGGATAACAACTGGTAGTAGTCATCTATAGGGTCTGTACACAGCTGTAATTCACTCTCAGGGCTGATCACAGCCATTTCTGAACTGAGAACTGTCATCAAGCAAGTCCTAGGGAGAGAATTGCAACCTTATGTCTGCAGTAAGTGGCCATCTACTATCTCAGTGTCATAGGTTTCCCAGATTTCTGCTTCAACTGCCAGATTTCTTTCCGCTTCTTTCCACAGCAAAGACAGAAAAAGGCATATTTGTGTAGTATTATATGAGACTGGATCCCACGAGCTGTCCTCACAATTAGGCCCCATTTTCATAAATTCCATTACTGAACCCAGAGCAACAGGGTCTTCTGGAAGAAGGAGGCATATATACGGAGCTGGATACAGACATAGCTGGGTCCTTGCCTCCATGGGGAATTTGTTGGTCATAACATATCTGATCTGGAAAATTTACTGTACACCCACCCATAGGAATAGCAGTACAGGCTATATCTACACTTAGAAACATGAAGTTTAGAACAGGAAAAAGGTCAGTGTGACTACTGGCTGTTCTCATCCATTCTACAGTAGATGATAATAAAATTTTCCAACTGAATTTCCAGGAAACACAAGATGCAATTATACAGAGGAAAACCCCATCTGGATTATAACATACTGTATTGATTCCCCATTCCAAAAAAAATTAATTCAAACTGATATAGACTCTGCAATCTGCAATCAAGATTTCTACCTTAATGTATACATCCTAGGCTTTTGAAGGAGGAAGCATTAGGTTGGTAGATCTGCTGCTACTCTCCTACGTATTTGAATGGATATGGCATTCAGCAAATTGGATATTGCAAGATTTCTAGATAGTCTTGTATTTGGCCTAGTGCTGATCTAATAATGTGTGGATTCTTTCCCTCTACACAGAAAGGTATTTCATTTGGTGTTTTGTTTCTAAGAGTAAGAATCTTGACTAAATACACATCAAAATACTTTTGATTATGAGCTTTGGGCAACTGAGTCATTCCTCAGCTGAGACATGTCAGTGTTATTCAAGAAACAAAATCTTCCTTTTTATCCAGCTGTCACTTGTACTCCAAAGTATGACATCTTACTTCTTAACTGACAAAAGTACATAAGAAATTACACTTTCAATAGCATTCTTCCTAAACTTTTTCAAAAGTTTTGGACTGCCTAGAAAATGATATTTGATATATTATCAACAAATTTCTTCACAAACCTCTTCCAATTTCTGATGTATGTATTTCTTTTCATTATTCAGTTGGACAAACAGAAGGAGAAAGTACTACAGTGTCTTGCCCAAAGAAAAGCACATCCAAGGGATCAGAAGAACCTATAATCTAGTTTCTGAATTTTGAACTTCAGCATCAGCAGCTTCATTCACTGCTGCAGATTTCACCAATACACGATGAAATTTTATAACTTAAAATATTATGTTTGAGAACATAGAAATCCTTTAATTATTGAAATGCAAATCACAATGTTTAACAGACCTTGAGAATTATTTCGTGGCTATTAATAAGAATTTATTTATGATGGTGGTGATTATAGCTACTGAAGTTGTGATTGGGGTGATAAGAATGCCTATTCAGGATGGACATCTGAGATAAAGATCCCAAACAGACGTTCAGCAAAGAGAAAGGGAACAGTGGTATAGAAGCAACCATAAACAGGAGAAAAAACCCACTGTGGATACATGTTTTATGCTGGATAACATTTAATCTCAGGGCAGTTTTCTTTGGAAAGAATTGTTCATTTGTTCGTTTGCAAGATTTTGATTTGGTTGTGTATATTTGCTTGATTTCACGGCAGTAAGGAGATGAGAGCAAACCCTGTGATACTGCACAGAGCTGTTTATTATGCAGACATCTGCATTAATGTCAATGTATTAATTTTTACTTTATAAAAAGCACTTGGTAAAGGACAGCTTGTAATGTTTGCAATAACAGTGAAGGCACGTCCAGTTCATCTCATTACTGCTCTCCATTAAGGGCAATTCATGCAAAATAATGGGTCGGTCTAGCGCCCATGAGCCTCTAAGTGTGGATCTAGGCGTAAGAGGTAGCAAAATACTTAAGGAAATTTCTGCAAGAGAGGCTGGCAGGTTTGCAAGACTTCTCCACAGAAACAGCATTTTCCAAAGTTTTAAAGGAAGAAGAAAAAAGGAATTGGGAAAACTTAGCTGTGAGATGAGGCACATGGAAAATTGTAGATGTTCCTCAGTTTAATTCTGTGTCTTGCAATGTACTGATTTTTTGGTATTTTAAGTAGATTTTCAAATGCTGTGTCACGTACCTGCTGTACGATGGGAATCATTCCCACTCTCTCTTTTATCTGAGTAAAATTATCCTGACTTACATGTAGCAATAACTCTTTAAACATACTCTGCTACTGAAAGAAACTGTGTCTTTGGAGGGAAGTGAGAAGCTAATAAGGAAAGACAGTATGGGACAGCTTCTTTTGATAGTACAGACCCAAGACAACTCACGTTTGTGGACAGCTGCTACCAAACTGAATTAGAAAAGTTAGAGAACTGCCTTCTTTCTAAAATGTTCAACATAGTCAAGATCTTTTTAACTACTTTAAAGATGCCTCATAAGTGGATGAATTATGAAAGTAGGGCTAAGGGACAATGACCACCCTCTTAGGGTAGGACAAGCATGTTGCCACCTAGTACAGGAGTTCCAGATGTCAGCTGTCAGAGTATGCAGTCTCTTGTGGGAATGTTTCCACATGCTGAGCAGCCTGGTCTCAAGTAAGTCATCAGTAAGTCTCTTCTTGGTTTCGCCATCATCTACCAAAAGGGAGTGGTAACACCTGCTCACCCCATACTGTGTATTTGCTTCTCTTTAGGATTTCATTAATCAGTTAATGGCTACAAAGCAAACAGGAAATATTAACAAATATTCACATCAAGTCAGAGGTGTAAATTGGTGCTTGCTAGTAGAGTTTTCTCACTGTGCAACACTTTGCTTACTAAAGTCTGTCACCTGATGCTATTACAGCTGATAATTGAGTTAGTCTCTCCAGGAGTGTTTCAGTGTTTTGGACAGGCTTTCCTTGGGAGACTTTTCATGCTGAATACATTATTTTGAATGCTACTGATAAGGTATTTTTTAATCTTTTTTTTATTTCCTATGATATCCTCAAGTCACTCTAAAGAATCCGCTTTAAGCTTAAAGGAGATACCAGCTTGGGCCTCAGATTTTCTGTTATTAATTTTTCCTTGTATTAGGAACTTAAAGCAAGATAGCACTTTGTCACCTACAGAATTTCCTTTTCCTCTTACCTTAGGAGCAGCAAAAAACCAAAAAATCATGATCAATGCTGTTTCTTTTTATAAATTCTTTCTTCATTCTCTGGTGGATAGAGTAGACCTCAACAATTATCTCTTCTTGCTACAAGGCCAACACACTGAATTATTCAATCATTCCAACTTTCTCTGTTATTCAGAAAAATGCATATGTAATTAATCCCCGCAAGTAGTAGCAGTTTCATCAGAGGAGACTGATTAAGCCCATTTTAGAATTACCTTGCACTTTTGTGGAAAAAAAGGACTGAGTGTTCAGAAATCTTTTACAAAGGAAGATAGTTGAACTTCAGTCTAAATATAGGGTCAGAGGCACCTTTTTTATTACATTGTTTTTGCTTTGTGTGTGCTTAGAAAATGTCTCCTAGGTTAGGAATGCACAATTCATGAGTGTTTTGAGTGTTTGTATGGTAAGCTGTCAAGTCTTGTCAAGACTTTATACTTCGTTAATGAAGTGAAATAAAGAACATGTTGAAAAGGGTCCTAAAAGCTGAAATTACTTAAGTAATGTTCTCACAGTGCAAAGTGTTTTGTGACAGTATATACTTAAGGTGAAACTGCTCTCATTTTAAAGCTCACCTTCTTGTCACCTGAGACTCACTGGGATTCAGTGAGACACTGTCTCCTGAAAAAAAATAAAGCAAGATTTTTATGTGAGTTTTTTCAGTCAGATAAATTGTTTTCATTGCATTGCCCTTTAAAGAGCTGGTTTTGTACAACAAGGAAGCAAAGAACAAACAGATGGTGCTGTTTATAAATACAGAATCAAAGACTCAAAGAACAGTTGGGGTTGTAAGGGGATGCTGGAGATTGTTTAGTCCTACCTCCCCACTAAAGCAGGCTCACCTAAAGCAGGTTGCACAGGATTGCTTCCAGGTGGCTTTTGAATATATCCAGAGACAGAGACTCCACACTCTTGTTCTGGGCAGCCTGTTCCAGTGCTTTGTCACCCTCAAAGTAAAGATGTTTTTCCTCATGTGCATATGCAACTTCCTGTATTTCTATTTGTGACCATTGCCTTTCTTCTGTCCCTGCTTGGCACCACTGAGGTGCTGGCCTCATCTTCTTCACACCCTCACTTCAGATACTTGTATACATTGATAAGGCTCCCTCTCAGCTGACTTTTTGAGGTTAAACAGGCCCAACGCACACCCTTTTCCCCTAAGTTAGGTGTTCAAGTCCCTTAATCATCTTTGTAGCCCTTCACTGGACCCACTTCAGGAGCTCCAAGTCTCTCTTGTACTGAGGAGCCCAGAACTGGACACAGCACTCCAGATGTGGCCTCACCAGGGCAGGATCACCTCCCTTGACCTGCTGGCAGTGCTCTTCCTAATGCACCCCAGGATACCATTGGCCTTCTTGGCCAGCACACTGCTGGCTCATGGCAGCTTGCTGTCCACCAGCACCCCCAGGCCTTTCTCCACAGAGCTGCCTTCAGGCAAATCAGATCCCAGCCTGTGCTGGTGCATGGGGTTATTCTTCCCTAGGTGCAGGACCCTGCATTTGCCTTTGTTTAACTTCATAGGTTCCTTTCTGCTCAACTCTCCAGCCTGTCCAGGTCTTGCTGAATGAACTCAGCACAGAATTCTCCTGTATCTGCCACTTGTCCCAGTGTTCTGAAAGCTCTCATTACTTGCATTTTAGTAAAATAGATTTCTAACTTCATCCCCCCTAACCTCCTCACTTCTGCAAACCAAAAAAAAGAACCCAAGTATATATAAATGCAACCAGTATGGTCTGAGAAAGCCAGCATTTGGAGAAAGAACCAGCAATTTTGGTTTAAAATGAATAGATTCAAAAACTTGAGACATTTCAAGGCTGTCATCCTAGAGCCACAAAAGCTCATATTGTTTGCCAGCAGCTTAGAACTTCACATAAAAGCAAAAAATTGCTTTTCAAACCTCCTCAATTATGCCTTCTACTGCTCTGCAACATCCAGGGTCTATTCTAACTGCAATTCCGCTCTCATCTTTTCTCCCCATCCTACCATTAAATATTTCATCCTTCAATTCACAGACTGAGTTTCCTGTTCTTTTTTTAAAAAAACATTTTCTTTCTCTTTATTATGAATTTTATGTGCCCTTCTGGCAGTAAAAATCCCTTTTCTCCAGTCATATGACTATGGCCATTAAAAATCATATGTTCCTGAGGAGATAATGTACTTGCATTGTTTTAGCATGAAAATATCAATTGTGCCTCAGGTACACAATGCAATCTGCTCAATAGTTTGAAGCCAAAAGACCTTGTTTTCAGGTATTCAGGGCTATTACACAGATTACCTTCTGCTTCTGTTGTTGTTTGTGTTGATTTTCCTCATCTGTCTAAATTGCAGGTGTGGCTATAAAGTTCCTAGGAAAGCCTGTCCAGATCCCAGCACAGAATTTAACAGCTATCAAAAAGACTCTTCCTAGAAAATCTGAGGATATAGCTATGGGTTGAATTAGTATTCTATGGCCACCCTTCCACATGGTCAATGTTCAGGACCCCACTAATGGGTCTCATTACCTTGCTACCTTCTTATCAGCAGTCTACTGTGTCTTTGGGTTACTTCCTCTCTTTTCTTGCTGCTAGTCTTAATTTAGAAACCTCCTTTGTGAAAACCAACAAACAAAACACGAAGCCGAACAAAACCGAAAACTGAAAACAGAAGACTGAACTCAGTTTGGCGAAAAAAACAATTACAACAGTGTAACTACTTTGATATGGGCAGAGATAGATAAGAAACAAGCACAGGCACTCAGTGTACTGGTATCTATATTATACTGCTTCTTGTGTTGCTGTCAGTTTTCTTTTGCTTATTTAGGTGGAACATTTTTCTTTTCAGTATATGGAGAAATTTCTTGTTTATGTTCAACTCACTATTGAATTAAAACATTGTTTCCTAAAAGGTAAGCCTGTGACTAATCCATTGAGGCTGCTACAGTACTGTGGAATTAGATTGGATGTTAGCACAAGGATATAGCAAGGACGGTTTAATGAAAGTGTCACAGACAAAACGTGTCCTATGCATGTGGCTGTGGTCAAAGCAAAGAAACAGGAAAAGCTCACCTCCACGGTTAGGCACTGAGATTATCCTGGAGAACCAAACACTCCTCTTTAAAGGCAAGATTGCCCACCAGAGATCTGAGGGTTTGTGATATACATTTGACACTTCTCAAGCTATTTTCTGCTCTGTTTCTCAAAAGAACTCTATGGGCTTTTCTGATGCCAAAGGCATATGATGTAGTACAGTCATTCAGTCAGGTTCTCAGCTGTCATTACGTCTTTGTAAATTATCTTTGCTCTTCTCTGTGACAGATTTATCCAGAATTTGCTCTTCACTGTTGATAACATATGATTATATATTTCATATAGAATATGACAAGCAATATGCCTTTGGCAATTGTAAAGTTTCACATTAAATTATAAAATTACTTGAATTATAAAATTCCTCCGTTGAGGATTTACATATTACTGACCATAGCTCTGCACAAATCTGTTGACTTTTCCTTCATGCTTTCTTGTGATATAAGTTTTTATTTTCCTAATTATTATCATTTTTGTGAACTTGTTTATTTTGTAAATGTTCCTTGTTCATTTATTTGATGAATATCAACTGGTGATAGCAGAACAAAACAAAGCTGGGGAACTTACATTGTCAACTGCTTTTGATTCAGCCCAGGACTGAGCAAGAAGGTGCTTCATTTGCTGAGAATAGCTCCACTCAGTAGGAGGTAGGAGGACAGATTGCAATACCAGGAGGGAGAAGAGATGTAAGTTACAGCACAGGAGGTAAATGAAAGGTTTCCCTTGTCTACTGGTGAGACAGTCTGCATGTATGGTTCTGGGATTAATAGAGTCTAATTGCAGACAAATTTTTTCTTACTATTCCCCAAAAATTCACTTTGTTTTGGACATTCTGTTCTGCTGAGACCTCTGAAGTGCTTGACAGTGAGGGATGCGGACAGAATTCTTCTGTTAGGTGTATAGGTACAGTTTTGTAACTATTTCTAGATTTTTTTTGAGTCTCTGTACATAAGCGTGCCAACAGACGTTGTGTAAGTGTGTGTGTAAGGTCTTGGAAGATACTTTGAGTATTTGTATGAATGCTTGTGTTTTCATACTTTGGAAATAATCTGTGTTACTTTGTTTTTTGTCCTGTTTATTTCCTTTTTAGTGTCTTGGAAACTTCTCCCCTAGGAGACAACCAAAATCATCTTCTTCGGAGATTGTGCCTTGTGATGTTTTACACCATAATTCACTTTGGTCAACCTGCAAACATGACAGTAAGTAGACTCTGTTTCAAAATATACATGCCTGATATCCATTTGACTGCTGTCTCTGTTACTCCAAGTAATGGAACCACATGACATTTCCTTTATTCCTGTGGTTTCATTTTCAACATGACTTCAGAATCTCTTTTAAAGATTCGTATATAGGTATGCATGTAACTAACAAGTACCAGCAAACATGACAAGTGCACAGCCAGCTGTCTCCATCCCTCAACATATGTTCCAGACACTTATATCACACAGAAATTGAAAATACAAAGGTACTATGTACACTGTTAAACAGCCCAATCATACATGCAATTAATGCAGATTTTCGCTGGGACTTGGGTTGTGGCCCTAAAGCATGATCAGTGTCTAATGCAGCAGCAGGTTCTTTGTCATGTGAGGCAGCAATGCTGGTAGTCTAGATTATTTCCATTCTACCTGGTTATATCTAACATTTACCCATCCAAATTGTTGTTCATCCAGAAAATGCAAAGTCTTTTTACTCATTTGCATGAATACACAGTAAAATGGCGCAGTCAAACAGCACACAGAGCACCTCCATCGAGCCTGCACCCATAGAGCACACAAAGCATGAGCATCCCGGGATGACAAACACACTTCACATGCAGGCAGAGAACTGGCATTCTTAAAAACTTCTGAAAGACTCATACTCCTCTGTTCATAGCTCTGGCAAATGGGTTGCTGCAGACATATGTTCAAATCCAAATCCATTTATTATCTTAGGCATACATTTTTCATTAAGAGGTGCAGTGTGGATGAAGGGGGCTCTTCATGTATTCATGTGTCTCTCCAGTTTCTGATTTGGTTTCTTTTTTCAAATTTTCCCAATTTATTTTTGATTGCTTTCTATTCCTTGGAGGCCAAAATTCAATATGTAAAAATGCTTTTAAAAAGGTGAATCAACTTCTAATGTCAAATTCAATAAGGTCGGCTACCGCAATCACATCACAATATGAAGAGAAAAGACAATGATGTCCCACATTTCTACTATTTTCAGAGACGCTCTGAGTTGACAATTAAGGATAAGATACTGCAGTGCTTAGAATCCAAATTGATGTTCAGAAAATGGACCTCACATAATGATTTTTCTATCCAGTTTATTTATTCTGAATCCTCTAGCCATTAATACACTCTAAACTCCAGGGAAGTGAAGGCACAAATGTAGAGTTATTTTCCTTATCTTGTTTGCGGGGAAAAGCTGATTTTCAGGTGCTCATAAAGTAGCATGATTAGCTATCGTGGAACTGCTTCTTACCATAGCATTGGTACATTGCATGCCTGCAGATGTGGCACAGACTGAGCGTCTGCTTGAAGGGGGCACCACTATGAAGTACCATCTCCAGTAGGCAAAGCTCCTCCTCAGGTTCTTCACAGCTCAAAAGACGGCTCTGACAACTGAAATCCCATGAGGACTGCAGCCCTTCTGTGTGGCTGGCAATGTCCCACTCCAGGGATGGATGGCTGTAATTCCTTTATGGGTGAAATGATCCATGCAGTCTCAATATGAGTGCTCAATCCTTGCCAGTAAACCTGGGTAAGCAATTTAAAAAAATCAGAGTGAACTTACAAGTATTATGGGGAAAGGGTTTTGATAAAATGGAGATGGATTAACTTCAAGTTATTAAAAATTATTATTTCAGTCTCAAAGTTAATGTTTCATTTAAGAAAAAGATTTGTTTGTTTTTTTTAAAATCTAATATCAAATAATATGGGGTTTTGCCCTGTGTTTCCCAAAATAAATTATTTAGGATTAAATTCCCTCCACTTTAGATATGGAACAATATATGTTGAATCCTAAGCCTATAAAAATACTTATCCTGCAATCAGGATTCATGAATAAAGCAGGTACTCTTTGCCAAAAAACAAAAGAAATTATTTTTAAATATCATAGGGCAGGTTTCATCTAAGTCAAAGTTAGTCTTGAGAAATAAACACTTTGAATAACTAATTGAGAAGGTAATGGCTTATTCCCTAGAGTTCCCTATTTCTTTCTTAACCTTCTATGAAGGGAGACTGGAATGACCGCCTTACTCTCAAACATGGAGCTCTTGACATATGAATAAGCACAGGTGTTTTCCACTCATCAAGATTTCAGTACTCTGTTCAAAGTTTTTTAAGGTGTACATTATTTGCAGAATTTAAAGATTACTTTGCTCCCTGTACTGTATTTTGTTTCAGTCAAAACATTTTCTCTGGTGAGTTCATTTTCTCATCTGATGCAGTGAAGCATTAAGCATCTGCGTAAGTCAAACCTTGTGTATATTTCTGCTTGAGCCCAAGAAATTTGCTACATAATGTTTACATTTGTGAGTTCTTTGCGGAATGTTTTTCATAGCATGAATCTTATTAAGAAAACATTCCAGATAGTTCTTCACATGTTGTTTATGTATGCTTTATTCAGCTCTTGCTCTGATATTTTTTATTAACAATGCCCCATATGGAGCTTCTTTATTTGTACTTCTCATTCCCATAGTGGCTATTTATCTATTAAGTGCTCTAAATAAGGCAGGCCTAGATTTTGTTTGGGAATTAAGCATCCAGTGAGTTTTGTGAAAAGATATTGTATTAACATTATCAGAAACTGGTTTAATTTTGCTGTGTCTGTGTAAGTGATCCTTGTAGTTTCTACGGTCTTAGTTCTAAGTTGTATGAATGTGAGGGGTATGAAAAGAATAAGATGTGAATTATTGTATGACGATATGGAAATTGAATTAATGTTTTACCATAAAAGATTATCTACCTGTCTTTTGAAGCTGTCCACTATGTATATTCCTTCAAAAAATTTTAGACTATTTACAAGAAATAGTCAACCTTACAGAATTATGTTCAGTCCTTGGGAAACTGGTATTTCCATACCAGTGCAGTTGAACTCAGGTAGCAAAAGCCCCACCTCCCCTTCTACATTTGATTTTAATGTCTTACTAGCAGACGATTTGAGAAAGAATTGTACAGAAAAAGATCAGATGCTGTAAAGAATCCATGCTATAACAGCTGGATTGCTTAAGAGAACATAGACTAAGGCTGAATAATTATGCAAAAGATAAATCTTCTAGCCATGTAATTAATTTGGAATTACAATGACAATAAAGGTACAGTTAAATTCTTATTGATACATTAAAATTGTGATACATGTTAATATATTTAATTGGTATTTAACAAGATAGCTGTAGCAAGTTAATTAGATATCCATTTACATACTTCATAAATGTCAGCATTTTTAACAATTCAGCCCACATTTAGAGTACAGTACAGCCTTGAGTAATCCTGGATACAATAGGTGTGATAAGTAACACTAGCCCCATTTCCATGCTGATCCTTTTATCATGGTCAGGATGAAATTAGAAACAAATTTCCCTTCCCCTTCCCCTTCTTTTTCCCATTAACTATCAGGACTTCATAAATATAAAGACAAACTAGACACTAATAGCTTCTGGACAATTTTGATATTAAAATCTCTGTGCCTCCCCTTCATATCTCTAAATTATTGTTAAAATTCAAGCTGACTATTTACAAATGAAAGAGATCTATATTCACCGTGATTATAACATGCCCTGTCAAATTTGTGAACTGATGATGCTAGAAAGTACAGAGGATTTAAACCCAGAAGCCCTGTCAGCCTTTAACTAACTACTACACATAAAATGCAAGAATGTAAAAAGTTATGTATGGGAACTTAAGAGTCACTTTAAAAAGCCAGCTGCAAGCAGAAAATGTCAAAATAGTTTGTCAAGTAAGTTTATAACATTTCTTCATTATCTTAATCATAAGGATGCATAAAAACGGCTATGAAGATAAGTAGATCTGTTCCCCCCTCGTTGCACTTTTTTCTCCCAGACACTAAGATAAAAGGAGACTAGCAAGGTTTTTAAAGATACCCTTAAATGAAGAGTGATGATGGTTCTCTTAGATTTGCTTTGAAGAACATATTATATAATGCCTGAATTACAATGAGAGAGATAGAGACACTTGGATGGGAAGAGAGGGAGATCGAACAGGAGACAAGAAACAGAGGAAGGCTAAGATGGGTGAAAATTCTTAATTAGTCCCAGGCATTTTCTTCTGATTTATTCTCATGTGACCTAATTGGAGAATATTTTCTACCAGAGATGCTCAATATCATGGGCAGGATGTCCAGATCTATTTGGGATTTTAGTTAAAAGATGGCTAAAAATATTAAAATGCTATAATGAAAACATGCAAAGCCTACATGTTCCAATTTTTTTTATTTAATCTGTCTTTTTTTTTAAGACAATCATACCATGCTTTTGTTATGTTTGCCTGGTCTACTCCTGAGAAGGTCTACTCCTGAGAAGACAGTGCTCTCCTACCCACAAGAGTGCACAGTGTTACTTTTTAGACTTTCCAGGACTTTTGAAGTCATTGTCCTACCTGGCTAGCAGTTAATATTGAGTAGCACTGAGGAAGAGGGGATTAAATTGTTTCACTTGGGGATGCAGAAGACATAGCCAACGTCTTCAATAAAGCCCATATATTTTCTAGTAAGAATTTCAGTGGTTTCCAGTGGATTTTAGCCCATAGACTGTCTTGCACCTATTTGTCACCTAAAAGCGAGAATACAGGATTTATGATACTAATAAGACAAAGCATCACATGTATGAACCAAAGAGGCCATATTAATAAAAAATATTAATCTCAGTTTTATTTTTAAGAGAACGTGACAATATTCTTTTGAAAGTTTCCCAGAACTGCTTCGGTTTTGCAAGTATTGCTAAATTTGGATAAACAAAATTCCACAACAGCAACATGTTGGCAGTCGGTATGCTGACTGTGTTCTTATTTTCTGCTTCTTTCTCAGTCAGGTTTTAGTCCTTAGTGGCTGAATGGCTATTTCATCACTTCCTTCTAGAAAGCATTCCACACATATACAAGTTCCAATTTATAAAATTTCACCTGATACTTCTTGTATATTTTCCCACTGCTAGGTTTACTCAAATAAAAATGACAATCCAATTTCTACTTGAAACATTCACTACATCCTTCTTCTACTAAACCTTTCGAGACCAAAATTTTTAGCAAATAAGCACCATTCTTTCCACTAGCTGTGTTGTAATAACACCAAATGTTGATTCCTATTAATATTTCTTTAATGGTTCCTTCAGGTTCATAACAATTTTTTATGTACTTTGCCATATTTCCCTAGATTATAAGATTATCTGGATATCAGATAAATTATAGAAATTATTATTAGTGTTTTACAAAGTAAGGCAAATTCCACTTCCATATGGAAATCTGTAAATCTGAACAATAGGTAATTTGCTATTTGGCTACTGATGTGTGCATTTAGTCCAAATTACAGCCAGTGTAATTGAGAGCAGAATTGTCCCTCAAAACACATTCTAAGTAATCAAGGATTAAATGTACTAATTAAGATTATTTTTGTGAATAACTGTACCAATTATGTTTTCTACGTCAAAGTGAAAAACAGTAAAATCAATGAAACTTAAAGATGCAATTTTTTTTTCAGAAGAAACACTTAAAAATTTCTAAGATAAAAAGGATCGATTAGGGTCACTAAAATTCTTTAGTACATATTTTAAAAAATAAATATGGACACTGCAGTTTATATCCAATTAATAAGAGTGTCATAAACATATACATAAGAATTCTTTAGTCCATGGTCACACTTAAAAAGACCTGTGATCGGTGCAAATATCAATTAGACAATGATCTGCATGAGGAAGGGACATTTTCAGCCCTATATTTTGCAGGTAGCCATGGTCATGTGCTGTGACCATGATACTTGCACAAGTCTAGCATGGTGGGAAAGTATTGGAACTCAAATACATAAATGATTCAATGTAGGCACAAATTATTTTTACACTGTTTGAGAAGTCATTTGCCATTGAAAATTGTGTGCAACCACAGTGGTAATTTCATGCATTTGAAAATAAATAAATTTTTAAAAGACATGTCTGTAGACCTACATAGATATTTTACCTTTTTTAGGCAATAGATCCCCATGATATTGTGACTGGAGTTGATGTTTGTGTTAGCTATATATTTCTCTGTACTTTAGGAATGCTTGGTCCCTTCAGTTATGGGGTTTTCTCTAAATTCAGACAACAAGAAAAAGAGATTACCTATGTAGAGAGGGTAATTTGCACATGTATCCTGAGCTTAAATTTCATGAGAACTAAAACTAAAGAAGTGCTGGGATCATGAAAGTTGTTAAGATTCTTCCTATCCATTATTCTGGATCTGCAGAGTGATTCTGTACTCCTCTTAAGAGTGTTTAGAAATGTACTGATTGGCTATACAGTAGAAATGTACTGATTGGCTATACAGGAAGCATAACTCTAGTATTGAGTAGATTGTGTCTGTGTGAATTCATAACTGTTGAATAATACAGCTGAGATTTGACTGCTACCTTCCAAACTCGAGTTTTGGTTGACTATCTTATAACTGAAATTGTCCAACAGACTCAGAAGCCAGGTAAGAATCTGGCAGATGTGTACACACAAGAATGATTTCAAAGACTTTGCTTATATGAAGAATCAACATTTTTGTTCCTGGCCACGTGTAAAGAGCAGAAATTATTCTTTCCTGGGATACTTATTTAGGACATTCAATGAATCTAAATACTTCACTGAATACACTGACTTTGAGCAAATTCTTCTTTAAAAAGATAGCTCGTATACTAAATATTCTGTTAGCCTGTGCGGCAGGAAAAAAGAGATCCACATTACAACCCAGGTGCTGTATGCCTTCTCTCTAGTCAGTGGAGGAAGATCAGCATCTTAGGGAGTTACATTTTGGGGAAGCAGATTCACCTGCTAGGGTGCCTCACTCTGCTGACAATACAGGGAGTTAACAGCCAACCCACATTCTAATTCAGTTTTTTCAGCTAAAGGGTTACAGCAAGAATGGATGAGCCCAGCCTAGAAACTGCAAGACTCGAGGCTTTTCAAGAGCTTATTCTAACAAAGTTTCTGCCTCCATTTCAATTTTCCAGGTTCATGGTCCACAGGTGTAGGCAAAAGCATACATTAAGCTTTGCCACAATTCTTTTAGTTTCCTTCCTAAAATATGATTAAAAACTCTTCAGAATTCTCTCAGAGAACAAACTGCTGGTCATCATCCGGAACATACATCCTAGTCAGCTTTTGCTAGTGGTCAAAATTCAGAAGGATCATTGCTGAGGGCTGGTTGAAAGAAGCATTTCCAATTCTAGGAGATTTCAGAGACAGTTGAAATTAGCCAGGGCTCTGATGTGGTATGGTTATCATAAAAGCTTTCACTAAATACATTTTTCCTCTAAGATAGCAATAAACAGCTGCACAGAAATATTGAGAAAGTTTCCTCTGAACATATTAATCTAAAAAAGACCTTTCATTTTTTGTTTGGTGACTTGTATGTTGGAGAAACCTTGTTTTCTTCCAACCAGGCCCCTTAATCCCTGCAGTTTCTGTGTTTAGTTTAGGAAAGGTATTCTTGTGAGAGAGGTTATAATACCCATAAGAACTATTGCTCCTGTACAGTTTAACACAGTTTTTACCCACTTACGTAATTTGCTGTTTTCTTCCAATCTGTTTCTAGATTTTTTATTTACCATTATTTTATTCACAACATAGTAGTAAGTAGAGAGAATTGTCCTCTTTTCAACCCTAATTGGGAACTGGAATTTTTGATCCAGTGCCATCAGCATAATTTAAAACCAGGTGGTATTAAACCAATTAGATTTTTTTAATTGATTTTTGCATTTCATGCAGTGAGGGAAATTCATTGATGTTCATTTTGGAAATGAGATAACAATGACTTTTGAAACATTGCCAGCTCACAAAATGTAAAGTCAATATCAATTCATTAGCAAATTAATGGAACTGATTTTATTGTAAATAACTAGCTACTGTGCAGCTGGCAAGTCTGAGTTAGTAGTTATTCAGATCATCACATGTAAGTTCTGAAAGTAGAGGAAGAGTTCAGAAATATACTTTTTAATCAGGACTTTTATACTATCTTTGGGAGTTAAGTATTTTTCACCCTAAAAATAAGTGTGTCGCAATGACCTTATGGTGTGAATAGAAAAGTTTATATTACACTTAGTCTGTGTCTTTAAACACAGGCCTAAATACAGTTGGGTGAGCAATCACATTTCAAATTGAAAAAAATTGAAATCGTTTCAGTTTGCTGTCAAACAGTTTGTCTTCACTTTTCTTTCATGCAGGAAAGAAAAGTTCTTGAAATAAAATGTTGAAAGGAGCTGTTTGGGTTTTCTTAAGTGGATAAATAATGGTTTAGTTTGAGCTTTTTGTTTATTTTGCAAATAAATACTTTGTTCTCATTAAACTGAAGTACAGTTGGAATTGAAACATCATTTTGAAATGGCAAGTGGAAACTCCATTTTTCTTGTTTTCCACCCATTTTTCTAGCTTAAACACTATGAAAAATTGAAAATGAATTTGTGAATCATTTTGGGCAGATGCATTTTTCACTGAGAAAAACTTTTGCCTGAAGTGTTTCCCCTAGCTACAGTCCTGAATAATGCATTGCACGGATCTTTGCCCGTGAGATCTATAGGCAATTGTACATTTTACAGATGTTCCTCAGGACAGAACACCTCCAGAGCTGTCTTCAGAACGAAATCCCACCTTAGTCCTTAAAAAGCTCTACATGTTTTTTATCATCACCATGTCCAGGTGCTGAACTGGGGAATAACTGAAACAAAGGTTCCTTCTCTTTCCTAGTGCTTCTAACCCATTTTTCAGTGGAACAAAACTATTTAGCCTCCAATCCTAACCTAATGCTTGTCCCTTCAGCATGATATATTGTTATAAGAACCTGATTCTGTTTAACTTCTCTCATAAAAGCGTTGAAAAGTAGTCAAAACGGAGAAAATCTGTGTCAGGGCTGTATTTCTTTTAAGGTAGTTATCTGTGCGGTCTCAAAGCCTCTTTCCCATCCAAGTATGACCACTCCTGTAGCATCCATTGCTTTACTTTAATATAGCCCAGTCACCATCTGTGAAATATTGTTTGGGCTTGTTGCTTGTGTAACCTGTGTCTCGTCTTTATTTTGACTGTGCACAAGTGAAGGCATAATTTAACTTTTTGGCTTTGCCTCAAAATTTAAATGCTATATGTTCTTCTGCAGCATTTCTGGTATTATAAAGAAAGCACAAAACTTCTGGAAAACCTAAATGCATTGAAAATATTGTATTTTGATAAGAGTTATTTTTCTGGTTGTTCCATATGTGAGTGACTAAACCATATAAAATTGGTTTAGTCACCAAGTGAAATGCTTGCAGGACTAAAATTTTTATGTCTATTAGAATCTGGAAAAGAATAAGGTTGTCATTGATAGATTGCATTCCTCCATTTATTAATTTTCCATTCTTAAACATGAAAATGGGTAGTATATCTAAGTATCTATTCAGTCCCCAGTACCAAACCTTCTTACTTACTACTAGGACCTTAAAAAAAATTTGGGGGGCTCAAATTTCATTTAGCAGGTTCTAGAGAGATCAATAGGTGAGGTTAACCTTAAAACAAACACAGCACCCAGATCCTCACAAGTACTGAGATCCTTATCTCCCATCTGTGTTGAAATATTTTCAAAGATGTGAGCCTTGAAGGATATCTTGGCTTCTAAATAAAGCTGAACATGACATATACTCTGCTTTATTTAGAAATGGTGCTGTAAATGTGCATTGTAAGGGTTAGTCCAGAAATCTGGAGGGTGATAGGCAATTCAAGATTTTCCAGGCACACCAAGGATATTGACTTTCTGAAGCTGACTAGATGATGTGAGCTACTTCCAGCAATTCAATCTACTCCATTCAGAGCATAGCCAGTTTATAAAGGCATGCAATTTGTAGAGGACTGTTTCAGGGTCACTGTGCTAGAGCCCTTTTGACACAGCCAAAAGAAAGTCCTGAACAGAGGATGAGAAATCTGATTGCTGATTAGCTTCAGCATTACTTCAGTCAATTCCCAGAAGGAAGTTAGCAATCTGCCCAGCATTCAACAAAAGATTGCTATTAAAGGGCCCTTATGATGGGAACACTCAATTCAGAAAGGTTTGGCTTTGGGGTTCTTTGTTGTTTTGTTTTTGGGGTTTTTTTTTTTTTTTTTTTTTTTTTTTTTTTTAGTTTTTGATAAGTCTGGTTTTTGAGGAGAGTTTTTCTGTTGGGTTTTTTTTGTTTTGTTTTGTTTTGTTTTTATCAGCTTGAGTTCCATTCAAGGACTTCTTCATCATAAGACTCTTTTTACTGAATTTATGACTTTTTTCATTCACACTTACTATGGGCAAGCTGCATGGATTATTTAAAACTAAATACTCAGAGGAATTTTCTCAAAGGCAGTCCTCCTCCCACAGATAAAGTGCTGCTAAATTCAACTGAGTAATGAACATCTTATTATTTCTTTTGAAGCTAAAAAGATCAAAAGGATATTAGATCTATTTTTGTAATAACACAAAAACATCTCTAAGTGGACCTACCCTGAACAGTCCAGGTGCTCCTCACCATCTAAATACACAAAGAAACAAAAGCTTCCTTCACTGTGATTCAAAATTAAACCTTTCACTTTTTTTTTTTTAGCATGATAAAAGTGAATTAAAGAAGGACAGAATAACCATTGGACCATTATTATGGAATATATTGACAGGATGAGGGATAATGTTTTTAAATTTAAGGAGGATCAATTTAGATTAAATATAAGGAAAAGGTCTTTTGCAATGAAGGTGGTGAAAAAAATACTGGAACAGGTACATGACCCATTCCTGGAACTATTCAAGGTCAGGTTTAATGGGGCTCTGAGAAACTTGATCTAGTTTAAAATGTCCCTGCTCATTGCAAGAGGGTCGGACTAGGTGACCTTTAAAGGTCCCTTCCAACCCAAACAATTCTATGATTCTGTGATTCTAAAAACATGGTAGAAGAAGCAAGTATCCTGATTTTCCCTCTAATTTTTAGGAAAATATTTATTATTTTCATCTTGCTTTTATTCCCCCCGAACAGCAGAGGGCTATTACCTTCCTTCCCAGGAGTGTGAGGAAGATTAACACATTAATACATCAATACACTGAGGCATTCAGATACTGAATATAAGAAATAAGAAATATATATAAGAAATATAAATATCTTACATGAAGACAAAGGTTTACAACTTCAAAAGTATAAAGAACCCTACTAAAAATGCAGATGCATTCAGTGTGTGCATAGTCTTAGAAGTGCTAACTTGTACACTTCAATATTCAGTTCCTTCTAGTTGCTATTGGATCAGATTCACACATTCCAAAAGTAAAAAGCTGGCCTTTCTCATTATCAGTGTTGCAGGCCTGGCCTGATGGTATCTGAATATCTATCACACTGGTGATGAATCTAAAATCACTACTGGCATTGTAGGCCCTCCAGGTGAAACAAAGCAAACTATTCCATCAATGATGTCTATAGCAACGTTAACATGTGTAAAGGCTCCGAACTACAAAAAAAAATTCCAAAATCATTGTTGCCAGTACAGGGATTAACTCTGACTTGAAAATATGGAAGCAATTATATTAGGCTAGAAATTGCTCTTTTTCTGTTACTTCTCTGTTTTCATTTTTATTGCATTAAGATATCCATAAAAATATGTGGTCAAACAGAGAAAGTCAAGAGCACTCTGCATGAGGAAAAGGAGTTTAAGGGGAGCTGCAGTATAAATGTTAATGCAATACAGAAGAGTTATACTCATAATTAAGTATCACCAGGTATAAATGCCATCAGGAGCCTTACTGCCTTTCGAAGCTAGTAGTCAGGAAGAAATGCTGCCCTGGGCATGTCTGCAGACTCTGCAGAGGCTTGGCCTGCTCTAGGTATGGTCAGAAGTGACATTTGGGAGCTTAAAATGCACTTTTGCAGTGGAAAGATTAGCATGATGAGATTTTAATCACATCCAAAACTAGACAAGTTTTGAGAATCTAAATTACAGACTTAAGCGTCCAGACTGGCAACCCTTAGGGTTGTTCTCTGCTTCTGTTCATGCAAATGCACGTCTTAATTGACATCTAAGATCTATCTGAAGCTTTCTGGGGGAAATTGAAGCACAGTTACAATAGTTACAATAGTTTCACTAGTACTCCATCCTACAGTCATAGAGCCATTACTTTGTCAGTTTAGCTCCAAAAATCTTTCTGTTTCAGTCTTTTCACCTGTCATATAAATAAAAAGTAAGTTTTACTGTAAGATCATAAGGAAGTTTGAGTCATTAATATCTGCACAGTCTAGATAGATGCTCAGAATAAAACCACTAAAAATGTTCCAAAAATTTATAGTGCATATAAAAATATTATACTGTAAACCTTTTACAAATAGTCTTGCACATTGTTATGGTAAAAGTATCACTTAACAGCCACATTTAACAGGTAAATGTTAGCTAACAGAGAAAAGTCTCCCTCAGCCTTGAACTCAGGTTTGTGAAAAACAAACACAAAATGCAGATATCAAAGCTGCGGGATCTCTGGTTGCAGATGAAAGAGAGTATGTGTGCATGTTCAGAGATATTTTCCATTCTAGAGTTTTGCATTATAAATGCTTGTTTCATCTGTAACTGCCAGAAGTCTACATATTGGGAACATTATGAACAAGTCAGCGAATGAGAAGACAAAAGCTTTTCTTTGTTGCTAGTTGAAGTGAGTTATTCCACTAGATGCAAAGGATTTTGGAAGGTATTGAAGGTTAATTGTGAATTATGCAGAAAACTATCTAAAAACAAGAGTAAAACCACAATTGAAAATACAATTGAGTAGTACACTCAAACTGTTTGAACATCACAGAACTTGTTTAGTTACTGACATTTTTGTTGAAGTGTTTGATGGTTTGTGAAACAGGAAACTAATACAGTGGCTTTGGATTTTGCCCTTGGATTGAAAAATATGTCATAAGCAAGGGTGGGGGAGAGTGAGAGCTGCATCCTCTGTATCTTGCTGTTTCTGATTTCATTTACAATTATGCCACCACAGAATTAAACTGCTCATTATTATTATTATTCAGTAGCACATGGCTCTGGTGTCTGATGATTGCTTTCAGAGGAAGAATTTTGAAACAAGGGTGTTTCACACATGAGAAAGTGAACTACTGTGCTGCTGTCTAGAATTAAATGCAGTGTAGCAAACAGAGGAAACAATTCTGTCATTGCCCCAGCTCATCTGAGGTGTTCTCTCTCCTTTGAGAGAGCAGCAGATCAAATCTTTCGTAAAGGCACTCTGTCATTCACGCGGAGAAGAGTTTTAAAGGTCATAGTCACACATTTTATCATATCCTGATGGCCTTCCGATAAGGTTTTTCTGTCCAACTTCATCCTGAGCTTGCAGCAAATTTAGGAGTTCCACACAGGTCTCAGAAGATATGTCTGCAAACACATTCTCTTGTTTCAATATACTTAAAAAATGTTTTTTGGGATATTAAAAATAAAAAAAAAAATAAATAAACTTGATGACCAGGGTTCCATCTTGCATACTGTGGTAACATAGGAGGTTTATCTCTCACCTTGATGAAGACAATAGAAGTAATTGAGATCATAAGGACTCAGTGTGCAATGCTAATATGGAGTAAAACTTACCTTCATTTGCAGTTATTCTGAAATTCTAAGTCCTCAATAAGAAACATATCCAATCACATTTATCTAGTTATTTCACAACATATTCCACAATGAGAAGAAGTATTTCTGAACAACTCTAACAAATAAAGGGCTGTCACTGAACTTGCTTAGGTGGCAGCTTTTGTTAAAGTAGTGTTGGGTCACAGCCTCAGGCAGCGTTACAGTCTGGGGAAGTGTGGCTTGAGAGCTGCTCGGCAGAATGGGATCTGGGGTCGTTGGTGGACAGTCAGCTCAAGATGAGCCAGCGTGTGCCCAGGTGGCCAAGAAGGCCCGTGGCATTCTGACCTGTGTCAGCAACAGTGTGGCCAGCAGGACCAGGGCAGGGATTGTCCCCCAGTACTCAGTACTGGTCAGGCCCCACCTCGAGCGCTGCGTCCAGTTCAGGGCCCTTCATTTTAAAAAGGACATTGAGCTGCTAAAGCAAAGGGCAGCAGAACTCATGAAGGATCTAGAAAACTTGTCTCATGAGGAATGGCTGAAGGAGTTTGGTTTGCTTAGTCTGGAAAAGAGGAGGCTGAAGAGGGACCTCATCGCTCCCTATAACCACCTAAAAGGAGGTTGTGGTGAGGAGGGGACCAGTCTCTTCTACTGTGCTTGCAGTGAGAGGACCAGAGGAAATGGCTTTAAGCTGAGAGACGAGAGGTTCAGACTAGATAGGAGAAAAAAATTTTCGCTGTTAAGGTGGTCAGGCATTGGAATATGTTGTCCAGGGAGGTGGTGTAGTCACCATCCTTGGAGGTGTTTAAGAGGCATCTGGACCTGGGTGATGTGGCTTAGGGGTTTAGGGGTTACAGTACTAGTGCTGGGTTCAGGGTGATGATCTTAAAGGTCTCTTCCAACTTTATGATTCTATGATTTCATAGAAGCATAACTGCAAGCAGTAGCCCACAGAAAAGAGAAACATAGGCAATCAAATGTTTATTGGAAAAACAAGAGATTAAAAAGACAAAGGAGAGAGAAAGCAAAAAATGGGACTTGTCTGGGCTGACATCTGGCAGGGAAAAGGTTTACAACAGTGGGAAAAGTAACTAAATCCTGCTGGCTTATTTCTTCTGTGTCTGTGGACACTGCATTTTACATGTTCTTTGAAAATAAATAGGATGATACCAGTTATATCCCTGCCTCCATCATCACTTTATTCTGCTGCAATACCCAGTCTGCAAGATATCTACTGTTGTTTAGCCATTACATTTGAAAGGGCAAACAAATTTCATGCAGCCTGCGTGTCTGTTATAAATGCTTCATGCTCTAGCTTGATTCGTCTAGATGACAAGGTTTCCAACATTTTAAAAATTAGTTTTAATAAGAACATTTTAAATAAAAGTATTTTATTAATGAGAGTAATCAAATCTTACTGTAAATGTACAGCTGTATAAGACATTTTCCACATTTGGTATTGAAACTTCAGTGACAAAGCAAAATTGCCGACATTATACATTAATACATTATGCCATTTGACAGAAAGTCAGTATATAGATGACCAGATGGCTTGCTTTATCTTTTACCTGACAAGTATGTACGGACACTTGCAGCTAAGGGATAACTTAAATGATCAGCAGCCATTGAGAAACCATTATGTCTGTCAATGTTTTTTTAATTGCTGAAAATGTGGATGTGAGCTTTGGGTTGCTATCATTAATAAATCGATGTCTTTCCCAGTTTCTTTTTTTTTTGTCTCTCAGTGTAGAAAACCTGTGTTGTAACTGGAAAGTGCCTTCTCAGATTTGCATGTATTATTCGCAGAATCAATCAAGCTGAGAAAAATGCAGTCTTGTAAATTTCCTGAATTCTTTTCTGAGGCAGTGACTTTGCTATTACAGTCTTC
This sequence comes from Struthidea cinerea, assembly GCA_013397865.1. NCBI lineage: Eukaryota > Metazoa > Chordata > Aves > Passeriformes > Corcoracidae > Struthidea > Struthidea cinerea. Next base: position 845,790 of record VZTI01005483.1, read on the forward strand.
TCATCCATGAGATGTATATGAAAAATTATGTATGCTCCCTTTCACAGTTAGGAAAAATCAGTAAACTATAGCTAAAGACACAGTTAACCGTGTGGAGATCAAACTGGTTTTTGCATCCCCATGCATACCTTTAGTTTAAGTTGAGGACAAAATATGAGGTCATTTTGATCTTTTGTTAAGAAGAGAGACACTGATTTTTTTTTCCAATTTGTGGGATTTTTTTAAGATACTTTTATTAATATTTTTTGAGATTAGCTATGGGGATCTGGAGCTTCATAATGTTTTTTAAATGCCCTCTGAATAGTATTTAGGTAAATAAAAATAATTTGGAATGTCAAATGTTATTCCTTAGTGTAATTTGTTTCTCAGGTATTAAAATATTTCATTAATATTGCAAGAAAGCAAAAGCACATTCTATGCAATTTAAATGAGAAATTGCGCATCTTGTATAGTGACTAGTGAGGTATGTATTTAATGAATAACAGTCAAGGCAGTATCACAGTGAATATTCAGGAATTAAAAATGCATAGAAAATATTTATTTGTGAACAATTATTAAAATGAGCAAAAGTGAAAACAAATGTAATTTATCTTATTTCAGTCAAACAATGTGCTAAATGGAAAGAAAAAATTAGAAAGCCAGATCTGGGAATTGCCATGAGAATGTGACAGGACTCATTATCAACGAGGTGCTTTAATACAACTACTGTCATCTAGTGAAGTTACACAGTAGGTAATGGTGGGAAAGGGACATGCTATTTTACTGGATATTGATATTAAGTTTCCTACAAGTGAGGTAAAGTCTGGTTTATAGACAAATAACTGCTGTAGTGAGTGCCGTATTCCATATCCAGTTAGTCATGAACACGCAGCTATGGAAGTACTTGAATCCTTAGCCAGGGATGTACTTGAATACAGCCATTACCACTCATTCCAAGTAGCTGTTCATAGAGTCTGATCAGAAAATCACTTACACTGAGGTACTACCATGCCAGTGCAATAATATTTCATACCTTACAGATTGGGCGCTATCTCTGTTGTCTCCCTCTAACTGGTAAAATTAAAAATTATGAAAGAGCTCTGTCTCCATACAGGGGAACTGAAGTGCTAATTCTGTCACCTACTATTCTAATAAAACCAGAACAAATATTCTCATGAATACTATTCAAGTATTCAAAAGCGAACTGCTGTAGCATATCTCCCTATTTCCTCATATACGTCAGTGTTGAACTTGGTCAAATAGAATAAAATCAAGCAGTGTTATAATCATTATATACCTCCAACAGAATCCCTGAATTAAAGCAACTTTCACTATTTTTCTTCTGTTTTGCCCATCTGACATACCAAACTTATTGAGAGGGTTCTGTTTCTTCTTTCACTAACCTTGCCTCTCTCAATGACTAAACCAGAGCCATTATTCCTAAATATACTTCATCAGTGTGCCAGAAACCTGAGTTCTACTTACAGTGCGCCATTAACAGTGTTCTGTTTACAGTCTGCTGTTAACAACCTGCTTTGATGACAGAATTTTTATTTTCTTCATGGTTTTCTTCCTAGTGCTCCCTAAAAACCTTTTTTTAGCTGTTCTCCTGCAGCTCTGGAAGACAGTACAAGTGTGTCCTAATATATGTTCATACTCTGCATGAAACCTGGACTTGCATCCTGGTCTTGGCCTGGCTAGTATAGTGATTCCTTGATAAAAATATTTACACTATCTGATAAGGACCTCAGTTTGGTTATGACTCTTCTTCTTCTTCTCTCTGTTCCCAGGCTCTACATCAACTAAATAGAGTTCTGAAACCAGAGCTAGGTAAAGAAACTTTCACAGCAAGAGCAGAATATTTCTTTTTCTCTCCCTTCTGCTGCATTCTGCAGGTGGGGGCTCAGAGTCAGCCTTCTTGGACTGTCTTTAGCTGTGGTTTAAATCATTATCTGTTCAAATTATAAAATTCAGCAGAGCTACCTTCAGTTTGTATTCCAAAATATCCCACTTGACAAGACAAACCCAAAGGTAATGAAAGCCTAATATTTGGGGTCCCTGAATTTGAACAGAAATGAGTTAGGGATCATCCAAATGGTTCACACTCAACTAGAATGTGAATTTAACCACTAGTTAAGTTTTATTGAGAAAGACTCAAGATCAAGGGTAAAAAGTGTACTAACAAGCACCCAATATGTTTTGAACCTAATTTTTTGGTGAACACAACAGTATATGTCACTTACTATGTGACAAGTACTATTGATTTTGGGGTGTATTTCTGACAGTTCAGCTCTAAATCTCTATTTGGACTCAGAGACACTTCAAAATGTGCCACCAAAAAATCCCTGAATATGAATATTTTTCATCCAAGCAACCTTCACAGTGGCAGGAGAGTTGAGGCAGGACAGTCCTCTGCTGCTTTTACTGGGAGAGCGTCTTGGCAATCCTTGTCTCAGTGTCACCAAAGCAGGTGGTACTCAGTCACAGACCAACTGTGCCCTGAATGTGTGAGGAGTCCTGAGAAAACACAACGGGATTTTTAAAAAAGAATGATGTCAGGTTTTCAGGCTTCAGAGGGAAGCAATTTAGGCATAATTTGTCATTCTAGCCCAAACTATTAGGTCAATTGGTTAAAGCATAGTGCTGGCAATGCCAGAGTCACAGATTTGACCCATGTATGGGCCATTCACTTAAGAGTTGGACTTGATGATCCGTGTGGGTCCCTTCCAACTCAGAATATTCTGTAACTCTGTGATTTTAAAAAAGGAATAAACAGGGGGAAAAAATCCATTTCTGGCATCAAACTGGCACTTACACAGTTCAGCAGTGTAGTTGTAACTAATTCTTCTAAGAGCTTTGGAAAGAAAAGCAGCACCTCAAAAGCAATGAATAAAAATAGTAGTTACCTTTTTTTGACAGAGATAGACTTTTGACTTGAGCAAAGCATATAGATACTTCCCCCATCACTTCTTCCAAATACTCTGTTATAGTTGTTACATTGCTTGCTGTTGCATCAAGAACAGAACAGGGTTACAAACTGCAGTTCAGAGTTGTCAGTAACAACCCCTCAAAAACACCGCAGCCAGCCAGGTGGAACACTGATTCAGTGTCCTGGGTTTCTGTCCATAATGTCCAAGGAATGGCAGATAGGGTTGCTGTGTTCAGAGGCACCCACAGCCTCAGTTCCACAGATGTTTTCCATATACTGAACACCAAACTGTAGCATACCTGCAGAAGACCTGCACCAGTCTGTTCCTTCCCCTTCCCAACCTGCACTGTTCAGCATCTGCTGTGCCCCTGCTTTTGGTATAATATTTTTCCATGATAAAGCACTTGAAAAGCAGAAAGTTGAGTGCTGCTCTTAAAGCATTCGTGATGTAACTCTTCAGGTATTAGAAGGCTTGCCTTGCAGATGCTTTAATGTCCAATGGGTGAGTGAAGAATATAATGTATAATTCAGACCTAAGAAACAATTAGGAAGGTAAGGTGCAGCTACTTAAAGGATAATACAGGAGTTAGCCCATTACCATTGATACTGTATTGTGATACACTGATACTGCACTGGGTCATTTTTTTTTATTTTATTTCTCAAACTATATAGGACAATACTGCTGAGAAAAATGTAGAGGAAATATGGAACTATGGAAGGAAAATATGGAACACTTAGATTGAAACAAAATAGGGTAAACATATGGAATGACTTTGTACAATAACTTTTGCTCCTATTTCTTATTTGTGATATCATTCAAGTATTTATCATGTTTTGCATTGCTGGTCTTTCATTTTCAGAAAGAGCCAGCACCATTGACAGGTCAGTAAACTTAGAAGATATTAATACCTTTAAAATTATATAGAGGCGGTTTTCTGTTTCTGTTTCAGCAAATTCAAACTATCTTTTCATTAATCATTATGCTCATAAGTGATACTTGAAAATTACTGGAGAATATTTAAGATTTCACCTAGGAAATATTTACACAGCTTTACTGTGTGACTCTGTCAAGCCATCAGAAGCATTAAAAGGTTTCCATTTGTATGACCTTTTCATATCCACAACCCAGAACGCATTTTTTTGTGTAACACATGACAACTCGGGTCATCTTTAATGCATTTCATAGGACTTGCAGTCTTAAATTATCTCTGTCAGCATACTCTTTCCTGACAGCTGATGGAAATGGCCAGACATTAACTTCAGTGCAAACATTACGTATTTACTATTTTAATTCTCACCACAGTCACAGTAAGCAGTCATCGGCAGGGATGTAAAAAGCTTAGACCATCTCCTCTTGACCTGAAACAGGTTTTTTATAATCCATCAGATGCTTCTGCCAGCACTACCGTGAGCCTTTATGAGTTCAAGGAATTGACAGAATTCAAGTTAAATTTCTGTTTCAGTCAAAATGGTTTTGGAATGCAAACACTTTGATGTAATTAATAGAGAGGTTGCTTTTTCTAAACTGCTGTTTTCAAATTTTGTTCTTTTCTTCCTCTTGACAAAGGTTAGCTATAACTGGCAATTAACCTTCAAAACCCCTCTGGGTCTTGTGTCCAATGGCACTGTCTCTGGAAGAGTTAGGGTTGATCACACACAGGAAGAAGAAAGGAAGTACCCTCTATATGAAGCTGTTGAAACATTACCTGTGTGAGTAATTAAAACCTCTGAGAACACACTTCTATTAAAACTGATTCCGTGGAATGAGTCAGAAGGACATCGAGGTAAATGGGTTCTTTTTTCCCCAGAATTTCACCTATGGAGCCTGGATAAGGTCACTGACTTTCTCAGTCATTCTCTAGCTTTATGCTGGAACCAGCAGAGTTGATTAAAGTCTCTACAGAGTTCAAGTCTCAAGTCTCCAGCAAAATCACTAGGATATGTCATAGTTTATTTCAAAAGGTCAAAAGCAAATCTAAAAAATAAAAAAGTGACCAGCCTGTAACAATCCACCAGAAGAATGCATTATAGTTGGTATCTATATTATTTCAAGACATTACAGTCTGTTAAAGTCTGAGCGTGTCTTGGTACATCAACTATTCACTGAGATAAATTTCAAAAAAGTCAAAAAACAGAGCTAGTAAGTCACAGTTCCTCCCACATTTTTCCTCTGTCTGCCAGGTTTTGCTGAGTTAATCCCACAGACTTTTGGACTGATTTTTCAGTTAATCAGCAATTCTGGAAAATAAGGAAAAAAATTATGTTTAGGGGCAAGGTTTGTTTTATACACAGTCTTGCTCAAGTTTGTTCTAAGAGGACTGAAGGACATTTTGACAAAAAATTTAGTTTGGATATAAAGTAAACCAAAAATGTTTCAAGTGCCAAATTCATTTTAAAAATTACCCTCTTTTTTTCTGGAAGAAGCAACTTGGAAAAGCTACAATGAACTTACAAAATACTTTGTTGCTAGAAATTGTCCAGCAACAAATATTTCACACAGATTTTTAATAATCCTGTTCCCAGATTCTAGCATTAGTGTTGACTTACATATGAATTTTAACTTTCTATTTGACCAACTTTCTATTTGCATGAAAATAAGTAATCATTCTTTCTCATTTGAGAGTTTTTTATATCTTTCAAATAACTTTGTATGTTTTATATCTACACAGACATGGCACAATATCAGGTTTTGAACATGAAAAAATAAGAACTGCCCAAGCAAACCCATTTACTATCATGACATTTTTTAGTGACCAGACAGTAACTACAATATTATTAACAATTAGATCACTACAGATGACTGGGCTTGAGTAAGGCCCTGTGTATGCATACAATGAAAGATGTCTAATTCTTGTCTCTGTGTACAGTGTGTCACCCCATCATGAAGTCTGGTTTCCCAAGGACTTGGTCTTGCAGTTAACCAGCCATGTCAAAGCTGCACTGTGAATGAAGTTGGCACTGAATATTGCAGCATATGTGAGAGATAAATACGATCTTACTGCAGAAAATGTTCCAGCATTCACATAATTATGCACCCAAAAATCATCAAAAGGGGAACATGACCATGCAATGAAGTATAACTCCAGCTCATTAGAGGAATGGAACACCTCTCCTATGAAGAAAAGCTAAGAGAATGATGAATTATGATGTGCAAGAAATTGGGCAAAGGGGGCAAGAGACCTGCATGGGTGAACAAGGAGCTCCTGTCATTACTCAAGCATAAGCAGGAAATACATAGGAGATGGAAACAGGGTCAGACCATTTGCAATTAAAATAGAGAGGTTGTTAGAGTAGGTAGAAATGAGACAAGGAAGGTCTAGGCCCATCTGTTCTGTGACAGTCCATTCTTATACGTGTATGTGCTTACAGACAGCGTGTGTGTGCTGACGACATATTCTCTCAGCAGGGATAGGCAGAGCTCTGCCGTCTCCTGACACCCAAGCCTGGAAACCAAGGTTTCCTGCAAAGATTTAAAGATTTCCATTCAATGTTGGCATATTGTCAATCCAAGACTGTTCCACGCTGGCAAATAATGACCAACCATTCTTGCTCTTCTGAGTAGACCATTAACAAAATCAAGGAACACAGACATTGTCTTATTTTACATAATTGCTCCCTGAAGTGCTAAGTGATTCCCATATACAACTCGTTTTGTGTAACTGTATTGAACTTCATTAATCAAAGTAAATGGCAAGCACGGGTTCTACTCGATTCTCTTATTTTTGTGTTTTCCTGCCTTTTGCCCTGCAGTGCATCTGAGAAAAAGTCTGAAGCACAGCTGAAGGCCTTGAGGAAAAAGGCGACAGGATGTGGGTGAGAGTTTTGGAGATCACGCAGAGAAATATACATAGAGAGAAAATAAATAAAGATTCTATCTTGGCTTAGGACATGCACATTTTAACAGCTTGATGGTGTTTGGAGCATACATCACGTTACTTTTTGAGGCTTGCCTTTACTAACATGATTTCTTGACAAATGCCAGGTTACTAAAATACATGGAATTTTCAAGAGAAAATGATTACACCTCCTTGAGACAGGCTTTCTAGGTACCTGCCAGCTGCTCTGTTTTTACTTGACTATTAGTGATGAACCACTAAGAGTGGAGGGAGAGCAGAACAGCATTTACTTTATTCAGGTTCTAACATCAGAAGGAAATGGTTTTCTGCTGGCCTCAAAAGAAAGAAACAATTTACTACTCCAGGACATTTTTCAGACAAGCCTTCCAGCAGCAAAAAAATCAGGGACAGAAGCAATGCAACACTGCTTGATATTAAGGATGACATCAGTACATTGACAGCTGTCTGGAAAATCATAAATAACAGGGCATGAAGCCCAGAGGCAGTAGGAAAAAAAATCAGACAAATCAAAAAACTCAACCACCCAGTGCCCCAGAGGAACAGTGACAATATTATGAGAAGTCATTCTGTATCTAGTATGAGAGACATGCAAAAAGAGGAATCACTTTTTCTTGATTACCAATTTGTCGATTTAATGCCAATAAATATTTTCATCTCTTCCCTCCGCTGAATTTTTAGGTGCTTTGTGACCGTATTTAACCTCAACCTGTGGAGTAAAACAGCAGGCAGATGCTACCTTCCAGAGTAAATAAAACATTGCAGAAAACCCTATAGTACCTGTACAAATTTATTGACAAGGTACCTTTTGCATGCACATGGAAACAGTTTGCCCATGGTTGTTTCTGTCAATGGTTTGCAGCCTGACACAGAAGTAAGGCTTAGAGGTACAATGTTCTTATAGCTACTCCTGCAGCAAATCTTGGAAGTATACTTAGCTTATGGACCTCTGTGAATTATGGGTGATCTTAATACAACAAGTAATTGAGACTTCATTAAAATTTGCCATACAAATAAAGGGTCTAAAATAATATATAAATGCCAAGCATCAGTACTAATGACTGTTTTGCTTGTTTGTTTATGATTTTTTGTTGTAGGCAGCAAGAAAAGCAAAGGAATGGGTATTAAATCATAATTTTGTCAATTAATTTTATCAATTTATTTTGTTGTGAAACTTTATTTTTGAAGAAAGAAAGCCAGAGTGGAGGATGTAGAGGACCAATGATTATGTCCCTAGGGAAAAAGACTTTTTGATGAGGCATTTTATTTTGTGTTTCCTGTGTTTAAAAGCTTATTTAACTCTGTCCTAATTTCAAGTGATTGTAGAAAAAATAAACTTAAATTCAGCAGAAAACTTAAATGTCATTTCACATTGAAATATCTGCTGTCAATAGATGAGCTGAGGTAAATAAATTAATGGCTGTACCTCTGTCACTGGAACCTGTCCAACTTGGTGACCTGGTCAAATGATTAATAGCAGACATCAATTTAAGCTTCAGGTATCCAGGAAATAATTATCCTGCATTAAGAATAAATGACTTTGATAAGCAAATTAAAATAGTATTGTTCTGGGCAAATAAGGAGGTCTATTAAAAAAAAAAAAAAAAGCTCAACAAAGCACCAGTTAATATTTAGCAATTAATTTTTTTTCATTATTTTTAATACACTATGCAAATTGTGCCCTGGCCCAATCCCCCAGTTTCACTGTAGTTATGTCTGCTTGTAGGACTTAGCCTTTCATTGAAGAAATCAAAGTAAAGGATTATTTAATTCAAGGGCTAGCTGTGGCCTTTGATATTTAAAGATGATACAGATTAAAACTGTTAGTTTTCCTTAGCAAGGAATTTGGGGAAGAAAAGAAGAAGGTCAGTAAAAGAAACATTCATGGACAATGGACCTGATTTTTTGGTGCTGGTGCCAGGAAAAACTGTTGGTGGTAAACAGAGAAGTAAAGAACAGACCAAGCAGAACCTTGCTTGTCTCACTGTTGCTTTTAGCAATCTCTGGTCTTTCTAACAATATGCTCCTCACTCAGAAAAATCCTCCAAAGCATGAACAATTACTTTACTGTTCTTTCATATCTTAAAAATGAAGCAACAGACAAGTCATTAGAGGATATGACTGTAAAATAAATACCCCTGAAAGAGGTTGCTTTTGTTTTTTCCCTGAGATTTAGGTGATGATGCTCTTTGGTCATTTGTATCCTTCTGGCTCCAGCTGTAGCTACTTGGATAGGCCAAGCTGTATCAATGGTATCAATGATATCAATGTATACCAGCTGTATACAACTGGTATCAATGAAGCCTATACCTTCTGAAGAGCTGCCCAGCAGGAGAGGATGGGACAACTCTGGTGCTTATGTTTGTGCATCTGCTCAAGTGCTTTGACACTTTCAATATAACGTATGAAGTACTTTTACAAGAGTCAATGGGAATTAGGGAAGCAGTGCCAGGACAGTGAAAGACTGATGAAAGCAACAGGAAGAAACATGCTGCAGTAAACAAGAGTTATCTTGCAATAGAGGAAATGTGCTTGTGGGGACATTCCATTTAGGCATGTGTGAAAGAAGTCACTCAAAGACAAATGCATATCCCCAGTACAGACAGAAAGCAAGGTATCTGGCTTTACAGAAAATAAATGCTGACCTTTGGTTAAAGAGCAAAGGCTTTGTTGCTGCTCTTAGCAGCCTGATTCAACTCATTGACTTGATGGAAGTTTCAGTCATGCATTGAGATTTGAGGAACCAAAGTTGCTACTCACCCTTTTGTATTGAAATTATTGTACTCAAATACTTGGCCCTGTGATACAGGATACAAAAGTCTCTGTACCTAATAGCCAGTTGCTGTAGGTCCATTGAAGTTTCTGACTGCATTTTTCCTTAGGGTCATTATTTCCTTAATTCTGTATTTCCTTAAAGTGGCTTTCTTAGTTTATTAATTAGCATACTCTTTGACTAGTTCCCTCCTTGTGATCTTTATCCTGTTGCTGTGTATGAATGTGTTGGTGTTTATGCTGTGTTTGGTAGCACTTTTGCTCCCTGCTGGGACACACACTTGTTACTTGGCAGATGAAAGCTGGCATGCAGAATGATTTCCCTGAACTTTTCAGGAGTCCAATTAGCATACGACAGTGGTACGGGGGGTTCCACTCTAGCAAACCCCCTGAGCCGCTCTTCACCAATGTGCAAATGTGCTGACATCTTGGCAAAATTACATTTTGTATAATTATAAATAATTTTTGTCTATGGAGGATTAATGCATGAGATGCTATTACCATACAAACCAAAGGTTTACCTTTCCAATGGAAAGGAGATAAATGTTTATGAAGGTAATTTGTATGGGTTTGGTAAAAATTTGCCAGAAGATGAATATGTATAATTCCCAGTGTGCAGTGCAGCGAATATTCAGAGATACTAATCAGTCATGGTGACCGTATGGGACTAACGACATTTCACTTGCTATGAGTTGTAAAGGCAAATCCTACTCACAGAAGGACCTGCTACTGAAAATATAGAAATTATGCAAAGAGCATGAGCAAGATTTTGGTGTAAAGTGGCACAGATCTATTAGGTGATTGCATCTTAGTAAGCTTCCATTTTAATCTGCATGATGTAAAGAACAATCCTTTATTGCATTTTAGTTACATGATTTGTGCTGTAATAAAGAGTCAGATGATATGTGAGGGAATTATTAGTGAGGTCTGATTTTCTTTTACACTATCTTTAAATCAGGAACTGAAATCAATGCACTGTAGTCTAACTGTGTTTTCATCTGTGCTGATGGCAGTCATAAAAGACTTTTTTGTGATGGCAATTGCTCTCCAATGAGCTAAGTGTTAAATTAATATTTGTCTTGTTCTCTGAATCTTAAATTTTTTCGTCTTGATAGTTGATCTTTCCAGTACCTAAGGTGGGCCTACTAGAAGTCTGAAGAGGGACTTTTTACAAGGGCATGTAATGATGGGACAGGGGGGGATGGTTTTAAACTAAAAGAGAGTAGGTTTAGATTAGATATTAGGAAGAAATTCTTCACCCAGAGGCTGGTGAAGTTCTGGAACGGGTTTCCCAAGAAATTGTAAATGGTCCATCCCTGACAGTGTTCAAGGCCAGGTTGGATGGGGCCCTGAGCAACCTGGTCTAGTGGGTGGCGTCCCTGACCGTGGTGAGGGGAGTTGGGTATAGATGATCTTTAAGGTTCCTTCCAGCCAAATCATTTCTTTGAGTCTATGATTCTATACTCTGTCAATCACTTCATTCAGCCTCTGCAGTATTTTTTTTTCTGCCTAAGGAAACAAAGTTCAAGATATTGCATAGAGGAAATGTGCTCCTATATTCATTTGTAAATCTCTTTCAGCCTCACGTAGTTAAATCTGAAACCTCTTAGTCCATGTTGATTCAGTCTGACACAGAGCTGTCAGTCCCAGAGTACTGTTTGCTTATACCTCTCATAATAAGGTGTGTAGAGAAAGAGAGCTTCCTCTTGCTTACTGTAAGACAAAAGCTTGAGCATGACCTCAGCCTCTATTGGACAACAGAGAATCAATGCAGGAGTGGGAAAAATACAGTAAATACTTCAACAGTCAGATAAATCATACCATCATACAGTCATAGAATGTCTTGGGTTGGAAGGGACCTTAAGGATCAGTGAGTTCCAGCCCAGACCACTGAAAATTTAGGACTGAACCTAAAAAGCCATCAGATTTTAAATTTCCTGAACATGGACAAAATCAGCATTTTCTTAATGCCATAAAATAAATATTCAAGATCTCATGATCTGCAAAGCCAGGCTTGTGCCTTGCATTAAAACAGCCTGTCTATGGATAGAAGCAACAGATAGTGAGTTAAAAGATGTGATTCAACATACGTTTGCCTGGTACTTTCTGTGATTAAATTGAAGAATTTAATTTCCAGAATCTCCTGGCTCATGTCTTAACAGAACTAAAACAATCTAAAAATGTTCAACAAAATTAGGGAAGTAAATACAGTAGTTTAGATTAACTGATATAAAATTACTTTTGGTGAACAATGTTCATGGTTTTCATTGCCTTTCTTACATCCCAATAAGTGTAGGTAAAGTAAGTATTTATGCTAGATATACACAAATAAAGTCTATTCAATTTTAGCTCAAAGATAAATAAATTACAAGAATTTTAGATATGATCTTTCAATCAAAAAAAAAAAAAAGAAGGTGGAGACATAGATAGTTGCTTTGGAAGCTCCATGGATTATCTTTATAGAAAATATAAGCCATCAGCAGATGAGTGAAAGGGCTGGATTTGTTGTTTTGGAGAGACCATAAAGAGGAAAACCATTTCTTAGTTCAAGATAAGCACTGCATCTCCTAGGTTTACCAAAGACAAAATTCATAAGTTCTTCTTCAAGTCAATGGGCCTTTGCTGTCATGACTAACTAAATCTGACAGCTAACTGACTCTGAGACAGCAAATTTATTATAAGGTTTAAAGAACCTGTAGGAACTCCTCCTGTCCCACAGTTAGCAAAACTAATGCATCAGATGTTCAACATCTGCTGTGTGGGACTAGACATCCATCATGATAACACATAAAACTTCATATTTTGCCTTATTATGACCACAAAAGACAGCACAGTTTCAGAGAAGCAATATGCCACATCCTTACAATGGGTAAAATGACATCTCTCCTCTATAGTACATGGGGTTACACGGAATTGGATCGTCTGAGAACAATAAACTTTGACTTTAAACACAGTTGCCAGACACTACCTTCCTGGGGAGATTTTTTTATTGTTACTGGATTCTGGGGCTTTTTTGTTTGGTTGTTCAGGTTTTTTGGTTGTTCAGGTTGTTCAGGTGGAGTTAGGTCGCTCATCTCATTAGAATTTTACTTTAGTCTTCAATCTCATTTTGAAGAGCCTACAAAGAGCTATCAGATCATTGCAGATTTTGTTTATGTATCAGTTGGCCAGAGAAATTACAAAGCAGAAGGAAGCTCATCAGTTTTTTTGTAGGGGTTTTCCACACTGTTTTTATTTCACTGCATTTCTGTAACATTGACATTCATTAACACTGCAATCCTATGCATACACAGAGATCATACATGGTTCAGCAGCACTTTGAAAGGCCACAGGGAGGGTGACTTGCTCCAAAATTTTGAACGGCCATTTCAGGTTACTATGTTAATCTACAACTGATGACATGATGTTCTTTTTGACACTTAAATAACTGCTTAAAACCTAGCCCAAGTTAAAAGACAGTGATGTTTTAAGCTATTCATCATAATTTGTGAACCTCTAACTAATATACTGTGAACAAGTTTCTCTCTAATGAACAGGTGCTAATTAATTAGTGCCTGTCATCTTTATTCCTTTCAATCCCATTTCAGTCAATTCTAGGAGAAAGAGCAAAAAGCTTTGTGGGTAAAGAGTCACAGCACTGCACGCTCAGTCCAGAAGCAAGCTTTCCAGATCAAACTATAAAGTGCACCAAGAAGACTGGTGCAGTAATCATGAGTTAAGGTTATGATGAGAGCAGAGACACAAGAGAAGGTGGCATTTTAAGCACACAGATTTTGTTCCCAAGGCATCCAGTTTTTAAATTTTCAAAAGTAATATGATCTTCAGAATTGTTGAGTTTCTACAGATCGTGCAAAATTTAGCTTGAAACCTTTAGAACTGGGCCTTAAATACAATATAAACTCCTCCGAGTACTTGAAGCTAAGATAATTTGCATATTATACAACTGCAAACCTCTTTTTGCCGACCTTTTAGAGTATATATCCTTTTGCAGTTTAAGTTTTCTTTCCAACTACAACAAAAACTATTGTGAAAATTAGAATTTCTTATTTCATCTAATAAACAAAAAACTTATGGAATTCCTGACCACATCCCCAAAAATCTAAATTAAGTGATTATGCAGCAATTCCTAATCTCTACAGCGCCATTCAATGACAGTTAACTCCCCATAATCCCTGAATTATAAACTTCTGATTTCCTAAAATTTTTGCATCATTACAGTTAGACACACAATATTGCTCTCAGTAGTCACTTTTGATTCATGCCTTTCAAAGCAATTTAAAAAAAAAAAAAAAGAGTTCTAATGCCGCAAGTTGGGAAAGAGATAAAGAAAGGCAATGTGTCACACCAAGGAGCACTAAACATTGACAAGGCAGGAATAAAACTGAGGTAGAGGTCCAGCATGCTCATATACTGGACTATCCCTCTCTCTTCCATGTCTATATGGCAGCAATAGTTGTTATGAAAGAAAAACAGCTTTTTTAAATTCTTGAATGTCCTATTATCTAATTAGGTAAGTCCCTGCTTTGCTGCCATTGAGACCAAGAATAATCCTATTAGAAATAATGGAGTTTATCGAGCTGTTGTGAGGGCACATGAAATCCTTGTGAAGGGCATTGGTAAACCTGTTCTGTCATCCTCTTTTAACCTTGGTCCTCCAAAACAGAAAGAGATCATTTCAGGTTTAGAAGAGGATAATCATGAAACCAGTAAAAAGACTGCTTTACTTGACATGGGTGTTTGTTGTTTAGTACTGAAGAAGTCCTTCAAGATGGATAGAATGGCTTTCTTTCTTGACAATGTAGGAAGTAAGCAGCTAGCAACAAATTAGCAAACCTCATAATGTCTTTATTAAAAAAAAAAAAAAAGAAAAAAATTAAAAAATTTAAAAAAAAAAATGTATAATGAGCCAGTGCAAATAGGGATCAATTTCAGCAAAATTTATGGACTGGCATGAATATGACTCTGGTAAGAGCTCAATATGCAGGTAAAAAGCTTATGATGTAGGACTAGTTTTAGCTGGAATAATAGGAAGAAATGCTTAAAATGGAACATTTTCCAAAATGGAAGACATTATTTTTCTTACAGGGGAGTAATTCACCTTCCTCTGAAATATCAGCTCACTGGTGAAGGCAGAATGCCTGATATAAATAGTGATAGATTACTGTCAAACATTATGTCCTCAGATATGTCCTGTTATTAGTGTAAAGTACTTAAATTAAAAACCTCACTGCTATGAGCAAAGAAGTTTCACTCACATTTTCTTCATTCATATTCAGCTCAAATAAGCTGTTGAGCTCTCAGGAAGTGAGAAAAGGAAAGAGGAGTTAAATCCATTAAAATTTACTCAGCTAATGCATGTTGGATAGCCTCAGATTATGAAGAAGCATTACTGTATTGTCTGTTCCCTCTTAACTGAAGAGATTTCATAAAGCCTGGGTTAAGAGCAGTCTCCATCTTTCCCCTTTTTTCTGTTTGAATGTCACTTTAAAGCACCATAAATGCAATAAGACAGCATGCAGAAAAATTGGGTGAGGCCAAAATAAAGAGAAAAGGCAGGAAACATGAGTCTTTTCTACATCCTTACTGGGAAATAGTAAGTCAGTCCTTTTTTAAGTACATTTTCACACACTGAAGTTGTTTTGTCCTTTGCTGAAGATGCAAAGCCTGAAAAAAATATCGTGCTTCTTATATTTTCTGTCTCTTTGATATTGGTTGCTGCATCTAGATGATCTGTCAGTGACAAGTATGAGCTTATGCTGATGTGCTTTGCACTTGGGGAAACTGTAAAGAAAAAAGGAGTTATTGTGGAGGAGAGTGAACACATCTGCTGAAGGTGAAGAAGTAAAAAATTAAACAAATAGTGAAATAAGGGAGGCAGGAAACAATAGAGAAAAAAGTGTAATCAAACATCTTGGGTAACAGGGCCCCTGGTCGTGTCACCTTTAAAAAGTATGGAATGGAATTAGAAATTAAAGAAGTACTAAAATGTCTAGAAGTATTATAATTTACATATATAAAATTTCATGTGACTTGACCAAACTCCCTTAAAATTGCATAGTGCTTTTGTCCAACATGGAAAGAAACCGGAGAAAAGACTACATAATTAAAAATTGTAGTTTTCCTGCATGATCTTCCCTTACTCCTGAAGTGAAAGTCTTCCATATGCCCAAGTCAATAGACCATATTTCATTTCTTGGATTTCTGGATGATTTCCATCCTTTTGACCCTCCAATCTACCTTTGAGAGGGGCACGCTGAAGTCAAAGTGCAATGTATCCTTTGCATTCCTTCCATTGTCCATCTGTCTACTGAAATAGAAAGGAACAATGGTCTTCCAAATCCCCAAGAAATCAGTCAGTTGAAAAGGAAACAGGCAGGTCTAACTAGTCTTTTAGTCCCCTTTATCAACATCCAGCTCTAGCTAAAGTTAACCTCAAAAGCCATTCTTCAGTCAAAGTCAAATGGAATGTTTTTTAGTAAAATTTCTTTCTCTCCCTCGTCAGGCTCACTGGCATAAGTGTGTGCAAAATGTCTTATTTTGTATTTCTTGGTCTTTTTTCACCATATTCTGTGATCACTTCATTTTCTCTAAGCCTTGAGCAATAGATCTGCAGCATACAGGCAGGCACATCTGAACACAGAGGCTTTTGCAAAGTGAATGCATATACTGCTTTCTGAGTTTTCCCAGATACTTCTTTCAAGAAGAA
Organism: Struthidea cinerea; assembly: GCA_013397865.1. NCBI lineage: Eukaryota > Metazoa > Chordata > Aves > Passeriformes > Corcoracidae > Struthidea > Struthidea cinerea. Next base: position 862,030 of record VZTI01005483.1, read on the forward strand.
AAAAAGGCAAGGACATGATGTCACAATCTAAAGTCACGTCTTTGTAGTCACAACTATTACAAGGTCTTTGATAGCACTTTGACATTTTCGTGGTGTGTTATACACAACAATCGCTGCCTCCATGCCTCCCTCTTTGGAATACCTTATGAAGCATAGAATAATCCTTAGCTTGGCCTTTTTTGAAATACTTTTTTTAATTCTCTCTCAAAGCTCTAGATATCATCACAGAAAAACCCTTTTGCCTTAGGCAAACAAAGAAAAGTCACTCCCTTCTCTGCCAACCTCTATTCACACTACAAAATTTGTGTAAAGGTTTGGTGATTAAATAAAGGTGTCATGTTTTGAACAGTGTCCACAGTGTTAACTTGGTTTATCACAAAGCTTTTCATTCCAATGACATTTATACATGGGACAGTCAAACTGAAAAAGAACTACCTATGTGAGCAGACTTTCTAAACTATTAACCTTTCAGGCCATTGTACCTTAAGGAGCAACAATCCAAATAAAATCGCGAATGATTTTAATGCAGAAGATTAGAGTATTTTTATTGTTTATTTAAACATTATAGATCTTGTCCATGCAGCACTAACTTTGTAATTTTAAAAGATATTAAGAGTCATCGTCTTGGGCAGGAATTCTTTAATTATCCAAAAATTATCAGGACTACTAAGGGTATCTTTGAAAAATGCCTGACTTTTCCTGAAAGTGCTGAGGAAGCTTCTTCTGGGTGGGAGATAATTGTTTAAGCACTGTCTCTAGTAGCAGAAAAATCTTGGGAAGATTGCCCAGAACATTTTTTGTCTCTTAATTTTTATACAGTAGGACTTTTAGGAGATTTGTTCAAGACCCATCTCTACCAGTGACTCTTTGTGTTGCCTGGCAAAGCTGTTTCATCTTTACTGTTTCTTAATGAGTAAAGCTAGCCAGCATGTGAGGGGCTTTCTTTTCCCTCAAGGAAGATAAGCACGATTACTTATGATTATTTTTGTTTTGGCCAAAAGTTTTAGGGGGCTATTTAAACTTTATTTCAAAATTAAATATTTTTCAGATTAAAAATTCTAAGTAGAGACATTTTAAATTAGAAAATAAATTATGGTTTTTCACTTGCATGTGAAAGGCTTTCATTTATAAGCCATGTCATTTGTTCCTGCAGTGGTATTCATTCAGCTGGAAGACTCCTTCACTTCAAAAAAAAAAATAATGGAAGTTTTTAAGTTATCACTTTATATTTATTTTCTATTTGAGACTGTAAGTTTTCTGGAGACAGGTTTTCTACCACCTTTTGGTTTTGCTGCACTAAACACATTAACATTGAAATCTGGTTTTGAAATTACTGGTGCTTTGCTAAAATAATTCCTACAGTGTCCACTATGAAGCTAGAAAACTGCAAAGACATCTGAACTGGAATCACTAGCTAACTACTCAAAGCATATTAAGCCTGGTTTGCAGCTCTAGCACTACATTTTCAAAAATCATGTATTTAGAGTAAGACTGACATCCTTCCTGAATTGCTGTGAAGTTTTTTTTATTGTAGTCTTTATGTTGTTTTGTTTTGAATTAAAAAATACAGAATATAATGATCATTAGAGAATCTAAAATCATGTGTGATATGCAGAATGAACATGTTCACTTATGTATTAGAAATTATAGGCTTTTCTTACCTTTATTTTTTCCTCTTGTGGCAACATTTTGCTTTATTTTATCCTTAATAACTGTGATTATGTAAATTAATCCTTTCCAGAATGACTTACAGGTTTTTAGTCCTTTCTTCTTTCCTAAGTAACCTCTCTTTCTCCTGCTTAACACCTTCAGAAAATTTGAGTTTGAGATAGAGAGAAATGCAATCAGAGAGCTTAAGGCAAGCAGACAGATGAAATTTTGGATTGGTCTGCTATCTTTTTGCCGTGGTTCCCATATGGAAGTTCACATCCCTTCTATGGTTTCTGAAATACAATCTGTTAATTTAAATTATCTTTAGAGAGTATTCCCCTAAGTGACAGCATTTAGCATTTTCTTAAGACAAGGAAGGTCTAAACCAGGAAGATGTTATTTGTGTTACTTTATATCCTACTAGTAGCAAGGGAGGTAAATTGCTCCCATTTGCAGTGTGTTGGAAGTGATGGCATTTGTCTTCCCACATCACTGTTACACGTGATCAGGCCCTGCTCTCCTGGAGATGGCTGAACACCTACCTGCCCACGGGAAGCAGCGAATTAATTCCTTGTTTTGCTTTTCTTGCTTGTGCATCTTTTGCATTCTCCATTAAACAACCCATGAGTTCTCCAGCTTTTACCCTTCCAATTCTCTCCCTGATCCCGCTGGTGGGATTTCCTGGCGAGTGAGCAGCTGCATGGGGCTTGGCTGCTGGCTGGGGTAAACCATGATATTAGGCTATCCCACTTCTCTCCAACTTCTGAAATTAAGATGCCATTCAAGGTCATGTAGGTATGAGGCACCACCTGACTATGCTGCAGGAAGCAAATATGGGGATCAGAACTTTTTTCTAATTAAAATTAACTCAGGAGGGGAAGGTTCAGTTCACATGGAGACCATATAAGTACTGCTTGTAATCACATTTCAGAACCGTGTGTAAAATACTATGATCTAAGTATTGTCAAATATCTTTTTCCAAAGATGAGAGTTACTTATGAATTAAGTTGTATTTTTCTAGGATTTTTTTCTTCACAACTCAGAGTAAGATTTATCATGCATTTAAAGAATATTTTACTTTATTATCAGATCAATTCCAAATTTGAAAAACTGTAGAAAAACACAGCTTCATACAATTAAATGAATTATTTATTGAAAAATAATTTTACAAATAAGTGTATCTAGGTCTCACGGGTTGAAACAAAGAGAATGTAATAGGGAAAGCAAAAGATGCACATGCAAGCAAACCAAAACAAGGAATTGATTCATTGCTTCCTGTGGGCAGGTAGGTGTTCAGCCATCTTCAGGAGAGCAGAGCCTGATCATGTGTAACAGTGATGTGGGAAGACAAATGCCACCACTCCAAACAACCCACCCTTCTTTCTTCTTTCCCCAGCATGATGTCATTTGGTATGAAATGCCCCTTTGGTCTGTTTGGATCACCTGTCCCACCTGTGTCTCCTCTCCTATGCACTCCCAGTTTCCTCGCCAGCATGGCGGTACAAAAAGCAAAAAAGTCCTTGGCCCTGCGTAAAACCTGTTCAGCAATAAAAAAAAATCTCCATATTATCAACACTGTTTCCAGTTCAAAGTCAAAACACAGCCCCATACCAGCCACTGTGAGGAAAATTACCACAGCCAAAATAAGCATGCCTAAAAAAACAGTCCATATCCCAAAGATAGTATAGATTTTTGACCCCGCAGAACAGGAAGTGCCAAAATAAGCAAGACAGTTTGACACAGGGCATAATGACCAGATAACTGTGCTGCGTTTTAGATGACAAAGACTTTTAATCTCCCTTGCTGGCCATCAAAGTTAACAAAAAGGAACATTTTAACGTTTGACAACAGAATGAAGACCCAAAGGCAATAAACAAAAGGCAGCTACAAGGAGCATCAACTGCCAAAAAGAATCTGTGCAGGCCAGATAAATGGGACTTCACTAGAGACCAGTTATCATATTTTTAAGTTATATTTAATCTCTTCACCCTCACATAAAGGCAATTTTTATGTTTTCAAAAGCAACAGAATGTTGTATTTTACATGATTTTCCAGAAAAATAAAGTAAGTCCTGGCCATATTAAAGGTTTAATTCCAGTCACTTAATAATTTCATCCTTGTCAGAGTAAATGCACAAAATTCACTTTACTGCTTACCAGCAATCACTAACACATGATGAAACTGGAGTATTGGCTTGAAACCTAAATAAATAAAACAAAACTGCAGCTTTTATGGAGAAAGGGATGTTACTATTTGTCAATCAAATGAAGGATGCCAATGCACGCTGGTAGGCAATAAAAACCAAAGTATTCTAGTATTGGATCATTTCTCACGTATTGCTGCCTGGCTCACAGGCTCAAGAGTCTGACAATGCTGAGGAAGTCTGGGAGATAAACTCAGTTTCTTTTGTTAAGGCTCAGCACAAAGTGGATTTTTTAAAATTCTAATTCACTTGGAGGTGCTTCTTAAGAAAATTCACTGTAATTAAAATCTGAAGTGAAATTTATACCATTGGCTTACAGACTTACTGTCTGTGACAAAATTACTTGGGAACAGAAATGGATTTCTATACCCTGAAAATTATTTTCCCATTCTTCCTCATAATTAACCTGAAGTGGATCAATTCCTCTTGTGAAAAAGCAGACAAAATCCCTGTTCCAGTTGCTATTCCGACAGGCCCTAGCATACTACAGAGGAGCTCCAATTCCTCAGACATCAGCTTCTTCAAGGTAAAAATGTTTCTTAGTCACTTGCCTTTGCATATAACTGGAGAGGAAAATAAATTTTTTCAGAATATTTCTATTTATTTGTATATGAAACTGTCTTGTGATTGTCTCCAAACTTCCACACTTGGACTGCTGAACTGTGCCCCAAACACAACCAGATTTGATCTGGACTCATTCAAAAGGAATTTACTTTAAAAACTAGCCTGGGTAGCTGACTAGAAATCAGATCCAGGCTGAACAATAATCCAAACAAACTCAGGTTTTGGGAAACTTCAGTAAGATTCTATAGATAATATTTTCTTCTAATATTGACTAGATCAGAGGTCGATCAGTTCAGTTCAGGTCAAAGCACTAGTAATACCCTTTAAAAGAACATAAGAATGTATTAATGAGGAAAAAAAGTCCCCAGAATCAGGAAAATTAAGTGCAATTGGTGCATCTCAAGTAGATACACAAATATATTGGCCTCTTCTCAGCAAGGGTTTAAAAGAACCTGCTGCCTGTACATTATGCAAATATGAGCTCGCTGTTTAAATTACCTATGGTGATCTTCAGCCAACAGTGAATAAAATGTGGTAATTATATCATATTGATATGCACACTCCAAGTGCAAGAGTTATTTTCAAAGGTTAATTATTTGCCTAACCCCGCTCTCTTCATCTTTCCTATTCACAGAGCTCAGTCTCCGCAAAAACCACATGGAATAAGGCTTATTTTCTATACTAGTAAAGTTACACCATCAAAGGATATAAAGGCTTCATTCTACAAAAAGTTACTAAGGATGACTTTTGAACATGAAACTAATTCAAAATAATGCAGGTGGGAACAGTACTTGAATTTGCACATAACCTGGTAGCATCAGATATTTAAACAAAGTCTACTAACATAAGGTATTGAAATTATCTAAGTTTTTAACCTATTAGATACTGCATCTATGAATGCATATTCAGTTTTTGCATACACTTTTCTGACACTAGTCTCAAAGAGTATTCAGAAAAGTGATGAGAGGAAAGCTGTGGTCTAGGAAACTGGAATTCAGAATGTATTTAAGACAACTATCAGAATTTTATTTCCACAAATGAATGTTTAATATTCACTACTTTTAGTCAAGTCTCTACTCTGTACTTAGTGTTATGAATCAATGCTCTTGTGAGGGTTCTTTTTCTTGGCATTTTAGATCACAGAATCTTGGCCAACCCCCCTAGCAATAAGCAGGAACATCTTCCACTAGACCAGCCTAACCTTAAACCTTGCCAGGGATGGGGCATCTACCACCTCTCTGGACAACCAGTTCCAGTGTTTCACCACCCTCACAGTAAAGAATTTCTTGCTTATGCCAAGGTTGAATCTACCCTCTTTTAGCTTAAAATCATTACCACTTGTATTACAGCAGGATCTGCTAAAACGTTTGTCTGCATCTTTCTTGCAAGCACCCTTTAAATATGGAAAGACTAGAGTAAAGGTCTCCCCAGAATTTTCTCTTCTCAAGGCTGAAAATCTCTACTCTCCTAGCCTGTCCTCATAGGAAAGATGTTCCATTCCTCTGATTATTTTTGTAGCACTCCTTTGGACCCACTCCAACAGGTCCATATCTTTCTTGCACTGAGGACCCCTGAGCTGGATGCAATACTCCATGAGGTGGGGATGCATGAGAGTGGAATACAAGGGAGAATCACCTCCCTTGACATGCTGGTCATGCTATTTTGGATGCAGCCCCCGATATGATTGTCTTTCTGGGCTTTGCATGGTCACACACATTGCCAGTCTATATCCAGAATTTTTATCCACCAGCACCAGCACCCACCTTCTCTGCAGGGTTGTTTTTAATCCCTTCATCTCCCAACTGGTGTTGATATCGGGGTTGTCTCAACCCAGGTGCAAGACCTTGAACTACAGTTCCATAGAGTTTCAGAAGTGAATAAAATATGAAAGACTTTTTAACAACAATGAAGGAGGATGAAAGAAGTTTTGAAATATTTTGGACTTATTTCCATCATTTACAGAAAGCAAATATACAAGGAATTCATTTCCCATGGAAAGAATAAACTTGTACATTGTATTTATCTTTCTCAAGTTTCAGAGAAGGAAAAAAAATAGGGTTGTAATTCCAAGGATCTAAGAAGATGAAGAAGAAATGTTAAACTTTTCAAAACCTTTTTTACTTCTATTCCCAGAGGCTTACAAGAGTGAATCTCTCACTAGTTTTGGGTGAAATAAATCTTATTTTCTCTCTTTCGAGAGTAGCAGATGGAACGTCAGTTTAGTTTCTATGATTCTTTATCTTTTTCAGTCTATTTGGGAGAAGTTGGAAGAATAGCTCGCCAGGACTTTTTCTCCTGTCTCAGCATAGTTCCAATGTTCTTAATAGTTTTTGACAATTACTTTTCAAAGGAGAATAAATTTAAAGTAACTTTTTTCCTTACAAGTATGTTGACAAAATGAGCTCAGGGATTCTGGAGCTGAAATCCATGCTAGAATTTCAAAGGGAAGAGTAGCATTTAGAAACTTCAGTTTCATTGAAAGTCCATCGGAGTTAGTTACCTAAGGGCTATTTGAATGTCCATCCTGTAATCTTAATAGAGACAAACTACATCATGCAATACATTCCCATTTTCTCATCATGCAGGTCATTTTTCTTCCACATCAATAAGTTTAAACCTTGGTAGTACTACTCCTGCAGTATATGTTGTGTGCAAAACCTGTGCTTTCTCTTTTAAATCCCAAGCTGGATTTTGAGATGTTAAAATCATTTCAAGTAAGCCCAGCAAAATGGAAATAAGTGCATTGATCGTTTATAAATTCTTTCTGAAGAATCTTAATTAAGGCAAATATAAATTAACTGACTTGAAGTTTTAGAAGTCATTTAGTATACTTTGCATGTTATTAATTCAAAATGTACATTTCTCACAAACTAAGTTATCTGACCGAACATAGAATAGTAGAAATGCTGACTGGAAGGGACTTCTGCAAACCTCTTATCCAACCTTTCCCTTTAAATGTGACCATATCCAACACTAGAACAGATCAGACATGGCTTTGTCTAGCTAGGTCTAAAAATGTTTTGAGGACAAAGGCTCTACAATCCTCTTTCAGGAACCTGCCACTATTGCACTACTTTGACTCTAGAAAAGTAGTTTGGTTCCATCCACTTTTAAATGCACATTCAGATAGTTATAGATCCTGCAGACTTCTCTTTGCCAGATAAAATAATTTACCTCCTGATTTGCCATGTTGTCATAATTCCTGATTGTCTTAGTAGCCTTCTGCTGAATCCTGTCCAGTTTCTCAATATTTTTCTTGAACCAGGGAACCAAATATTGGTGAGGTTGTCCTAAATATTATGTCACTACCTCTAAGCAGAATCGTGTAATATAGTCCTTTTTTCTGCTAGTCAGATTTCTATTAACATTTCCACAGCTGTGGTTGCCTTTCACACTGTTGGTTTATATTCAGCTTGTTTTTCACCTTAACACCTGGGTCCTGTCTGTGGGCTGCTATTCAGTCAGTTGTATCCCATTTGGTATCATCAATATATTTGGGGGTTTTCTCCCTCTCATACAGAAATGTTCACTTTCTCTCTTAAACTTTATGGATTTTCTGCTGGCCTAATCCTCTCGAATTGCAAGATCCCTTTGATCTGAAGCTCTGCCATTTGTTGCAGAGCAATCTATGTCATCACACAGGTCACTGATAAAGGTCTTGAGAAATAAGGGCCTCCTGGCTTCTCCAATTCATTATCAGTCATCAACTGGACATGGAGTACATTTTAACTGTGGAGCATATTCTGTATTTACTAGTTGTCTGTATAGTTATTACAAGTCTTGGCAAACTCACCAAATATCTTCCTTCTGTTCTTCTCCCTGTATAAAGCCAGTTGATCTCATCCAGATTTCTGGAGAAAGATTATGGGTATTATCCAAATTTCTTGGAGGAATCTCTTCTTCCTTCTGAATAAATGTTTCCATTTTTCTAGTTATTGGCATGAAGGTTAGCAAGTAATAGTACTCCTAAGAAATTTCATTTGTTTTTTCACTTTTAAAGGAAACTAATTATGTAGAAATTATGTAGAAAATCCAGGAAAACATGACCTTGTGTTTGACTCAATTAGATAAGCACCAAATAGAAAAGTTTGAGAACTTATGAACTTTCTTAAAGCTGATTAAATGTACTGAAGTAATAAATGCTAAATAGTGTCATTTCCAGAACCCTAATTGTCTTAGGTTGCAGTGTAAGATGTAACCATCACCATCTGTTAAAACCAGGTGGGGCAGGGTTCTTTGTCTCTTCTGTGACACATCCCTGATAACTCCCTCCAGGGGATATCTTCTGTTAATGGGCCATCCAGCCTCACTGCGTGACTCATAACATTACATCATCCCACTGTGAGATGCTCCGCCCAGGGGGAGGAACCAAGCATTCCTACCTGGATGTAATCTGAGGTTTGGAACACCACACTCAGCCCTTACCTACTGGATTCCCAGAGGACAAGAGCTACATAACCACCACAGGACCTTCAGAGGAAGACCAGACCCTTCTACAGGATCACCGCTTTGACAGAGCCATGTCTATCACTTCAAAGAGAGCTGCAGCCACCCTTTAATTGGACTGCTACCACCACCCTGCCCGGCAGGGCGTCAGGTCGTATCCTGACTCTGTCAGGTTAAGCCAGTGTTTCTGTGTTACTGCCTTGTTATACATACTAGTAAAGAGCTGTTATTCCTGTTTCTCATATCTTTGCCTGAAAGCCCCTTAATTTCAAAATTATAATAATTCGTAGGAAAAGGGGTTACATTTTTCATACCAAGGGAGGCTCCTGCCTTCCTTAGCAGACCCCTGTCTTTCAAAACCAAAACACTAATAAACAGAGCTGAATCAGTTCAACCTGATTTGTCAAAGAAAGAAAACATTTTTAAAAAGGTGAAAAACCTCAAGAATAACTGAATCTAACTATAACTAGTGATCTTTTTGATCATATTAATTATGTGGCTTATAAAGGGAAATGAAAATAAAAGTTCAATTTTTTTCCCCAGCGGTTAGTCAGGTTTGAGACCTCAAAATGTGAACAGAGTGTGTTCCAGATGAGGATTTTAAAAAGCAATCTAGACTAATAGTAGTTTGCTTTCCCTAAATGGACAGTGACAGTCTATATGGAGGCTTGCCAGGAGACAGGAAGAGAACGTATCAAAATTAAATATAATAGTGTTTTATTTTCAGAGAGATAAAAGCTTCATCATTTAGTGTCTCAGAACCAAAGTCAGAATTAGAAGGGCAGTGAATTCACCCCACAATGACACCTGCAAGTATTAAGAAAACCCTTACTACCAACACACGTCCTTGTGCCAGAGGACAAAATGAAAACTGTCTCTGAACTTCTGTAATTAAGGTAAAAGCATATAAGAACTCTGTTAGGAGGTTTATAGCCCAAAGAATTAAAGATATGTTAATGATAAGCTTTTTATATTGATGGATTCTTCCAATATTGCTACCTCTGAATTTGCAAATAAGAGAATAATTTACTAATTATTAGCTTCTACAGAATGAAATAAAGAAGAAGGTATACTTAATGTATCTTCTGCTGTCATGACTTTTAAAGTTCAAGGATTCAAGCTTTTAATCATAAAAATTAAGGAAATAAACTTTGTTAAAATTGAAGGTCAGTTACTTAAGCACCTGAATCTAAGCAATAAGTCTTTAACAATCTAGATTGCAGCATCATAGTTGGGTCATATCTGCACAAAACCCATAATTAAGATCCAAGGTTTAACTTGCCTTGGATCAAATACTGATCTCTGTCATTAAGATTCTACAGATGTGCAAATACTTGTGCATGTCTAGTAAGTTCATTGACACTGTAAGTGTCTCTTTAACCAAACACGGTGATATTCATGGCCACAATTTGCATACGTGCTTGATAAAAGGACAAAGATATTGCGTTAAATAAGCGCGTCATTGATGAATCTGTCTACCAGGAGCACACGTTACAAGAGAAAGAGAACAGATGGGCAACTATAGTAAGGAGAATGACTGAAGAACAGATGTGGATTCTTCGGTTACTGTTGCTCTCTGATACACTTGATATCTGAGGAACAGAATAAAAAAATGTGTTGGACAAATACTGAATAAAATCAGAATAGTCAGAAAGGATGAGTGAGACAAGTTCCTGAAAGTCATAAAAACTGTCTAGGGAGCAGTGAGCCAGGAGACAAAGCTTAGGTGGAGGTGGGGCTGCAAAGCACCAAAAAAAGAAAGTGGGCTACCCCAAGAATTCTTTCCTGACAGTGGCTTCCTCAAGGATATGGCTATTTTCATCCTACCCTGAGGCTTGGGGGTAGGATTAGCCTTAGGGTTATGCCTAGGGGTCAGAGAGAGACCAAGCCTGGAGTTACCATTTACAGTGAGACTGAAAAGGGATGCCAGAAGAAGGGTGAGGTCTCCTAAGAATGCTCTCTGATTTCTTCCTCTAGTTTATGGAAGCAGGTTTTGAATTAAGCTTCAGTTCACCTGAAGTCTTTGGGTTAGCACTGGCATAAGTAGTGAGATAAAGAGAAAAGTTATAGATGCAGTGGGATTGCAAAACTGTTGCCAAAGTCAGGACTAGATTGCGTCAGGAATTCTCCCCAACAACTTCTTCTTGTCTTATGATTTAAGTCATAGTCCAGACCTAAATTTGAGGTTGAGGTTTGAGGGAAAAAGACTAGAATTCCAGGTGGAATGGGGAACCAAAGGGGCTTCTAGGTAGCAAAAAATTTCTCCACTAGCAGTTTACATCTCTAGGAAATCACTCAGATTAGGTTTAAAACTAATCTAGAGCTTCAGGTGAAGTGGAGCTGGAAAGGTGCTGAGAGAAACCCTACAAGCTAGGGTTTCTGCTTGACTCCTAATCTGCATCTTCACTGAGGACTTGTTGGGGCTTTACTGAACTGTTTGTACACTGGCTTCCATCATGAGATGGGTGTTCCGTCCTTGCCCGTTGCAGTGTTTGTGGGTCTGGGCCCCAGCTGGCAATGCTACTGCCCTTCCCTGCCTTGTTATCACACTTAGCTTCTGCCTCCCTTTAACTTGATTAACTACTGCTCAGTGCAGCTCCATGAATGTTTTGAGGTTTATCCGAAGGCCAAGGATGGGGCCTCAATGAATGTTTTCAAATACTTTTTGTAGCATTCCTCATGGATCTCATTCCCTCCTTTGGAAGATCTTTTGCACCACCATTCCATTTAGAGCAGGCAGCTTTCCTTCAGTCTCCCAAGATTGTAGGTGGGCAGCTACAGCCTGAAGTTTCAGTAACGGCTGCCGGACCATACTGGGAATTCACCATTGGGACAAAAAGATGGTTTGGACACATTAATCCACTTCCTGGATCCTTAGGGGATACTAACCATTTTGACCCTTGTCATGGCTGAAAATGTTGGCTTTCTGCAAAGAGGTACGGACAAGAGACACACCAACCACTGAGCCTTCTCAAAGCCTACTGAAGTGTTACCAGACTCACCGAAGGAAGACAAAGTCTCCTTTGTCCTTTGTTTCTCCTGGTTTCTCATTAAGTCCTAAGAAGTAGAACAGCAATGGTAGAGTCACACAGAGTACTCAGCTAAGCTTAAACAAGGAATCGAGAGAAATCCAGGAGGGAATAAGCAAGTGATTTGTGAGTTTCCCTGAGGTTTCCAGTGATAGATGGAAGGTTTACAGTTATCAGGGCAGGGCAGACCTTGTGTCCTGAATATCGATCCCCACTTGCTTGAGAATTAAATGTGCTATAAATCTACAACTTCTCTGCCTTTTGCATTCTCAGCAAAGGCACACATTGAGGAGAGGAAGCGTGAGAAGAAAAGATGGAACTTGGAAGAGAACGAAGCCTCTGAATTAAAAGACCTGCTCGAAAATAATTTCAAGCAGCTTCTCCATCCTCCTCTCTAAACATTTTAAGTGTCTTAATGTACTAATTAACAGTGGAGAAAAAGAAGAATATTCTCCAGGCACATAAGAAAAACCACTCACGCTACTGAAGAGGAAGAAAAGGTGTTGTAGCATGTATTTCAACAGCCTTTCCGTTGCTGCTCTCGGTTCACTCATGATTTAATACTTTATTTTGTTTTTTCCTCGCCCTGGCTTCCAACCTGTCTTAATAAGGTGCCCTTCAGAACAATATTTATTTTACTTTGAAGCCTTTATAGATGTTAGCATTAGTTTCCTTTTGCAAATGGTTTCAGTTAGGAGAAGTTTTATTTCAATGTGGGGAACTGCTGTGTATTTCTTTTTCTGAAGGAGATACTTGGTAAGAGAGGCAATATGTTTGTGAAATTAATAGACTTTTGATGTGTCTATGACATGCTGTTGTCTATGCTGTGGTATGCATGTCTTTGCATTTGCCATTGAGCTCTTCCAATCAAATAACTGAATGAAAATATCATGATAGCGGTGTTCATAGGAAAATAATCCACATTTAAAGCCTAGTGGGAGATTTTTGTTGCTGAGTAAGAAAAATGCTTAATCTTGGTGTTCACACCAAAGTAGAAATGCATTTAATAACACAACTTAGTAATAAAACAGTGAGAAATTCACTTTGAAAAGTGACAGATTTCTCAGAAAATTCAGATTTTAAAACAGGAAATAGAACTAAAGTCTGTGACAGAAATTAACAGATACCTGATGTGATGGTTTGACCTTGGCTGGATGCCAGGTGTCCACTAAAGCCATTCTGTCACTAACCTGCTCAGCAGGATGAGGTAGAGAAACTACAAAAGGCTCGTGGGTTGAGATAAGGTCAGGAAGATATCATTCACCAATTACTGTCAGACCAATTACTGTCAACAGACTAAACAGATTGGACTTCAGGAAATAAATTATATTTATTATCAACCAAATTAGAGTAGAATAATGAGAAATAAATCCAAATCTGAAAAATACCTCCCCCCACCCCTCTCTCCTTCCCAGACTCAACTTTAGACCTGTTTGTCTACCTTCTTCCCATCAGCAGTGCAGGGGTACAGGGAATAGGGTTTATGGGCAGTTCATCAAATGTTTTTTCTACCACTGCTTCCTCCTCAGGGGGAGAACTGCTTTCGCAGCTCCAACACGGGGTCCCTCCCATGGGAAACAGGATTCTGTTAGCTTCTTCAACACTAGTCCTTCCCATGGGCTGCAGTTCTTCATGAACTGCTACACTACGGGCCCATTCCGTAGCGCGCAGTCCTTCAGGAACATACTTCCCCAGTGTGGGTCCCACAAGGGGTCACGTGTCCTGCCAGAAAATCTGCTCCACTGCGGGCTTCCCACAGAGTCACAGCTTCCTTTGGACACACCTGCCAGCTCCACCATGGGCCTCCATAGGCTGCAAGGGTGCAGCTGCCTCACCATGGTCTTCACCACAGGCTGAAGAGAAATTCCTGCTCTGGCAACTGGAGTATCTCCTCCCCTTCCTTCTTCATCGACCTTGTCTCTCAAGATATTTCAGATGGACAGCTGATGGAAGCACTCCTTACCCTGCCCCTAGTCCCAATGTGCTGGCTTGGCACAGGCCTATTATGGTTCAAGCTAGACAATACTGCAGCTGGTTAAGGTCCATTCACAAGGTTGTCTCTTACAATGCAACACCACATTTCTGTAGGGGCAGACAAGTACATCAAGGGACAGTAAAAAACGTTCTAGGGACAGTAACTTTTTACAGCTTCTGGTGTTATTCTTTTATAAAGAATAAGGCCAGTTTTAGGGTTAACGTCATCCTACACATAATTTCACCTACTGAAGCTATATCACACCCTTCCATTATTAAATTTTACTGGAAATCTCTGCCAGTCAGACACAATTCACATGCCACAGAGACAAAAACAAGGCGTGTCTCTCATCTCATCTCTCTTACTTCCTTTCAAAGACACAGACTTATTTTTGGAGATGTAAAAGTTCTCATCATTTGTAAGTGCCTGAATTCCTGGCAATACTCATGATATTTACGAAAGCAGGCATTTATTTTCATGATTCTTTAAAATTATTATTTCATTCAGAGTAGTAAATGTGTAAGTCTGAATTTCTTTTCTAAACTGTTTAAGCATGCGAAAAAGAATTCTGTGGGGCAGAGGGTAGGAGAACAAAGGAAAGGAACATTCATTTTGGTGAGTAAACATAAAGAGCTGTTATACATTGAATAAACATGGCAAGTAGAAGAAGGAAAGATATTCCAATTTTTTGGCAGTCTAATATAATGTCATGAAAAATTAAGATACTAATAAACTTGATATTGAAAAAAATTCAGAAGTCCAGCTGCCAAAGTCTCCCACTCATGGAGTCAAATTTTTAACACCTTCCAGAGAAACTTGAAGAGTACACAGATCTGACTCTGCTTTTCAAAATACCCCATATTTAATGGGCAAAATCCTAGGAAAACGCTTTAGACTCTTTCAGAATATAGTGTGGTCTTTTTCTTGACATAAAACCCGTGTTGTTTTCCAGAGTATTTCCAAGCTCCTATTTCTGTTTGATTCAAATAGTTCTTCCTATCAGTCATAATCAAAGCTAATCAAAGCTTTTCTAATGAAGTAAGGGTCGAGTTATTCTAGAACACTATTTGGAGAGAACATAAAAATGAAAATGCAGTTATTTTCATTTTTCAGGCAACAAAGATTGGCAAATACTCATTATTATATTTATTTATTTATTTATCTATTTATTTCTTTATTTATTTATTTACTATGACAGCACTTAATATATTCAATGGTTGGTTGTGTGAAAATCCTCCAGGCTCCTTTACCTTTAAAAGGCATTTCTTCTTGCTGATTTCCTGCAGTCAGGTATAAGACAAATTCCATGATTCCTAATAATATACATACTAAGGAAATTTGGGCAATAAAAGTGTTTTTTATTTTGTAGCATGAGGAATGAGACTAAAAGGATCTCAATTCAATCATAAGTTTATTCCCAAAATAACACCTAAGGTAAATCCAGAGAGGAAATAAAAGATTAATTCATAGAGAGAAATGGCAGTTTGGCAGCAGCATGTTACTGTCAGATTGTTATTTTTGCAATAATATTTTTTGTTATGCTTCTGTGCACAGGCTGGCATTTGCATGAAGTTGCTGCATTGCAAATGGATTCCCTCATCTTCTTTCTCTATATTTACTAGAAGTTTCCTCTCATACAAGATTAATACCAGTAATAATAGTAATAATAACAACAACAACAATAATTCATTAACTTTCTATTACCTCTTTCATATAGAAAGTTCCCAAGATACCTTTCATCACCAGTGTGGAATGATTTAGAAAATTAATATATCTTTCTGCATAGAAACACAGAATAATTTAGCTTGGAAGGGGCCTCTGGAGGTCGCCTAGTTCTGCTTTCCCCTTCACACACACACACAGCTGTGGAGAGCTACCAGAAGGTGTTAAGAACCAAAAAAAAGGGGCTGCTCCTGTGAGCCATGCTGTCATGAGTGAAGGATTAGCATTGGAGTTACACACAGTAAAATATGTGCCAGTAATCATCTGCATACTGTAGTCTATGTCAAGACATCGTTGCACAGAGAAAATTACACATTCTGAGCTAAGAAGTGCTGCATCTAGTGTCATTATCCCCCCCTTCCCACTATTCCATCAGGAGAAGAGTCAGAAAACTGTCCTTGGTCTAATGCACAGCTTGACATTCAACATGCTTGGGAGAAATGCCATCAGCTTTCTGGCCTCAATATTTCTTTAGTGTTGCAAGGTTTTGGGGCTTTTTATATAGAAGGCACAGTATGATTCCTCCAGTCTAAAGCTTGGAGGTACCTCTTTGCTTATTGCTAGAATTGCTAAGCCAGCAAGAACTCTTGCTGTGGGATAGGCCTGTGAAGTAAACAAGACAGATAGACCTCAGTAACAATCACAAAATGTACTTCACTCTAAGTGGCCCTGCAAACCTCCAGGAGTCTTAATCTATTTGGGGAATTTGTAAATCGGATAAATAGCAAGAAGGTAAAGGCATAATTAAAAGATTCAAAGCTAAAGGTTACAGATACTCAGCCAGTGAATTCCTGCTGGTTTAGGAGATTACTGACATCATATATAACATTTCAGAAGTGTTTCTGAGGTACAAGATTAGTGGAAGAACTCATTTTCTTTCATTGAAATTATTTAGTTGCACGAAAAGTGCAATTCTCTTTCTTTAGGTGGTACTGTAGCTGCCACGGTCAGGAACACTAAATTCCAGAGCAGCAGTAACTAACTTGGGTTCTTAAAAAGGAAAGTATTTGATCTTTAATGATCTTTTTTCTTTCCTCATCATGACTCTGAGCTTGATTCAACAGTTCTTTTAAGGCTTCTCACTTCCTGGAACAAAGACAGAGTGGGATTGTGTGCAAAAGTCTTCCTTCAGTTTAGTTTGCAGCTTTTTCTTATGGTGTCTACCGACCTGACAAAGGTGACAGTTCAGGATGAGGCTTGAAAATACCCCACTAAGTAAATAAAAACTTAATTTTACTTTACATGGATAAATTGGTGTACTGGATTTTGACCTGTGTGCTACAGCAAAAATTTCTGCATTTTTTTGAGTTTTAAAATACATTTAAGGATATTTAAGACACATTTTAGGAAGACAGCTGAGAGATGAAACAAATTACTTCTGGGTATTATAGGCCTCCTTAGCTTTACTCTTTTTTATGTTATATGTTCAAGGGCACATACCATAATGTTGTATATGCAGCTCTGCTGTCCATTATATGTCCATTGATGATGCTCAAGTTATCTTTTCCAAGCAGTACCTGTTGTTGGGATAATGTTTGCAGGAACATAGGTATTTCATTTTCTGTCCAGTGCTCATTGACAGACAGAAACTGGTTAGAATAAGATGTATCTGAAACCTTGAGACTGCCTTAAAAAGAAACATTACTGATGGCAACATGCTCATCAACACTGTTGGTGCAAAGTAGCAAACCAATTTTAAACCCATCTCTTGTAAAAGGAATCCTGTATTGATGCCTTAGGTTTTAACTTTCATATTTTTCAAATCCTGTACTGCTTAGTGTGTAGCTCTGAAGTTTCTTGTAGCCTGTGAACTTCTGCTCTCTCTGCTAGGTAGACATAACAAAGCCTCTCCAGGCCTGCTCTCCAAGGACACTCAAACTATCCTAGGCCCAAAATGTATAAACCAAAAGCCTCTAAAGGGAGGGGCAAGCTTGGGGAAACTACACCATTAACTGAAGCTTTAACTGGAGAATTAACCCTGATATGCAAATGAACCAAACCTATAAAAGTGTGAAGAACTCGTGACCTGTCATCCGTCTTGGGGTCCCTCTTGTCAATAGTCTCTGGCTCCCCAGGGTGTGCCTTTGAAGGCCTTTCAAATAAATACCTACCTTTATTCCCTTATTCTTGTCTAGTCTCTGTTTTAGGTGGCTTCTTCAGGCATCAGTATCATTAGTATTTTATCATGGGGAATAGAAAGGACTATATTGTTGAAAGGGAACAGTCTGATTGTCACTTATCCTGTTGATACCCTAAGGAAAACTGGCAATGTAAGGACAATGTTCAGTTGTCTTCAGAGTCTCAACATTTCAGCACATTCTGAGGATGGATGGCTAATCCTTTTACCATTCCATGGGCATTTCTGGGATTTCAAAATTTCGAGATAGCTTGTATGTCTTCTATAACTAAATATTTGACCTGTGTTTTGCTGTACCACTAACCTGGGAAAATATGATGTGCCTGGATCAGGTGTAGGCTGACAAGTGCATTGCCTTCAAATCAGACAGGATCAAGGGATTTTATGCTGATTTTCCAATGGCTACAGGAGGCCAGATGACACATTATTCAGGTTCATTTTAATTTGGCACTAGGAAAGTTGAAAAATGGATTTACTATACCATTTATTACACCCTAGGTTTCCTGAGGAAATAAAGTCTTAACTGAGGAAGTCATGCTGCAGAATTGCTTTTGGTGGTTGTACAACTTAGTTAGCAAATTCTAGCTCTCTTTTGCCTCATGTTGAACAAGATTTGATCCTTGTTTCCACACAAAGAAGCTGAATAAATTACTTTCAAACACATTTGTTATTATGCAATAGTTTTTTTTTTTTCAATCCTCTCTGCTAGAGTAGCTGTTTTTTACATGAATATTAATTAACTGAGCCCAAGAGAGTAAGAAAAGAAGGGTGCAAAACTTCCTATATATCCTATATATAGGAATATGGTTCAAGCCTTAGTTTCAGATGAAACTTAATTATTCAATGTGAAGTGAAAACTTTTCAGTACTCTCTGGAAATTTCCAACCAGTTCTCACACAGTTTAGTATTTCTGCTCTCTGTATTATAACAGTATGCTGCAAGATTAAAAATCATATATTGTTTTATAAAAATAAAACCCTTTTCTAAATTGCTTATAATGTGGACATCACAAGTTGTTAAAAATCTATTTTTCTCTCATGTTATTACTGTTTATACTGCAAAAGTCTCTATGCTCACTTAGGTTGTGTACACATGCATCATGATAAAATCCAGTCAAATGAGGGAATCATGGAAACAATCCCAGGTTAGTCAGAAGGAAATACTCAAATGTGTGTCAAATCCTACTTCTCTAGAAGGTTTTAAGGACTGTGAGATAAAAATCATAATCTTCCTCAATAGAATTAGGTTTCTACAATGAAACGTTCATATGAAAATGCTTTCCCTCTCAGCATTCATGTATCCACTCCCCAAAGAATGTCTGAGTCATGAGCAGGAGAAAGATGCACGTATATTAATCTGCTAAACCACTAAACCATGATTGCTACTCACAAGATGCCATTAGTCTGTGTCATTTGCCTGCTTTCAAACTTCCAGCTAATGTACTCCACAACTCTCTCCTGAGCTGTCCCCTCTTTCTGACATAGAACCTATGCTTTAGAACCTAAGACCTTTCATCTGATCTAATTCTCCCGATTACAACCTCTGACACCCTAGAACTGGGTTTTCTTCCCATCGCTAAATGAAATTAAATGTAATAATAAGTTATGACAAAGAGCTAGGAGGAGCATTGCTGTGTGCCTGTACTCACATATTTTACCTCTCCCTGCTGCTGGATAAAGTCAGTTCCTGCTGTCTCAGAAACCCTATACACAACACATTCCCTGCTGGAGTGTGTGGAAGAATACTTCATTTGCTCAGTGCACTGCTATAAGCCCAAGACTTCTGCCTGGTTTTTTTAGTCAGCCTTCTAGCAAGTAATTCAAAATTGCAGAAATCATTACAAAAACTTAATTTGCACAGGAGCGTGATAATTATGGAAGCAACTCCTTCTCCCAACACTATGTCCTGAAAATAATAGATACAGGCCTGCTCTAGTCAGAGCTGCTTAAGCTAGATCAGTTTTGGATTTCTACAGCAACAGAATTCCAAGTTTATAGCACTTTAAATTGTGC
Organism: Struthidea cinerea; assembly: GCA_013397865.1. Taxonomy (NCBI): domain Eukaryota; kingdom Metazoa; phylum Chordata; class Aves; order Passeriformes; family Corcoracidae; genus Struthidea; species Struthidea cinerea. The sequence goes on from VZTI01005483.1 coordinate 881,768, forward strand.
TTCATAAGTTTATGCTTCGTGACTTTGGTGGCAAATTAGTAGAGAAATTGGAGCACAACTTTAGACATTGTTGCTTAACTATCAGCAACTATATTGTATTTAAATTCTCAAAATCTGTGTCTCAGGCTAACCTCAAAAAAAAATTATAAAAAATAAAATATAATTGGAACACATTAATATTGTTCTGGTATTACAACTATTGTGGAGGTCACAGTAGACTGAAATTGAGCACTTTCTGTATGAAAAAGCAAAAGTACATAAAATAATGGCATTACCTGCTCCATTATAGTGCTTGTCCTAGGAAAAAATAAAAAAGGATCTGGTGAGGAAAGTGACACCAAGAAAGAGATAGATATGCATAAAGCCATAGAGCAAAACAGACTCTAATCTGAATGCTTGGCCGTGATCACAGTGTTGTTAAATATCACAGGTACCCTAACCCTAGGATAGGTCAAGTATGGACTAACATCCTGCACTGGGGCACACATACCCTGTGACACAGAAGATAGTGGGGAGGGAGCTGTTATCCCCCTGTGCATGCACCAAGGAAACCTTGCTGTATCAGGCAGTGTTAACTGTGAGGTTAGTGCAGCAAACTCTGTTGTGGTAAATATCCAAGGCATCCTGTGCCAAACTCTAACTAGACATCCAAATACAAGCATAATTTCCTTCCTTTCCTTAGAGATAGAGGTGTATGATTTTTTCATACAATAAAATGAAATAGAGCTTTATTTAGAACTCCATATAATTTCTCAGCAAGCAGATTAAGGTTATAGTGTATTTGTGACCAGCAAATGCTTCGAGACCTTTTTGGTGCTTATTTTTAAAGCATAAAATAGTTATACTTCTTTTGGGGATTTGTGTGACAGGGCAACATTTGAAGATAATCTGAGGTCTCTAAAAATGTGTTTATACAACACACACGTCTCAGGCTAAATTTGCTCTTTCCTCTGAAATCATTAGTTTTAATCCCTCAGCTTTGAATTCACTGTTGGTTTCCTTCCAGGGTTGCATTCTTCCATTACAGACTAGTAATAATAATGCTTGGTATTTATAGAGCACTTTATTTTCTCATATCTCTGTGCAAGCATTCATTATTTCGTCACTATAGATGTAAAATAATTCAGTCTTATTTTAGAGGAGCAAAATGCAAGGCATTGAAACACTGAGGACTCCAATCTCAAAACAAGTAAGTGACAGAAATGGTAAAAAACAGAGACCTCTGACTTCTGGGATCACGGTACCTACTAATTCATAGCACTCATCAAAATAGTTACTAAAATTAATCAAAAGGAAAAACCAAAGCAGTAAGCAACTTACAAAGGTCAATATGTGTCATAGACTAAACCATGCTATTATTACGGAGAGCTCAGTGCCATAATGGACTTGGAAATTTTGTGACATTTATTTTGGATAAAAATGAAAATACAAGTTGTAATTCTGAAAAGCACTCATCCAATACTGGTTTGAGGCACATTTTGAGAAATTATTTAATGAAATAGTTTCACTGGAGTTTTTTCTAGATTAGGGGCATTTAAAATAAATCAATTTATTTAGTTTGTCTACCACTCTTTTATCCACTGCTTTAGATGAAACATGCTTTCACACTGGATCAGACCACTAGACTAATTTGTATCCAGTGAGTAGCATAAAGTTGTAATAGCCAATGCATGAAGAACTGGAAAAATATAAAATATATCCAACTAATTTTGCATTGTTTTCCAAGAAAGAAAACTTCTGCAGAGGTTATTTCCAATAGCATATTTTAATGAAATAAAAGCAATCTGTTGACATTTCTTTGTCTTGGGTAATTGAGCTGAATTACTCAACACTCAGAAAATTAAGCAATAAAACTGGAAAGCTAAATGCTCCCCCATTTGTCTGGTCTTCCTCGTTAGAAGACAATAAGATACTAGAAAGTGGTTAACCTTCTGGAAGTCAAAAATCTTTACAAAAGCCACCAACAATTACAAACAACCAAGTTACCATGTCATAACAAATTACCTTTTCTCAGCTGACTTTTCTTAATTGATTCCTCACACACCCCCTACTCTTCTGCAATTGCCAAGTAATTTACTACACATTTGCAGTGGGCTGGAAGCAGATAGATAAAATGATCTAGCTGAAGTGCTGAATCCTTCACAACAGTAGCATGCTTGCATATAAACATCTGTGCTGGAAGGACCCTGAGCAAATCCTGCCCCATGCTGATGTTTTGTCTGCCTGAGCTCAGAGCCAGCTTTGGCACAGTGCTGCTGGGGCAGTACCTCTTCCTTCTGGTGACACTGGGAGAAGCTCCCTGACAGCTGTGGGGGGAGGCTTACAAGGGCTGACCCATGGGAACTGATCTCAGGCAGAAGCTCTTGAACTTGGTCCCTGCCTGAGTTACAGCTCCCACCATAGCCTACTCCTGACCATGGAGTCTCTGGTCTGGGGCCCCAAACCATGAACAGACTTTTCAGCTGGATGTCAGTTGTCATCAGGAACTTGCCTGATGCCCTGGTCTGGGGAATCCTTTCTGATTGTAGAGTAATTAGTACAAGCTCTACCTCCAAATTTTTGGGTAGAGCACTTTATGATGTCTAGAAACACATCAGACAGTAATCCAGAAATAGTGATCCAGAAAGAGTTCCAACTGATTCAATAACGTGATCCATATAGTCAGGAGTTTTGATTTTCATTTTGTCTGTGTAAACATATTTAATAAAATGGCAGATGGTACAGTTCACCGTATCACTGTCAAAAATGTTTTGGTCTCAACATGTTTATGATCAATTCACCTTCAGCATTCCTTATACTTGATACAAAGCGTGCATTGTATACCTAAGACACATGGGTTTATTCCGACCTCTCTATTAGATGATTAAAGTAATAAAATGGCACATAATGAATATTCATATTTATTGCTGAATATGGAATTGTTTCTTTCCATATGCTACAGTGAACAAATATCCGCTTGTTGAATGTTTCTAATCATTTAATATTTCATTATCAGAAAACAGTTGTGAATATAGCTGACTTGAATAGAAGTTCAGACTGGAAAACAGGTTTGAGGGAACTTCATTTGAGAGCTCTGCAATCCTCCCCCCCACCCGGCCCCATCTGAAGATAAACACTACAAAGTTTCAGAACATCTTCTGTGAAATCTGTGAAGGAAATCCTGCAATGGTAAGGTGTATCATTAGCAGTATCTGGAATTTTCATGTTAACAGTTGAGGAATTCATTCAGTGCAGGTAGCTCAGCTTGCAGCTGCAGTGGGAGCTGCGTGTTGAGCTCTGGGTGGGAGAAGCCCAAAGCAAGGAACCATGAACTGGTGCTGACCCTCTGCATAACACAGGGCATGGGGGTCTGTGACTCAACCAGGTGAGGCGCATACTCAGGGACACAGAAGGAGTCAATGACCACAGACTTTTGTGGGCTTAAACTGTGAGAGTATAGAAGCCCTGGTAGTCTTTTGTGCAGGGTCCTTTCTGAGACACCTGGTTTAAGCTGGTTTTTTGCTGTCACACCAGGATTAAATTATTTTAATGATACAGAGGTCTGATACTCTGTTACGAGAAACCTGGGGTTGAGCTGGTAAGGAAACCTTGTCTGCCTGTGTGAGTGTGGGCGTGTAGGAGGTCAAGTGGGGCACCTGTGGGGTCACTGGAGCCACATGCTGCTAAGGGGCTTCAGTCCCAACAGTGAAAGTCTCTGATTGTGGAAGTGTGACTGACAGAGTGGCTCCTGGATGGTCAGACAGAAAAGTTTCCTTAACACAGTTCTTCATTTGCAACATTCACAGAAACAACTCATTCTCTTTCCTGTATTATCACATATCACAATACCCTAGTTATTTTAACTTTGAAGAAAATTCCAAGAAAAATGAGCATCCCAATAAGTGGGAATGTGGACAGCTTCAAGGTTAAAGCCTGTGTCTTCTGGTTTGAAAGCCTCTGTGGGTTTCCAACTCACAGACCTTGTTCAGATGTTAGTCTCGGCTTAGCTTCTGATGGAGGGCAGTGGACTGCACAAGGTTTCCATGCTACTTGACATGCATCTGGGACTTTCTGCAAGAAGAAAGGGATTGAAAACTGAAATTAGTTTTCTGCCCTGGAGAAATTTATTGGTATAGAAAGTAGCTGTCTCCATGTCTGTGCCCCTGGCTTTGTTAGAAGATTCCTGCGTGACTTCTCACTGGCATAAAGGCTTTCTGAGAACTCTGCACACTATGACCACTTACATATGTAGCTGAAGTTTCAGGCTTGAAATCCTGTAACATGGAGGCAATCTGAGGGTCAAGCAGGCTTTTATTAGGTAATGACTGATTGACGACTGTAGAAGCTAGTACCAGTATGGTTACTGGGCTGAGGAGCCTTGGTTGCTGCAGTCTGCACCCCTACAGCTGAGACTGGTGCTTGTCATGACAGACAACAAATCAGTATCTGTCTGTGTAAGTATTCCTTGTCTATCATCCTTCATCTCTGGTTCCCCTGGAACTGATGAGTTCACAAACAAAAATATCCCCTCAGACATGCACCTCAGCAGGGATACCAGTGCATTTAGCACTAGCATTATCAACTAAATATTAATGCCTTGCTATTGAGCCTCAGTTAGAAGCCAGTATCTAATAACTTTAGAGGTGGATGGAGATCTGCTGAACAGTCTCTCAGCTGTAAATGGCATGAAGAGCACTTCTTGTCTGTCACACTTGCAAGCCATTACCAGCTCTACCATTTTGGCACTGAACCATACTGGGAACATTCACACAGCTGAAAGCTACCACAAGAGGGGTGTTTCCTCAGGCCTGGCCAAAAGCTGAAGCCTTGATCCTGCCCCTTTGCATTCATAGCTTAAAAAACAAGATCAGTTTCATGATGTGAGCTCTCACCCAGGCCACATACTGCTTAAATGTGTTTTATTTTGATTTAAGTAGATTTGAAAACATGTGAATGCCAGATTTCTTGGCTGCTAACACTATCTCAGAATCCGAATAAGCTATCTGTGTAGAAAAATTCTTGGAGAGAGCATTGTAAGTGAGTTGTTTTCAACTCATGAGATTTTTAATAAACTGATTAGCTTTGTGTGACTTATCATGAGATAGCTTTCAGTGTTTGTGGCTATTCCAAGTGGGAGATTATTCTGAAGAGTGTGTTTCTTCTCCTGGGAAAAGAGAAGGAATTCTTCCAGCTACAGGATGGGAAATGTCATATTCTCCTCCACTAAAACATGGAAGCCTTCTGCTCTTTAAGTGTTCGCCAGGGGATTCTGAATAAGTGCAATAGCCTACAAGTAAAATGTTATATAGGTCACATAGAGAATATCCCTGGACTATCCTAGAAAAACCTAGTATGCTCACCAACACTTACATATATTTGTGCCCAAGGAAGAAGAACTCAAATACTTTACACTTTGTTTTTAAACAAATTTGCTATTATTTACAAAAAACAAAACCCAAATTATTTTTAACTTGCTCACCCCCCAAAAAATATCTTTCACACAAGCAATTGTAATGCTCTTTCTTGATGATGAAAAAGGTCCACACCAAGATCCCATGCTGGTTTTGTGCAAAACTTACTGCTTGAAGTAAGAATCCTAAAAAATGACTTTATAGTTAGGCTTTAATATCTACTCACCATATGAGGACAAGCACTAACCATGTATGCGAACGTTTGAAAGAAACTAAGGACACTTCTTTTGACCCATGCACTTAAAACCAAACACACTATCAGGGAGCACACAATCTATTTTGTGATGTCCTCTCCATTTATGCATTTTCTTCACTGAGGTACAATTAAGAGAATGTAGCTGAAATAATCCTGCAGAATTCATAGCCCTGCAGATTAAGGCCTTAAATAGCTGTATAATTCCGTGAGTTTCTGGCAATCTACCTCTTCTTTTTTTTCCCTCATGTTGATTTCTGTCCAGGAAGTGCCAAAGAACACAAAAAGTCTCAAAGTTTTCAAAATATTGAAAGCAAACTTAATTATAAACCTTTTGTACTAAAATGTGACGTTTTACTGAACAAGCAAGAATAAAGGAATGAAATTCTTAGGAAAACTTCTTTCATTTTTCCCATCTGGAAAGAAGGAAAACAATATCCCATAATGTATGTCTTCTTAAGTGGTTTCTAACCCAAGTCAGGTGATTGAAGATACTTAAGTAGTTATATCGCAGTTCTGTCATTTTTGAGGAAAGCTTTTATTCTGGCCCATGTTACACGAATGAAACTCCTCAGAGAATTTTTGTACTGATTTCTGTTTGAGGTTCTCATTGGACATCAGTTAATTAAACAAGTCCCAGTCCTACAAAGATCTGATTTTACTTTACTGGTCCAACTGATGCAAAATGATCTATAGGAGTTTGACAACTCCTTAAATTGAGCTCTGAGTATTTCCTAAATACATAAATAAACAGAGACAGTACTTTGAAACCATGCAGTGTTGTGGATGTTCAAAAACCTTGCTCTATTAGACCTTTACTGGTATTTGTTACTGATTCAATTTTCATGACCTATAATCTGAAATGTAAATGGCAAACTGTCTTCTCTGCAAGCATCAGTGACAGACACCAAAGTCCCTGTCCCCAGATTATTTAGACTATACTTAGGTTTCTGTTGTGTGTAAATTGAGTTCAGAGATGGAACAGAATGAAGCAACAGCTACAGTGTGTTCCCTCATATTGTGGTAAAGATTATGCTACTCAGTATTTGCAATTAGATAGCTGCCTTCAGATTTAATAACTCTCCTTCCTTCTTAATTATTTTTGATCAGCATGATCTTCCCAAGCATGTATGAGGCAATTTTGTCGGCTATAAGAAAGGTGTTCTCTGGCATCGGCAACTCTATGACTGGTGCAAATGCTAATAAAATTTAAAAAAAAAAAAAAAAAAAGGCAAGCCTGTTAATTGTGAATGATTTGCTTTCTCATCCCAAGATGATGGAGGAATAATTTTGATGAAGGATTCAGAGTCAGGAAGCATCAAGTGAGTTCACTCCAGATTAATTTCCCTTTCCAAAAGCAAATAGTTGCTGCTGCACGATGGAGCTGCATTTTATCTGCCCCATTCATGGTGGGATGAGTAGGCCATATATTTGTCAGACATTTAATTTAATCAATGCAATTTAATTATGTTTCCATGCAAAACCACCTGTGACCTTCCATCTGCTAACGAAATGCACCCATCCCTGCACAGATGCACACAGTCTTCAAAAAAAGAAAAAAAATAAGGATTGTATTCCTGCAGGTATAAAGGAAATAAGGCTTCTGACTATTGCAGCTGGATGCATCTGCTTATACTCTTTCCACAGAGTTGGTAGACAGGAGCTTGCTACCTGGGTTGCCTTTAAAGAAAAAGTTGAGAAAAAGAGGAAATTAGAATTGGCTAGGTGAGCTGATGGAAGCCAAAGTGATGTGTTTCATTTCTGCCTGTGCAGGAGAAAAGAAGTATTAAATATGGCTTCAGAAGTATAACTCTCTTTTTTTATCCATAGAAACTAGACAAAATACTAAGCAAAAAACCTATATGCTCTTTTTTCAGAAAAAAATGTTGAAAGTAATCAGAGAGTGATGGTTTCTGTGCCATCCCTAGCTACCATCAGAGACCAGGAGAATAATTTCTTGTTAAACCAAAGGATACACTAATTGATATGAGCCCACACCAGACAGGCAAAGCATGGGACTGACAGTCTGATCTCTCTTTAGCCCGGAGTGAAACTGGATTCTCAAAAGTATTGTCAGGTTTCTCTTTCACTCTGAAAAGCTGTCCCTAGTAATAATTAAAAATTAAAATTTAAAAGCCATTTAAAAAGATAGAACTTAATATCTGAAAAAAAATCAAGATTTCAAAGATATTTCCTGTTCCAGTCAAATAAAAGCCAAAATACGGAGAATTTGGATGGAATATAAAGTGATGCATATTTCATATTGACAATTGCCAAAGAAAAATATTGCTGTTTGTAATTTCAGCAAAAGATTGGACAGTTTTAGAAGACATTTCTCATCAGTCAGCTAAGTTACAGAGTTCTTTATTATTAGTGTTTTCCTGTATCAAATTTTGATTTCGTGAAAAATATGTCCTAGATTACTTACCTGCTTTTATTAACATCATTCTTCCAAGAATCTCAGAATAATGAAGTAACTTGGTAGGTACCCCTCCTGTTGTGCAGTTTTTTGATTTGTTTGTTGTTGGTTTGGGGTTTTTTTTGGGGGGAGGGGGGGTGGGTGTTTGTGTTTTTTGGTTTGTTTTGGGGGTTTTTTGGAGATTGCCGTAAAAGAAAGTGACTAAGGTCACATAGTAAAGTCTGTGACCAAGCTTAGGAGAAAATCTGAGTTTCCTGCAAACCAGTCCTGATAGACTCAGCCAATGATTATAATTCTGTAACATAAACTAAAATGAGTACTGGATCTCAAACAAAATTCCTTTCCTCAGTATTAAATAGGAAGGAAGTCCAGGTTCCTCTGGGTGTGGAGAGAATGGGCTTTTTACTACTGAAACACAACTGTGCTTAGACTGTAGTTTCTTTCCAAAAAGGTGTATGCAGAACTCTGCCAATTAAGGAAAGTCTTTTCTTATTTCCAGGTTGGTGCCATAGTTACTATTTTTCCTTCAACAAATAAGACGTAAAATGCTCCATTTTCATTTCCTATTGTATATGTCCTCAGGCATATGATTGCCTCTTTCAACTAGAGAACCTGGAAGCTCTTTCAAAAGTACATGTAACTCACAGGCTGAAATAAAAAGGTGAAAAGAAATCGCTACACCTTTCAACACAAAATTTTAAAAATATCAGCTTTTCTTGATAAAAGAAATGGATCTTTTGAATTGAATGAGGCATTGAAACTGAATGATGATTTGTTCTCTCTCTCTCTCTCCCTCTCTCTCCCTCCCCCTCTCCTTCCCTCTCTTTCTCCCCTCACCTCTTTTTGTTGTTTGGTGGTTTTTTGTTTTTTTTTTGTTGGGGTTTTTTTAGGTTTTTTTCCATACTTAGGAAGATCCCATTAGTAAAAAATAGAGGAAAAAAAAATACTATCTAGATGAATGAGAAAAGATAAAATAAAAATGTTTAAAAGACATTTTTAGTGACAAATAACGAGATGAAGTGTTGCATCAACTTCGTGATTTTTTGAATACTGTCTATTTCTAGGTTTTTTGTTGGATAAAAAATAGCTTTCATTTGTGAGATAAAAAGGACAAATTCATCTGGAGCTGTGTTCCCCTGCAGCTTATATATATTTTCATATACTGGTGTAATTTGGAGCTACAATCTAATCATAATTCAGTTCCTGTCTTTAGTAAAAGCATGTGCCTCTAATTTGCAATCAATTTCTGTGCTTGACACATGGAAATAATGAACGTCCTCATCTACAGCTGGAGACAAAGGGAGAAAGGAGTGTGCAGCACTTCATAGGCTGAACTGTCTGGGTATTTCCTTCTCCTAGGCTTTGGAGCTTGGGCATCCGAATCATGCTAATATCGTGCTATAATCATTGTGTGAATAAAGATTCTCTGCTTAAAGCTTTCCCTCATCTCCTTTGAACATACAACTTGAATAATTGCATAAACATGAGTGAGAATTTGATGGCACCAGTTGATCACATGGGGTCTGACATTGTGTAAAGTATGAAATGTCATGCAGTTTCCAAAAGCAGGTATTTGTGGAAATATTCATCTCTACATGCGTATCATAGCTGCTATTATTTTTCTCATGCTTGTCTTTCACTGAACAAAAACTTGTAAAAGAAACTATATCTGGAAACATTAATTGTCAAGCATAAATATGTTGTTTTAAATTCCATCCTTTTCAAGAGGTCTCATGCCTGATTTTCAAGACGTAGCTGTAAAACTTATTTTCCAGTGTGTAGAGATTTTGGTGAAGGTTGTCTGTGCTAAGTCACTGGATTTAAGAAGACTACATTACAGTGCATCATTAAGAAATCATCTTAAGTTTGTGTTCCACTTCTCTATTTTAGATGGAATGAGATGTGCTTATGTATTTACCATGGCTTTTTAATGTCTATTTTACTGTGATAATGGCTGAGATCTCCAGACATGACCAGGGCCCCCTTTCTGTTAAGCAAAGTATGAACAGAATTATGAACCTGCCTTTAAAAAGCTTTTAGACAAGAATACCAAGTAAGGAGGAAACAGATGAACAGAGCTCAATGCAATTGAAACAATTCTATACCAGAAATATCTACCAACAGAATACCCTCTGCAGTTCTAGGAAAAGAGGATCTGTTTTCTCACTTGCAGCTGTGAAGGTCTAAATACCTACTGAAGAAGGGGGAAGACAAAAATGGTACTTCTTTATCATTTTTCCTGTCACTAATGAAATCACTGCTAGGTTGGAACATGGAACCTGCTTGACAGCAGCACCAGATTATAAAAATGAAAAAGAGAACATGCTGCAAGGAACTGGCACAGCAAACACGCTTGAATAAAAAACTGTGCAGCTATCCCCACTAAAATCTGGTCAGCTCACTACAGCTGACATCTCCATACTTGTGGCTTTAGGATTTCCTGTAATCATCGCAGTGATACAATAGTAGATACCTAATGTTACACATCAAGAATTTTCTGTAGTCAAAGAATTGGTCAATAGCAAGGGTATTATTAAAAGAAATACTTCACAGCTAGTAAAAATCATGAAAGTTTGGACTTCCACAAAGAAGATTTTAAACTGTAATGAATATTAAAAAAAGTTTTGTAAGAAGGATACTTAGGCCTCTCTGAATAATTTTTCCTACTGTGATATAAATAATTTGATACTTATTCCCCCTAAGAAATATGCACAGATTAATTATGCAAAAGCTTACAGATGCAATTTTTTTTTCTTAATAAGCAAGGTTACGAGCTAGGGCTGAATTCTATGGGAAATAATTAATGCTCATAGAAGTCACTTCCAAAAAAAGCCTGTTGAAAGAGAGGTGGCATAACTGCTCGTAAAGGTGATGCATTGTAATATTAATCAAGAAAATAGATGCCATATAAAAGCAAAAGGTCAGCTACTGTGAAATGTAGGGAAAAAGAGTGCATCATAGAATCATAGAATATCCTAAGCTGTAACGGACTCACAAGGAATAATAAATGTGCCTGAGATCTTTGTGCAAATGCTTCTTGAACTCTGTCAGGTTTGGTGTTATAACCACTTCCTTGGGAAGCCTGCTCCAGTGTCCAACCACCCTCTGGATGAAGAACTATGTCCTAACATGTAATTTAAATCTCCCTAGTCATAGCTTCATGCCATTCCCTCAAGTCCTGTCACTGGTCACCGCAGAGAAGGGATGGATGCCTGTGCTGCCACTTCCCCTCAAGAGTAAGCTGTCTACTCCAGGATGAACACGCCAGGTGACCTCAGCTACTCCTCATATGGCTTCTCCTCCAGACCCTTCACCATCTTTGTAGCACTGCTTTTGATGCTTTCTAATAGCTTAATATCCTTATATTGCAGTGCCCAAAACAGCACATAGAACTTGAGATGAAGCTGCATCAGCACAGAGTAGAGCAGGACAGTCTCATCCTTCAGCTGGCTCATAATGCTGTGCCTGATACTCCCCAGGATGTAATTGTCCCTTTTGGCTGTCACAGCACAGTGCTGACTCATATTCAACTTCCCATTGACCAGGATAGAGGCGTGCTGCTTTCAGCTGGGGTAGAGTTAATTTTTTTCACAGTGGCTGGTATGGGGCTGTGTTTTGGATTTGTGCTGAACACAGGTTGATAAAAGAGAGACGTTTTTGTTAGTGCTGAGCAGGGCTTACACAGAGCCAAGGCCTTTTCTGCTTTTCACACTGCCATGTTGGTGAGGAAGCTGGGGGTGCCTGGGAATCTGGGAGGAGACAGAGCCAGGACAGGTGACCCCAAATGACCAAAGGGATATTCCAGACTGTATGACATAATTCTCAGTATAGAAAGTGGGGGGAAGAAGAAGGAAGGGTGGAACATTTGAAGTGATGGTGTTTGTCTTCCCAAGTCACTGTTACCTGTGATGCGGAGATGGTTGAACACCTGCCAGGCATGGGAAGCAGTGAATTAATTCCTTATTTTGTTTTGCTTTGCTTTTGTGTTTGTGTGTGTCTTTTGCTTTCCCTATTAAACTGTTTTCATCTCAGGCCATGGGTTTTCTTACTTCTACCCTTCCAGTTCTCTCCCCAGTTTCTCTGCTGGGGGAGTGAGTGAGTGGCTGAGCGGAGCTTGGCTGCTGGCTGGCGTTAAACCACGACAAGGTTATAGAAGGTGAGCATTTAAGACACCTGAATAGTACATTACCTTTCAAGTAAGAGGTTCCTGAAAGTATTTACAAAAAACATGATTGGTATCACTAAAATTAGTCAGAATTTGGGTCTTTTTTGTCTTCAAAAGACAAGAAATTCTGCCAATATGCGATATGAACAATATAGGACAAGAAGTGAGACTCAAAGAGAATTTCGAGTGTGATTTAACACTCACAATCACAGATTTGCAGCCACTGCTGTCTAACTATTCAGAGGATAGAAGAAATGCCGCAGGAAAACCCATTCCTTCCATCTTTCTCTTTCAGATAGATTACAAAGAAAACTTACTATATTTGAAGACAGGGAAGGTAAGATATCTTCAATTCTGGTTAGGCAATGGTTCAACATAAAAAAAATTAAATCTTACTTTTATCAGCTAATTCTGTCAGCTATGTCAGCTGTGTTTCTCAGTTATAATATCTTGAAGTTTACAGACCTCATTTTGAAGAGTAAACCATGAAAAAAAACAATTTCATCACGGCTTCATGCATTGCCTCCTCTGTTCTCCTCTGCCTTAGACTTTCCATTCTCCACATGTTTATTCTGAATCCTCCTCTCAGCTTCTGTGTATGAATCTGTATTTTGCTTGGTGCTTCTACACTCTTCCTGTTTATCCCACTGTCTCATATTTCCTTGGACTAATCTATCCATTATCTCATGTCCCTTCACAACAAATCCCATTTCACTAGTAAGACACTTGCATCCATTTTTTCTTGGCATACCTACTCCAAACAATTTCTTCCTCATGCCTTCTCTGTCAGTCATGACCTTTGAAGGTGACATCAGCACTCCAAATGGAAATGTTTGAGATGCTTTGGCAATGCCAGCCAGTGAGGAAATATTCTCTTGACTGTGGAAGATTGGTGGAAAGCCCTCACTGTTCTTCAATATTAACTTTCAATCTCAAAAAATGCTTGAAACGTATTAGCAGATTTTTCTTTCTTATTTATCTCCCAGTGTTTATTTATTTACTTATTTACTGGCATCAAGTGATTTCACCTAACATTCAGGGATTTTTGTTTGCTATAATTTCAGAGGTGGGGGAGGAAAGACAAGTTTAAAAATGCATATGTTGTCCTTATTGTGCTGTAACAAGATTGGCATGGTACCAGTGATGTTTGAATTTCTCTCTTAGGAAGACTAAGATAGTTCAAGCAGCTGCACTGAAATTGCATTGAAAATGGATACTTTGCAAATTCTCCCCATAAATGAAAGCTTAAATTACAAAAAGCCGTCTGACCGGTTATCTCTTAGTAAAGTGCTTTACAATTTGCATATAAACTTCATTTCTTTTTCTAATTACACAGAGTAAAATGCATTCATTTTGCTTTTGATTACAAGCAGTTGTGCCAAACACCTGTGACTACCACAAATTGTAATTTGTTATTTATTTACTTCAAAGCAATCTTATTATCTAAATGATTCAAGGCATCAAAGACCTTAATTATTGATAGTCAATTTGAAGGGTTACACTTTCCATGTCCTTGGGCTGAAGGCACTTCTCTGTTTTCTTCTCAAGTACACACTTGGCTGAGCAAAAGGACATATGATTCTGCTACTAAGAGTCTTGGAAATCACATTCTTACTTAATTGCAACTAGATTTAGACAATACCAAAGAGCCGAGACTAAAAACTACAATCTGGAATCTACTAATGGAAGAAAAAAAAAAGTCTCTTTTATACCTTGAAAAAAAGTTGCATGTGTATCACATGTATTCTGCAAGTCTGATCCTAGTCTCCACAACGCTAATGTTTTGTGCATACCTTTCATTTATTCCAGACAGAAATACACCAAATATACACTATTGCAACAAATGTGCACATGGTATGTCCTGCCATGATGAATTTTTCATACTTTCTTGCAATTTAATTAGAACACTTAAGTGGGTTAAAAAACTCTTTTACAAGTCAGAAGTGAAAGAATGAAAAAGGCCCTCAATACAAACAAGAACTTAGCTAATATGCATGTTTTAGGGTGCACATTCCTAGTGCATGCGCATGTATGGGTATCACAATGCAAATTTTGAGACACAGATTCCCTGTTGCCTCTGTCTGCAAACCATGTATTTTCCAGAGTCTTGGACCATCACGGCTACTATACTCTCATAATGCCTTGAAGGTGTGGTATATTAGACTGATTTCTAGGAGCTGAGAATACTCACAGCTTCATTCAGATAATTTTAAATCACACCATTCCCCATTAGACTCTACAAAATTTTACCTTTAATACTTAAGGCCTTTGGATATAAGAAGGATCATATTACTCCTGAAACCTTCATAAAACTGATCATGAAGCCTACAGAATGCATAGTTCTATGCCTAAGTTCCTCACCTCTATCCTTTTACTTTTAAACAACTACCTTAAGCTTTATATCAGCTGTGGTTTTCCCAGGGTACAGGGAAATAGGATACCATTTTCACTGTTCCTGAAATATATTCATAGAGCGTGCTGCAATCTGTCTGCCAGTAGTTCCTTAGTCTGGTCTCATTCCTTTAAGGCTGGGCTGGCACCCACTGTTTCATTGTTTGACGGGTAAAACCCAAGTTGCTGTACTTGACTGCATGTCACACTATACACTCCACATTCGGTCTGGTGTTGCATGATGTGACAGATCTGTGGGGAATCCTGTTCCATAGGAATCAAGGAGTGAAGTAAGGAGGATATGCACAATGCAAATGCATGGATACAGCACATATAAGGTCCATACGGATACACACATACCTAGTATATGAACCCATGATGTAGGTTAGACCCTTGGCTGCATAAACCATATCAGTTCCACTGGCTGAGGAGTGAGGCAAGTTTGTGAATGGATTATGTGTGTCCCAGCCATACTGTGGTATGTCTTCAGAATCTGGTCTCCTGTAAGTGCAATGCTGACGTTTTAATAAACTGTTTGCATATTCCTCAAATGACTCGTTAAGCCCTGAACTCAAGATTCACCTTCTTCTGTAATATGAAATGACAGTGGAAATTTGTCACATCTAGAGTTCTATGGTTTTTGCTTTCCTTTCTTTTTACTCATGATATCATTATCTTCTACAAAAGAACCACAAAATCATCTGTTCTGGCAAATTCAAGAAAAGTTTCAAGAATTCCATTGCAGTAAATAATATGCAACATCTTAAGTATCTTAATACTCTTTGCATGTTTTCAATTAGTATGTTTCGGTTTTATTTAAGTACATAATCTGTGCATGCTCTCAGCATTGATAGGAAGAGACTAAAACTGAGTCAGAAACTGTAATGCACCTAATTATTATACTAACTCTTGACCTCCTAGGCAGCACCATCTCGGGATGGTTACATTTGATATGTCCTACAGTGGTAAAGAGAATATGGGAACCCTAATTATGTGGTAATCCCGCAGGAAGATCTAGATCCTTTTATTAAATCATGGTTTTTAATGTTTGAATATCTCATAAATAATGAAACATAGCAGCACAGAAATTGTGAGGTCAAGGTGCAAATTGTGTAACAAAGTTGTGCCTGCTATTGTTAGGGCTTAATCAGAAGCAATACATGAAACACAGGAGAGAATACTTGAATCTTCAAGATAAATTAAGACTGAATAGAGACATATATGAGCCAGGATAATTGACATATTACTGTAAGATTCTAAATTAAAAATTTTGTTCATCCAGCAAAACATGATTTTGCAATTCTATTATGAATCTATAAAAAAGAGTTTTTCAAGAGTATATAAATACATGTGTATATATATGTATATATGTGTGTGTGCGTGTATATATATATAAATATAGATATAGATTTAGATATAATTTATCTTTTTCAGAAATAATCTCTCTGACATACTGAAATACACTAACCTGCAAGCTTGAGCTGAGGGAAAGACAATTGACTACTCAGGTTTCCCTGCTGAAGTTAACATGCACAAGAAAACAGCACACATAATGAAAAGTGTACTAGATTCTTAAATGATTTCCATCTTAACAACCTAATGTGTTATTGTTAACTGAGGGAAATAAAATTATTTAACTCCACTGCTTTCCACTTCTTTAAATCACTACTTAATTGGATTTTCTAGGTAATTTGTAGAACAATAGTTCCAGTCTCTTTCTTTCTCTCATTTTACCATCTGTGGCTTTTCAAATACTGCACGGGTACTGATTTGACAGAAATTAAACTACTGATGCAAAGCTCCCTGAAGTCAGTGTAAAGGTATCCACTAACTTCAGTGACACTTGGATCAAACCCAAAGTAAGCTGCTTAAAATCTCTACCTTTACTAGTGATCCCTGCAAGCAAGAGAAGTTGCTGGATGGCCAGTGGTCAACATTTCCAACCAATATGAAAGTAGTTTCCTTAATTGACCTCTACAGTATTTGCTACGTGACTTTTTAAATTATTAGTATTATTTCACTTTGTGACTTGCTAGTTTTAAGTCTTTATGCATTGCCAACTTTACTTAGAGGGCTTTCAGTCGTGGTAGAGCTCAGCATGGCCAAGAGGAATTGTACTGCATGAATGCAAACTCTACTACACCACCTTTCCTCTGTTGCAAAATTTACCATGAAATTGATTCTACATGCTTCTACTAAGCCATCATTCTATCATCAGTGACCTTCCACTCCGATCAGCATGATCCAAATCCACCTCACAATACCTCTCTGAAGAGAGACGTAGATTGTCTATGAAAATGCAAACTCATAGACTGGCACCTGGAAACCCTGCATTAATTCAGAGTGCAGGGCAAAAAATATTCTGTACTTAGTTTTCTTCCAGGGAACTAAGGAATGGTTTACATTCGTGGAAGACAAGACATAATGGTCTTCTTCACCAGTCAAGCTCTGAAAGAAAGAGGAGTTTGGTTGGAGGGGGGTACCAAGTGAAGCAGCACCCTTTTTCCTAGTGACACTTTGCCTGTCTCATGGTAGTGTTATCCTACTTTAAAAAAAAAAAAAAAAAAGGCTTTTTTGTTTTCAATAATCATGTATCAGTAGACTGTGGACCACAGAAAGGACAGCACAAGCCATGCTTAGTGTCACTGTATCCAGGTCCCTCTAGAGGTAGCTGTCAGAGTGCATGCAATTCTACATTCACCCAATCACTTGTGAAATCACTTTAAGATACAGCAGCATTCAGAAAAAAAAGCTCTCTCAGGAGACAGACTTCCAAGCAGAATAGTCAGTGTAGCGGTTTCAATTGAATCATTTTTCTGTCTCAATAGGAAAAAAAAAGAGACAAATAGTTCACTGTCAGCACATAAATGAGTGAAGAGGTAAGGAGACCTATCTTTAGCCCGCAGTAACAGCCCACAGCTTCTCCATTCCATCTTGCAATGTGCATGAGTGCTAAAATAGTTCTGAAAGGAGCTGTGAATGGCAGAGAAATGGTTTGCCACTATCGTTGTGTTTGCAGTGGCTTGCACATGATCTGCCACAAGTCCACCCACAGCCATTCCACAATCAATGAAAAGCTTTATTTATGTTCAGAACTGTCACTTGCCAGTGGTAAATTCCTATTGTGTGCCTCACAACACACACAACATATACATGATGTAGCACTCAATTAAGTACACATATCAATCAAAAGACAGCATGAAGATCTCTTTGTCATCTCCATTGCTCTCTGCCCTAGGTAGAGCCCCTTCATTAAAGCTATTTACTGTTTTTTTGCTCATTCTGCATATCCTTTGGGCTGGTTTTGTAGCCAAAAACCAAAACAGCAAGAGGAGAGCCTACACATTTCATTGTCCCATATATGCCTGAAATGTGAATATTTTTCTTGTTTTGTTCCCAGAATTCTTTACCAAATACTTGGAAACAGTAAGGGCTTTCAGCCCTCTGGCTTAGAGTGAACACAAGTTCCTTTCTTCATCCCTTCCACTCCTACCTCCAGTCTTTGTTTGTGGGCTCAGCAGGGAGGCCAGCAACTGGTAGGTTTATCCGATAACAAGTGGGAACTACGAGGAAAATTTGCTCTCCAAGAGCATCTCTCTCAGCCTCTGCAAGGATTTCAGTCTCTACCACCATGCAATAATTTTCAGTCCAATTATTTTCACAAAAAACTTTTGTGGAAACTATTCCACTTTTGCTCTTCACAGTTTCTAGTTTGGAAATTGCAGAGGATGAACCTCAGTGCTTTGTTGCGTTAAAACAGCCATGAAACGCTCCTCAGGATATGAAGGATTGTGCGGGCAGCTGGGCGCGTCCTAATGTCAGGATGTAACTCGCACAACACGATACAGTTCAAACTCAGAAATTAGGTTTTAATTTGCTGCAAAATTTAACACTATTAAACAGGGATTAACACTGAGGCAATTAAAGTGCAATCGGAAAAGCTCTTGCCTATGAGGTGGGAAGGGATGAATTAACTTTAGGCAAACACCAGGAAGCTTTGAGAGCATAAAAGAAATGGAGCATGGGAGAGAACATACAGGTGCAAAATCTCCTCCTGCATGGGTAAACCATGACTACACTAGCCTCAGGGAAATATTTTAGAAATCATTCCACACGAATACAGCAATACTGAAATTCTGCTGACTCAAGAGTCGGAAGCATAGGACCAATGTTTTGATATTTCTGCTAAAGCCGGGTCTTGAGAGATTCTCTTTTTTCTCCTAGAAGATCATTTACAAGCAATAACAACAAAATAACATTCAAAGGTTTAGATTTTTACCTGAAGGACTACTTTCAATAACGTGCCCATACATACTTCTATTCATCTAGTAGTATTCTTGTGAGAAAATATTTAAACATTTTTGTTCAACTACCATTATTTAAACCTCCTGTGTCTTGCTCCTTAATATCTACCTTAACTTATGGGTTCCCTTTCCTACTTTGCACTTTTGGCCTTTTACTTTCTGTCACCTTCCATTCCGTTTTTAATGTTTTACACAAACTAGATTTTTCTTCTCCTTCTTTTTGTATCATGTTCTTACTCATTTCCTAATCTTTTAAACGTAGATGATGATTCTATACCAAAGCAACAGAAGGCTTGCTTCTTTGGCCTGCAATTTCTTTACTACAGATTCCTTTAGTTTATTAATTTTTTATCTATGGGAAGATTATTCCATAGGGTTATGGCAACTATTCTAAATGTTCTTGCAGGTAATCAGATCTACCCTCCTCTGGTGGAGCTTTCATATGCTATCTCATCACTAAGCAATCTTATTTGCACATCTGTGTGGAAAAAAAAATGGAGATCCAGAGGCAAATACTAAGCCTCTAAAAGAGCAGAGAAGTCATTTTAGGCAGGTTCTGTAGTCAGAGGAGAGAGACACCTCCAGACAGCACTGCCAAAGTGCTGAATTTACAAAGAGTAAGTCAAAGGAAATGCCCAAGAGCTATTAGCAGACTCAACTGTGCCAACAATCAGCTTATCAATGTCTAAAAACTGGACCAGACACTCCTCATTTTTATATTCTTTCTTCTCTCTCCTTTGGCCTAAAAATATGGCTGAAGTGTATTTGTTTTATCTTAAGGGACGTTACTGACTTCTTTTCTAGCATATAAATACCCAACACTGTGCTTCTTCCAAGATAATTTGCATAGCTGATCTAGTTCTTCCATAGTCATATTTACTGTGGGATACAAATACATTACTGCAAGTGGCAAAGGAGAATCCAAGGAAGAAAGCAAGATCTCACTGCAAAATGAAAGACAAAAAAACCGTGAAAAATTTAAAGCACTCTTCAGAATTGTGTTTTTACTGAGGGTCACTAAAAAGGAGGATGGGTAAGGAGGGAAAGACCTCAAGGCCCATGGCTCTGCGTTATTGAAGGGATAGAATTTCAATAAAAGAGCAAAATGTCATGAACTGGGAGCCAGGACCAAGTGTCCACTGCAAATGAAAGTGCAGAAGTACCTTGCTTTGTGGCAAGGGAGTTTCAGGGCCAGGAGATCATTCTCCACTCCTAGGTGCCCTGCTGCCGGTGCTCTGTTACCTGGGACAGCTGCTTAAACTCAGTTCAGACTGTCATGAAGAAGGAGCTGTTTAAGAGCTAAAAGAAGCCTCTGCAGGCTCATGGTAATGGTTTGCCCAGGAGCTTCATTTGTGTTGAGACTCCTGTCCTTGGTTCCTGCCTGTTTGTATTCAAAACCAGTATCCTTACCAGCTTCTGAGCTTTGTTTCTGTCCATGTCAGAAATCACATGGCTCCATTTATTTGATGGGGGAAAGTGCTGTTAATCAATTAGTTCAATTCTACCAGTGCTGTAGAGCAAATTGAACCCTTTGTTTTTCATTGTGCATATGGTGAGAGAGCAGGTTAAAGGAGATGGAAAGTCTTTGCAATAATGAAAATGAAATACACTTCAGCCTGGTCTCTTCTCTAATAGCTTTTCTATTCCTGTTGAATCTATTCCCATTTTCTCCCTGCAAAATAAGCTGAAATTCAGCAGCAAACCCTGAAATATAATAAATTTCTTTTATGGAATTCTGTCCCTTCCCTGGCTGAAAGAGTTTTCAGGCTAATAGATGGAAAATGCATTTCTCAAGCTAACATGATAGCAACAGTCAGGTGCAGTGATACAGAATTCACTTAAAGGCACCCTACACAGACCACACTTTGTTTTACTTTAATTTGTTCAGGCTGCAGTGTTTCCATGAAAATCACTCAGAAATTGATTTTTCACTAAGATTTCACAAATTAAAAATACTGGAATAAAATTTTATGATTACTTTTCATAATTAAAGTGTTTTTCAAATAGTGCTGTAAGCAGAATCACAGAAAACAGATCAGCCACCAGCCACACTGCATTTGCAGCCCTTCCCTCAGGGCAGCACTTGCCCAAGTCCCAACTCAAATGCAGAACTTGAACTCCTCTCCATAACTCTGAGGGTAAAAAGAACAGAAGTAAGCATTCCATATGCAGACTCTGAAGATACAGCATGAAATAGATGAGGAAGTGCCCTGGCTTCCTTATATCCTGTGACTGGCCTGCCTTAAAATGACAGCATTTCAGTGGTCTGAGCCCAGGGAACATTGCACAGAATCTGTAGACCTGGTATGATCTTTGTTATTTAAATCCCTTGTTGTCATTTTCAAGTCATAGAGGGCTTGTTTGGATAGGCCACTGGATTCCTCTAAATGAAGCTTCTTCAGTGAGAATGGCAGATACACGTGTAGAAGAGAGAAAATTATTGTGCTCTAGTTTCACAGGAAATGTGTTTCAGTGACACATAAATATTTCAAAATATTTTCATCTCTAAGTAGGACAAACATTAGCAATTTCAAAAATGTTCAAGACTGAAAGGATATATTTTCAAATGCTTTGGGGCATAGAAAAAACTTGCTCCAACACTATCTTGAAATGCATAATTTTAATCATAAAAATTTTAGAAGACAAAGTTTTCTTCATTTTCTTAACAAAACTAATTTTAAACTGAAAGAATTTGTTGAAAAAGAATTGAAGTAATACTGAAACTAATTCTGAAACCCGTTCTAAAACAACTGATGAGTTAAAGTGTCCCTGATACCAGTCTTTGGCCCCATAAAATCTTGCTTCAATAAATCAACAGCTTTAATGAAAAAAAGTACTGCAAAAGTCTGACTAGCTATATTCCCTATTACGGTGTTCTAAAATGTGCTCAACTGCCATATAATTTATTTTTACATCCCCCTCTTAACCTATTTAAACTTGCCTTTGTTTTCACAATCCTAATCATTGGTCTTTATAGGAGTTGTTTCTCTTTTTTTCTCTCTGAGACACATCCAGCATGATTTCTAGCATCCCAACTTTAGATTGAAACAGATATCCATAAGTGTCATCCATTTACACAGGTGTAAATTCTCTAGCACTTTCTAAAAGGAAATTTTCTTTTTTTCTTTCTTTCTTTCTTTCTTTCTTTCGTTCTTTCGTTCTTTCGTTCTTTCGTTCTTTCTTTCTTTCTCATGATGTAGCAAGTATAAAAATTCAAAGCTCCAGTTGCTCTTTCCCCTGAGGATTTTCTTCCCACATCATTTAACTTTTCCTGGCATCTTTCTTCCTTCCCTTTTATACTACAAATTTCCCCTAAGCAATGAGAACTTGTATTTGCATCTTTGACAGCAAAGGGGAGACTGACGGATGGAAGCAATGCTCTCTTTGAATAATGCAAGATGTTGTGACACTGACAGTAATAAGAAGTCCTAAATAATAGGTCCTTCTTGATACAATTTAAAAATATGCAGCCTATTGTCTCAGCCACCAGCAAACCAGCTCATAACTGCTGCCTCAAGAGTAAGCCTGCGTTCTATCTATCTCAGTGACAGCTGACAACAGGAGACTAATCTCTCTTAAAAATATTTCCCAATCACTTTTTGCTGTAATTAAATCAACAGTGTTCAACCACAAGTACAGGAAAATAGCTCTCTCTTTTATGACATTTCAGAGAAAGCAGTGGGCTTAAGTTTTACTCATCACTACCCTGAGGGAAGTCGGTGCCAATTAGAGTTGTCTGCATCATCTAATCCCAGTCAAGACCCTGTTTTCTTTTGTGTTTTCATTATTTTTTTCCAGTGGTGCCCACAGATATTAACTAACAGGAAAGAAATGGTGATCCAATGGTAAAGCTTATAAGCTTTAAACACCCATGGGCATAAAACTATCTGAATCCTATAGCACTGACACCACTGGCTGAGGATCTCATCCTTAGGATTTTATCTCTCTGTCTCACTCAGTGTCTACCATTTTATTTGGTACATTATTTACCACATTAAAAGAAATCAGAAGTGACTTGAAAGTTCTTCAAAAGGTGAAAAATTGGTTAGTTTCAGTTGTACTTTTAATTATGCTTATAAATTGATATAACTTATATCATTAGAGAGGCTTTATTAACTATTATAGATTTTGAACTACAGTTTCAATGACATAATTTTGTAATTAGTGACTCATAGTCTCTCATTAATGGAATTTCTGGAAAATGCTGTCAGAATTAGAAAGAAAGAGGGAAATACAAAAAGGGCAAACTATATTAGAATATAGTTAATTTTATATAGAGACTTATGGCCTCAGCCAATGAAATTTGCATATATGCTAATAGTTAATTGTGCTCAAGTTCAGAGTTGCATGGAAGATTTGGCATGTAATAAAAGTTTAAAACAACAGCAAAACCATCTACAGTTATCACAAGAAAAATGCAATCTAATCGAGAACGAAATACTGCAACCTACCCAGGGTACTTTCCAGAATTACAGCCAGGGAGAAGACAGTATGTACTTTTACATATCTTTGGCTTGGTGTGCCAAGCATACCTGAGACAGCATGTCCAGTATGCCTCTGCACCTCAGACTGAAGCATGTTACAGACCCCGAATGCTAAGCATTATCTGTTACTGTGCAGCCATAGCAAAATTAAATTCAGCACGAGATTTGCTAAACCCTATGTTCACTAAGCTGTAGAGCAGCTGATTAAAGTCTGCTTTCATGTTTTTCTATAACATTGCCATTGACAGTGCAGTCAAATTTTTAAGTTATAGCTGTTTTTCTATTCCTGTCTTTGTCTGGTGTTGCTGAGAATAACTGCATGCTACCTGCTCTAAACAAACCCTTCCCCAGCCATAGCCATCGTTTCTGCGGACATAGCTTATCACATCAGCCTTATTAGCTGATGTCTAAAGACAGACACAGCAATGAAAAAGTCATCTTTATGTTATCTTCCTTTGCAAAGAACCAGTATCACGAATAGCACATTCTATAGTGTGCCTTCAGGACCTTTCTCCATTGCAACTGCTTCCCTGATGTATTGCAGCTTGCAGGAGGTAGAGATAAGCAAAGTAAATATAGACAGCTAGCAAAAGCTGTTTTGCATTTTCAAAGGAATACAAAAAATATACAAGTTTCCTTTTATTTCTAAGAAAGCAGTGTAGATGAAAACACCAAGGGTATATTTCTCCTTCTGTGGGAAACCAAATATCTATTTGAGACACTAAAGTTATATCTTTTGTTCAGTTTATGACAGAAGACACAGATCTTGCTTCAAATCTTAAGAGTTTGCCGAAATGTCTGAACCTGAACCATATTCACTTTAAAATGATGACTGCATGCCACTGTTAGTACTATATAGTGTTGTTGAATACATGTAGGAAAAATACTTAGAATAATGTGATAGAAAAACACAAATTAAAGCAAAGTAAAATTCCATAAATTGTACTCATGGGGAGTATCTATCTGTGGTGCAGCAGTTTGAGTAATATAACAACTGTGTTCTACCATCTCTGCAGTGCTTGTGTGTTGGCATTCTCTTAGGAGGAGACTGGACTTCTGACTTTTATTAGACGTCTGTGTTGTGCCTGAAGATACCAACTCAGACAAACTCTACATGCATCTTAAAGGACTCCTCAATATTTAGTGGATATCAAAGCCACTTCTGGTACTGTGTGAAAGCCTCATTCCAAGCTCAAGGGAGAGCAGTTGATGTCTAATATGACACAAAAGATCACCACCTCCTTCCTGCTCTGGCATTCAGCAGTGTGGGAGATAAGTGACACTGTATGTGTCAGGTCACTCCAAATTTCCTTTGTTCAGAAGATATCTCAACAAAATCGGCTACTCAGGTCTAAGGGACTTACAAAACCGTCTTAGGAGATAAGGTAAAGGAAAATTATACTACACAGATACATCATGGCTGGACTTGTGGAAAAGGATCTGCAGTGTCTTCTATTAATCCAAGTTATTCCATAAACATCTGGAAGGCAGTCTCTTATTCCACCTGCCTGTCAAGGGGTAACAAAATCAGTGCTGAAAATAATAACAAACAACTGAAAAACAAATTAAAAAAAATCTATAAAAATTATAACCCTGACAGGACAAAAGGAAATATACCAAAGTTATAAGACCTTGCCATTTAAGAAAAAAAGAAAAATTTGGTTTTCATTGAAAAAAACAGAGAAAAGACCTGTTTACACATCTGTCTCTGATTTTTCACTGTTTATTTAATTTTAATACTCACATAACACTCAAAGTGATCCTGACAGGTGTTTGATAATGAATCTGCTTTGAAACTCATCCAGAGAAGAAAAACCTGTTCAGGGAATCCAGTGCTCTATCTCAAAGGGAGTAAGTTTAGATCAGCCTGGAACTGGTTAACACAATTACACTTGTACAGTTCTTTACTTGGAATGTTTACTAAGTGTTTCAAGGCAATAAATGAACAAGAATTGGCTAGGCATAACTTTAAATCCATCTCCTGCCTTCCTGTGAGGTAGAGTGTAACATGATTTGTTCCCTCTGAGGAGAGTGGAGATTTGTGACTGTAGATTCGTAACTTTAAAGGAGTACTCATTTGATCTAAAATTTCAAATTAAAAGTTTTCAGTTAAAAGTTAAGCTTTCAGTCGCCTATGACTGAAAACTTCTTTTGATTCATCCACTGAGAATTTTTCTTTTCTATTTTCAAAGCAGCAAGTATCTCCCAGTTTTCTGTAGGGTGTATTCATCCCCCCACCAGTTGTAAGAATGTTATAGCCATTCCACTTGGTTTTTCCCAGTTAGAGCCAATGAAGGAAATGCTATAGGTGTTTGGGAAGCATCTTATCTTTAGACCTTTGAGGTACTACACTACCATCCTATTACAGAATTGCCTGAAAGAACAGCAAACAACAACAACAACAAACTCTTAAGTTTGTGGGCAAAAGACATGATATTTTGTATTTGTGCAACTTCTTTCTTTTTCCTGCCAGAAGTCACATTCACTGATCAGAAAATTCCTGGTCTGCTTTTACACCACAAGAAAGAGAGGGACAACTCCATTTTATCATTCCTAATTTTATTGTTTTTGTAATTCACGGTTCTAACCAGGCTTTGATTGCAACTGAGAGGGGCTTACCCAAAGCAATGAAAAGCACTTGTCCCCTCAGTCCTTTTCAGGCTACTGGAATGTCCAGACAACCTTTGCATGTGAACTTCCCCACCTTACTGACAAGAGCAACACTATCCTCCTCATCTGGTACAGCAGCCAAAACCCATTGCTTGTCACTCCATGTCAAAGGAAAAGCAATGTGGAATTAAATGTGGCTGCTGAGCTGGCTAGGCCCTATGAGAGTGAAGACACTCTTCCTTTGAGAGCTTCAATGGAAAAGACAGAAGGAATTTAATCAGCTTTTCAATATATACTTCTGAAGTAATAGGACAGCTTTCTGAGTAGGATAATTTTATTTATAAAGTCAGTGCAGTTTGCTGTGTTTGTTTAGAGTAAAACATTTTAGCTCAGCTCAAGTAATGAGATTCGTCAGGCATTGTGCAAGAAGCATTTACTATCCATGGTACAGCATGCAGACTGGAATTGGAGCAAAGCTCTTTGGAGGAGTTACCAGGTCTGCTTTGATTGCTGTTAAGTGCCTAGCAGCATGTTGTGTGGTTTTTTGACTACCTGTGCTTGGAACTTGAAAGCCTGAGATGAGCAAGCAGGTAGGGTAAGTTAGCTACAGAAAATCAGTTTGTTGAACAATTTGCACATCAGGAAATGGGTTTTTAACCAATATAGGTAGAATTCTAAAAAATCACCTTTCTCATACTATGTTGTTATCCGTATTTCAAACTCTCAGCAATTTTCTGATGTCCTAGAACTCAAGGAGAATGTCAACACAATGGGAAGAATCTTACAACTGAGTGTAGGCTGACAGCCATGGATGTGACCTTTGATGAAGGTTAGAGTAGGTGACCTCCTGGTAGGGAATGAAGTTCTTATAAAGAATAGAAAGGAGATTTGTTTGTGTTATCTAGTACCTGGCCAGCCAAAATGACTGAATAACAGGCTGGCTTTACAAATCTTGTAAGACTATTGATGAAGTGGTGATATCAAAGCCATATACCACAGGAAAAAATAAATGATACAGATTTTATCTAAAATACATAAAATTCACACAGCAGGAAGGCTGTTATGTTCTATCCAGCCATCATGCATGAAGGACACAGGTTTTTCATGATTTTCATGCCGTTATTTCATACTTTGTTTTGATTTGAGCTGTGAATCTGTATGCCGCAAGAAAAGGATGATAAAGCCAGTACACTGTGCAAGATATTAAAATCAGAGAACCAAGTTTCAGTCAAGCCATCTGCCCCCTTTTCACAAGAGCTGTGTGTCTAAGGGAAAAAAAAGGGAAAGGACAACAGTAGCTAAACAGAAATAATGCAAGATTATGGAACAAAATTGGTGAACAAGAAAAGGCAAGAGATTTTCATTAGATACCCAATTAAAAATTCTGCTTATCTTAAAAAACAAAATACACTTGGATTCCAGGTTAAAGGATTAAAAATAAACATAAGGGAATTTGAAATATTCTTTGTTCAAAACATTTGAACACACTGAAACTGTCTTTTTTTTTATTTATTTCTGTTATGTTAAACCCAATAAAACTGATTTTAAAAAATCACAAAACTTTATATAGTCTGGAATCTATACTTTTAGTTGAAAAAATTAACCATAAACTTGTTTCTTAATCTATAATCTTAGGAAAAAACCCAGACAGAATTTAGGAAAAAACAACCAAACAAACAAAAAATAAAAAAAAAACCCCTATCAGACCAACTGTAACTTTTTACTTAGATTTCCTTTCTCTCTCTACCTTTTCCTCAATTTCCATAGAACCAAATACTGATAGGCCAAACAAATTCACTTACTTTTCCAGGCCAATGACAAAAATATGGCCAGTCAATTATGAACAATAATAAAGTGATTTAGTTCAAATAAGTGCCACAGAGATACAGTTGTTTTGTGTATTACCAACATGTAATACCAGTACAGAAACATTAGACCAAATATTTTGTCTCAAGGTTGAAGTTACAGGAAACCATTGCCCTAGGTTATAGACATTGAAAGGCAACTGTAAATAACTGCACTGGAGAGAGTCAAGAAGGAATTTTTTGTGTGTGTGAGCAAGATTCTGATTATTTTATACAATATTTTAAATAGTTTTAGGCAAAACTATAATTTAATAGGAGGCGCATCATGTTTTTCACTGGAAAAGGAGTTATGTTTCCACCAAAAGATTTATGGTCCTTGTTGTACCTAATAACAGCCATCAGGCTATTTACCTCAAGCTTCTTTATTTTCCAAAACAGAAGCAACAGTAAAAGCTGCATTCTTAGGGTCAAAGTAGTCTAGCTGTTCAATCCATTAGTCTTTTGTCCTAAACTGATGTGCAGTTTCTGAAACCACCATTACAAAGTTCTTTAAAAAATCACTTATAGGGGAAACATACTGCCACTTCCATTCAGAATTGGTGTTCCCATGGACCCACAAGTTGCTCTTTTTCATTGTTAGTGCTCTCTTATCAGTAGCCATTTTGCTGCCGTTTTGTATTTACAGTTCGCTAGTGATCAACACTCACTGCCAGAGCTCAGTCAAGTCATCTGGTGGAGTGCCCATGTCCTTCAGCACCTCCAGGAAAGAAGCATCATGCTATGAATTCCTACATTTTTCTCACCAGAACAAAAAACAGATCATCAGCTCAGCTTTAAGTCTTAGACTTTTAAACCAATAAAAGCTCTCGTAGTGTTATAACATGCAAATAAGATCTGCCCATGCAAGCTTTTCTTTATTTCCCATTGGTTTAAATAAAGACACTAAACCAAGCTGTGGTTCTGAGCATGCTGCATGAGTCAGATCTGCTTGCAGACAGGAGATACTTTCTCTGTCTAGCAGGGGAACATCTGAGATGGGTCACTGAGCATCCCAATATCACTGTGCCCATGCAGCCTGACAGCATCAGCAGCCAGCTCCTGACAGTCAAACAATATCTACCTGACTCTGACCATTGGCACAGGCTTCTGTCTGTGAAAGATGTGCAGATATTTTTTCAGATGTATCTTGATAATTCCTCATTTCATAGTAGAGCTACATGTTTGATTGTATCTATACATTTGTAAAGGCATGGGTAAAAAAGAGACAAACCCCAGATACTTGAGAGGATATGACTACTGCCAGAGAATAAGGATTCCTCTCTTAGGGAATATTTTCAAAGGGAGATTAAAAAAAATAAGACAGCTTTGTCTGAGAAAAGTCAAACTTCAGGCAGTGTGGGATAGGAATATGAGCAGGTATGGTGGCAATCCTTCCTTTATGAAGTTGTGTGCTATTTATTTCACTGATTCTGTAGCTATCTTTTTGTTCCCTATTTTTAGAGACATCCATTATTTCATTCACTGCTTGAGTAAGAGGAAAGCTGAATCAATCAGTCAAACAAGTAATGTAACTGTTGATTAAATCTGGTTTCAGCCAAGAGAACCCCTTTTTTATTAAAAAAAAAAAAAAAAAGAAAGAAAGAAAGTAGTTTATATAACAGCTTTAAAACAAAAAGCATCTGATCACTTTATAAGCTGCAGAAAACATGACTCAAAATAATACCAAAATGCAAAAATAATCTGTCTAGCCCTCCCAAGGGAACTGCAACAAAGATTACTCTATATATGGTTACTATCTATACAATGACTTTCTTTAATGTCTAAAGGCAATTTCATCTCTTGTATTTATCAGGAAACAAAAACAGCTATATTAGCCATAAAACTAGTATCTATTGGTCTGCTGTGAGTACAACAAAAAAAGGATCATCCTGATCTAAGCTTGACCCTTGAGTGATGAATTCTGAATTGGTTTAGATACATCCAAGACATAATGAATGGTTTCAGAATAGTCCATCAAGTCAAGGTTCACTCCCCAAATTGAGGACGAAACTTTTCAGATGAGTAGCTTAAAAATGTTACTGAATTACTAAGGACAGCAATACTTACAAAACTTTTGCTCTGTGTAATAGCAGTTTATCTTTTTCTTAAATTGGGGTCTCATGGATAGGAAATACATGAAATAATTCTGCTCTAAACAGAAGAGAATCCTTGAAACTCTGTGACTAAGGGGTGCCTTTTCCTCCAAATTTGTCCAAACTAGGACACTAAGTGACTTGAATAGACTAATGTCTTCCACAACCTTTGCAAGCAATTTCAACACAGCTTGCACCATGATAAGAGACAGGTTAATGCTTCTGCTGAAAAAAAAAAATAAACAAACAAAAAACCTGCTACATTACTTTCACAGCTGTATGGCCTGTCTGACTAGACAGATTATTTTTGCATTTTGTTATAGTTTTGAGTCATGTGTTCTGCAGCATGTAAAGTGATCAGATGCTTTTTGTTTTAAAGCTGTTGTAGGAAGTTAAACTACTTTTCTTTTTCTTTCTTTCTTTCTTTCTTTCTTTCTTTCTTTCTTTCTTTCTTTTCGATAAAAAATATGCATTGAGATATATGCCAGTCCATCAGCATAAATACAGATCAAAGCTCAGGAGTTTTTTCTCTCTAATGCTTGTTCCTCTCTGTTCCTTATAATGTATTCAGGAGGTTTTCAAAGCACTGGGAAAGGGACAAGGAAGAGACTGAAAATGTTGTGGTAAGAGGCTGTGTAGGGATGAACGCAAATCCTTCTGAATTTCGTTTTCCCTAATTTCACTGTTCATGGAACAGCTTGTTCTTTGCAGCAGCTAATACTTTAAAACCATGCAAATATCAACATTACCTGAATGAAATGAGCTTATTTCAGCTTAATTATGTTCAAAAAATTACTGTGAGTTTATAGGAATAAAGCATAAAAATTACATTAATCTCAAACTCCTTGAATTTTGATAACCTACCGTTATTTGCAGCAGACATTATTATTTTAACTTTGGAATACATTCTTTTATATACAAATGAATAAAATATGAGAATAAAAAGGTAAATTTCCTCACTCAAGTATGGCATAATAGAGAAATATGTTATATAGAAAGGTCCTAATTTGATTTTAAAGACTGTGAACGAAATCTTTTCCAGTATTTTGTTTCATTCACAAAAATAGTTTCAGAATTACAAGGATTTCATAATGTCAGCCCTTAATTTATAAAAGTTCTGATGCATTTTTAAAAATTATATCCCTATATAAAAATATGTAGGGATATTTAGAGGTATATAAAGAAAATTATATGGTGATCTTGTTTTTAGACTGTCTTGATATGTTCACTAGTTAACAGAGACTATTTTAAAAGTACTTTTTAAGGCTTTTAAGTACAAAAATGATAGCGATAGACTGGTAGTTTTAGTGACAGAATACTAGCTATATTGCTCTCACAACACATTTTCTGAAACAGACATAATTACAAAAACTGATCTAGACACAGATAAAATAACCCTGCTAAGTACTGAGCATCTTCAGACTAGGCGTGAAATTATGATTAATTAGGAGTATACATGTAAGAGCTTCGTGAACATGTTAAAAAATGATGTAGTGAAATAGAATAAAAGTGATAATGAGAGCCTTTTTAAACACTTCATTGCAACTCATTATGAATGCCCTTTTGAAATTAACAGAAACATAACAGAAGACACACAATAGGCTGGGGATAGTGATTTTCCTTATTGATTCTTCAGGCAAAGTGTGTTTTTTCAATTCCTTTTGAGAAAGTTGTTCACTACACAAAAAGCAGAAGCGGAGTTGCAGCACCTTGTGCTAATGATAGAGTCTATGACTGGATTTCATTTGTGTGACTTTTTGGGGACATTTGGTTTTTTTGTACTAAACATGCAAGAAAAAATTGCTCTGATTTCAGCTGCATATTACTGGTGCTTCCAAAATAGTAGTACTAGTAATGGTTGCATTATCTGCAGTAGCAACATTATTATCAGTGATAATCTAGTATTGGAGAGCAGGACATTAAACAAGGCTATTCAAAGCCATAGTAGGCAATACATTTAATAAACAGCATCCAGCAAAACAAGGTCTGTGATTCTAGACATTAGGCTGGTGAACTCATCCTATCTAGTATGTAAGCTTACAAATATTTAAAGTGTACGACAATCAACCTTTCCCTATTTAAAGAGAAGCCATATGCTTTGAATAAAAAGTTACTTAGACTTTTGGGCTAAAAAGCCAAAAAGAAATAAAATTAAAATGAAAAAAAACTTGAAAAAACTGCAGCAAATCTTAAAAAAACTCCCAAATCCTCCCACTTTTTTCTGAAGTTGCAGTTTTCATCTACAAACAACAAGAACTGTCCTGGAAATACAACAGTTCTCATGAAAACTTCAGTGAGTGAAAGGACAGCGGTATTAAATAGATTTCATTGAGAACCCAAACATCATTGACCTTTTCAGCACCACTAAATTTCAGCTCAGAGAGGTTTGGCAGATAGAAATTTTCTCCAAACAAATATCTCTGGTCTTTAGTTGTTTGAAAAAGCTGCTTGAGATATTTTAACAATAAAAACACTTCAATGAACTTTGAAACCACTTAAATTTTAAACAAAACAGTCTTGTTTGGGTGGAGTTTTTTATGTTAAAGTTTAAGGACAGTCTTCAAAACACATTCAGAATTGATTCTGAGCTTTTCACCAGCAAAATTCTATTTAATGCTATGAAGATCTTATGTATGCTTCTATTTTGGGGAAAAAGCTATTCTCAGAGACCAATTCCAGCAAAATATTAAATCACCTATTCCCTCCTGCAAACTCACCTAAGCAGGAGCTCTATGGCTCCCAGATCAGTAATCAGTTCCCCTTTACATCATACTGTAATAAGGCTTGATGGGTCATTGCAGGTCTCAGCTAAATCTCTCTTGCATCATACAGCAGCACATGGCAATTAGGTGTGCAGTCCTACGCCTGCCTTGGAAACTTTTCCAGTTTGCTCCTAAAACTTAAGAGACAGCAATCTGAAGAACTCCTCCTGGAACATGACAGACTTTGGGTTTGACAGTTAGAAACTTGGCTTTATTCTTTCCCATTTCAGGTACAGTCTGGATACTCAGATTTTCCTCTCACCATGTTTTTTCTATGCACTAACTTCCTGAAACTGACCAGCACTGGCCATTCCAAACTTGAACACTAAAAATGACATTTCTTCAGAGTACTTCTGTATTAACCTGCTATACCATTTCAATATGCCAGCCTGTGCATGTTAGTGATTAATGGAGAAAGAATAGAATTTGCATGTTCATCCTTTGTGATTAGATTTTCAGCAGCGAAGGTCCAGAATATCTGGCCTCCGTCACTTAATGTGTTAAAAAGCCATCAAATGTGTCCTATTCGGAAACACTCCTGAGCATTAAAGAACTTTGAGATCTGTGTGTAAAACTGTACATTTATAATTCTTAGGGGTTTTAATGCCACTGGGAGCTCTGGAGGCTGATGGTATCTGTCTATCTCCTCTTACCATCTTATGTCCATTAGTCCTCTTACCATCTTATGTCCATATCATCTTAGAATGGGCTGGAAACTCATTATCTGGGCTTTTTGGACCATGGCGATTTGACTAAGTAAAACGACACTCAGTTATTAATACCAAGAACAACATACTTCTCTACCAAAGATATACTAATATCATGACCAATATCGGTTCTGAGGAGCCATATATATAATAACACAGTATTTGGATTTATATTTAAGCCTCAAGATCCAGGAAGATGTCCTTAGCAGACAAATTTTTAGAAACCTGGCTTTCTTTGCAGCAGATTATGGAAATGATAGGAGTCAGTTCAGCTACTGAGTTAGTCACACAACAATGAACAACTACAAGACAGGAAAGTTTTGCAATGAACACTGTCTTTAAATGAAACATAGTTTTAATTGAATAAATTAATGGGCTGTTAAAGCCAGACCCAGAGTATGTGTGAAGGTGAAAGACACAGAAGGCAGGTGAGGGAGAGGAAGCAAAAAGAGTAGAAAAAAATTCTTTTTGAAATAAACAAACACCTTCACATGGTCAAATGTACTGTCTGAAGTTTTTGCTTTTCTTGCTCCACTGCACTGATGTATTTTGACAGGATATTTTGTTCTGCCTCCAGGGTTTTTAGGGAAAAGGAACTCATGGGCTATTACTGTTCCAGTGAAGAGTTTTGACTGAAATGTTTTGGCTCATTTCCTTGAGCTATGCATTAGCCAGATGGTTTGATGCATGTACCATGCCACCCTGTTTGATCCTGCTGTTGGTCTTTAGCTCCTGTTCCACTGTCAAAGGGAAGGATTATTATGAACATTCTCATTAATATTCGCACTGAAGAGTGATCTGACTGCCACTTCACTCGTGCTGCAGGTTAAGTTAGGGTGCCCTGTCAAAACAGAGAAAAATCTTTACCTCTACTAATGCAAACCAGTCTGAGAGAGGTTTTTGAGCAGAAAATTAGATTCCAGTATTAAGGGCTTCCCTTTTCTTTGACAGAGATTCACTATGTCAAAATCTCTTCTTCATTACGAAATAAGAAAAATAGTATCCAACTCTTTCAGAGAGAGGAAAAATATATTTTACAAGGTTTTGTGATAAAATACTTGCATAAAAATTTATAGAATTGTTAACTTATTAATAATATGACTAAATTTGATGCAGTACTTAAAATCCCTGCTCATGGGCAGGACCTACTATGGGAGGTATGTGTATATGTATATATCACATAAGCCAGAAATTTCTTATGGATGGGTATCCAAAGAACAGCTAAAAGGTGCAGAGGAGACTGGAGCCCTCTGTCATCCATCCAGTCCTGACAGGAGGTAACAGCCCACAGAGTTGAGGGCAGACACACCCTGTGGTAGGGCAGGCAGTTTCCCCTAAGGCTGCTTTCCAAAGGTGCTGGGCAAGATCAGGGGAAAAATTATCTGGGTGCTCTCAACTTGAGAAAAAAATCATGTACAGAGGTACCAAAATTTTGAAAATATAGCTTTAAAGACAGTGGGAAGCCTAGTCCTTATGCAAGGAACTTAGTATCTCCTGTGCTTCTTAACAGGTGATTCCTGCTATCTAGAGATTAAAAATGTCAACCTATACTAACTCAAAATTGATCATACATTAATTTTTATTTTTGAATGTCCAAAACTATGTCCTGTTCTCAAAATTACTTTCCAGGACAACTTCTTCCTTCTTTAGAACACATTGAGCAATTGAGCTTATGCTGTTACTGGTCTTAGTGAAGTATGCTACTGGTGTAAGAAGATGCTGAAGAAGATGAGTGCCTCTGTCAGCCCACATAATGCAGCATTTAAAATTTCCTCCACCATATATGATTTGCTGAATTCCTGTGACACTGAATTCCAGAGGCTGACCACAAACCGAGGAAAAGGGATGTGATGGGAGTTCTAACTCAAAGAAATGTTTCTACTATGACTGAAAAGGAAAAGTTTTATGATTTTGATAAAGGA
This sequence comes from Struthidea cinerea, assembly GCA_013397865.1. Lineage (NCBI taxonomy): Eukaryota > Metazoa > Chordata > Aves > Passeriformes > Corcoracidae > Struthidea > Struthidea cinerea. The sequence continues at coordinate 917,112 of VZTI01005483.1, forward strand.
GCTACAATTTATATAGAATTCATTTGGCTTCTGTGCAGGAATGATCACCTTCTTGGATTTTGCTTGTTAATCTTGGAAGAAGAACTATTCTCTCTGACTGTGTGAGACAGGATGCTAAATTCCTACTCATGGCATAGTGTGGCAGGACATGTGTACCCCCTCTCTACCACAGGTGGTTGGTGCATATGCAAGAGATAACCCAGGTGGCTCACAGGCCCAGCACGGGGTCATCTCTGGCGCCAAAAGGGCTCAGGCCCCCAGCTAAGCATCAACATCTTAGTCTGGAAAGCAAATGTGTGAAGAGATGAAAGAAAAATAGACATTCTTGACCAAAAGCCACAGTTCTTATGTCTATAAAAGCCCACACAATTATCACAGATCCAGAAGCCTTCTACATACATGCACTGAAAGCATGCAAGACTTTTCCCCAGAGTCTGGATGCAGCTTCTGTGGTTACTTTCCTGGGAATTGAGGGAAAAGATTTCAATGTGTGCTCCATCAGGAATTGGATTATACTGTTTCTTCGCTAGCAGTAAAATTAATGGTACCTTTAACCCCACGTGTAATACTAGTTGTCTCTGTTATCCCTTTGTAGTAATAGTCTGTTTTAAGTCTTATGTCTGTTAGTTTTGTGTCTATTAATAAAGAATTTATTCTAAATTAGACTGAATCATCCATTATTAAAGAACTTGTGAACGAGAGTGGGTCTTGGGGTGCTGGCCACCTCAGTAACAGGAGTGCCTGCTGCCAGAGGCCTGGGCAAAAGGCAGGGACTTATTTAAACCCCCACATCCATTCATAACACATATTCTGCAAGTTCAGTATAAATTAACCTTTTGTTTTTTCTCATGAAGCTGTGTGCTATACATCCACAGTGCATTAGCTTCTGTTTACTCTCGACAGTTACAACAATGGAAAAGATCCATGAACACCCTACATGCCAAAATATACAGAAAAAACAGTCTCAGTTTGAGCAATTATCAGCATATTTGTGCTTATCCCAAGATCAACAAAAATCTATCTGGTAGAATACATATTATCTTATTAGACAATTGTTGCTGCAGCATAACTAGCTTCGGTTAGAAATTACAGCTTGCATAAGAATCTGGTTAAATACAGAAGGCTAATGCCTTGAAAAGGGCTTAGCTCTGGACAAGATCTTAAGCATGCAAGTGTAAATACCAGAAAGATGGCTAAACCCAAAAAATCATACTATAATAGAATTATAGAGTGATTTGTGTTGGAAGGGACATTAAAGATCATCTAGTTCTAAATCCCCTACCATGGGGAAGGAGACCTTTCACTAGACCCGGTTGCTCAGAGCTCCATCTAGCCTTTCCTTTGAGCACCTCAAAGGATGGGGCATCTACAACTTCTCTGAACAACCTTCCACTGTCTCACCACCCTCACAGAAAAGAATTTATTCCAAATACCTAATCTGAACCTACTCTCTTTTAGTTTTCAGTTTGAATCCATTCCCCCTTGTTCTGTCATTACAGGTCCGTGTAAAAATTCTCTATCTTTAGGCTCTGTTCAGGTACTGGAAGGCTGCAATTAGGGTACTCCAAAGCCTTCTCTTTTCCAGGCTGACCAAATCCAACTCTTTCCAATCTGAGCCTCTCCTCTTGTGAGAGATGATCCAGTGCTCTGATCATCTTGCTGGCCCTTCTCTGGGCTTACTTCAACAGGTCCACATCCTTCCTGTTCTGGGGACCCCAGAGCAGTGCTCCAGGTGGGTTCTCACCAGAGCGGAGAGAGGGACAGAATCCCCTCCCTCACCCTGCTGCCCACAGTGCTTTGGATGCAGCCCCAGGACATGTTTGTCTTTCTGGGTTCCAAGTGCACATTGCTGGCTCATGTCCAGCCTCTCACCCCCAAGTCCCTCTCAGCAGGGCTGCTTTTGATCTGTTCATCTCCAGCCTGTGTTCATACTGGGGTTTGCCCTGACCCAGGTGCAGCACCTTGAACTTGTCTTGTTAAACCTCATGATGTTCCCATGGACCCACTTCTCGTCCAGGTCCCTTTGAATGACATCCTGTCCTTGAGAGTGTGGCAATTGCACCATTAAACTTGGCATCATCTGTAAATCCCTTCATCCGTGTCTTTAATGACGATATTAAATAACGCTTGTTCCAGTATGGACCCCTAAGAGAAACCATTTGTCACTGATGTCCATTGGGACACTGAGCTGTTGACCACAACCCTCTGGATGTGACTGCCCAACCAATTTATGCATCTCACAGTCTGCTCATCAAATCCATCTCTTTCCAATTTAGAGAGAAGGATGTTGTGGGGCACCATGTCCAAGGCTTTACAGAAATCCAGATAAATGACATCTGTAGCCCTTCCATTGTTCCCTGATGTAGTCACTCCATCAGAGAAGGCCACTGGGCTGGTCAGACAGGACTTGCCCTCAGTGAAGCTGTGCTAGCTGTCCCAATTCACCTCCTTGTCCTCCATTTGCCTTCATGTAGCTTCTAAGAGGACCTGTTCCATGATCTTCCCAGGAACAAAGGTGATGTTGACAGGTTGCTGGTTCCCAGGGTCCTTCTTTCTACCCTTTTTAAAGATGGGGGAAAAAAAAGTGTTTCCCTTTTTTCAATCACCTGGGACTTCATCTGACTGCCATGACTTTTAAAATACAGAGAGTGGCTTGGCAACTACACCAGCCAATTCCTTCAGGACTCCAGGATGCATCTTAACGGGTCCCATAGACTTAGGTACATAATATACCTTCAAAAGCTCAGCTCAGTTGCATTTTGACAGAATAAATGACTGCTACAGATAAACCAAGAAATTTTTTGAAGTGGTCCGCCCTGTCTCTCTGTTGGTAATTTCTGTAGTGCCTCAGCGCTGGCAGAACAAGATAAGAACCAACTCCTCAGCCATTGTCATTTACAGGGAGTCATAGAACTGCAAGGCCACCTCCATTGCCCTAAATTAATAAACTGAACTGTCAGATACGCACATAAGGCTGATACACATTTATTCTTCTGCCCTATTTGTCTCTGGCCAGGATAGACTGAAAGCTGAAGACAGCAAATCATTCATACCAGTGTAACAGGTTGAGTGTCGGTCAATTTCTCATTCTGTACCGTCTTGGATAATGTGATGCTGATCTCCTGTTTAAACCCCTTTAGTAGTCACAAAGTAAACATTTCCCTGATTCTCCCCCCTAACAATATTCCTTCATTCTTTGGGAGTTTTTGATCTCTCTCCCTAGCCCACCTCCCACAAAACTGTGGTCAGAGCAAACTCTATACAGGAGTTTCTGTGTGAAAAAAAACTTAGGAATATGAAGATCGCAGTTGAGTGAGATGTCTTCTCAAATGCAAGAACATAGGACCTGAGAACACAAGATGTTTTCTGTTTGCTGAGGCCTTTAATACAGAAAGACGTTTGATTATCAGTTTTTGCAAGTATAGTATAAAACCCCCAATTTAGTGTTGAATGATCAGGAACCTTAAAGTTTAAATGTGACTTTGAGCCTCAGATACCTAGCATTTTGCCCGACCTGAGGAACTAATTTCACTGAGTAAAAAAAGGGTTTGTAAAATAAGTTCTTCTAGCAGTAGAGTATATAGAATGTAAAGATCAGAGGTGTTCTGACCCATCCTGGATTTTGAGAGCCTAAATTTTCTTCTGTCTCTAATATGAAAAAATATAATATGCAGTGATATTCATAATAAAATGAAAAGATTACCTGTTTTTTTCGAGTTTAGATGGGCTTGGGTGTATTTGTGTTGTTTTTTGTTTGTTTATTACTGGGGTATTTTTGGTAATGAGAGAACTGATCTGTTTGGATTGCAATTAGTGGAAAATGGTAGACAGAGATTATTCCTGGGGGAAAGTTATGGATCAGAACATGCTACAGAGGTTCATCTTTACTCATATAATCTATGGAAGTAAGCCTTGCTTCAAAAATACTTTCTTCAAGCCTTAGATATTTTGGGATATGTCTAGAGTTTGAGTCAGCCAGACTGTGTCAGACACACATTAGTAAAAACACAGTATATTGTTCCCAAAAAGTTTTTCTTGACATTAAACCAAAATTTTCCCATAGTTCTTACCCATTACTCTTTGATGATTACCTCTTCAAAATTACGTTAAGTGACAGTGACACATTAGTTATAAATGGTAAACACAATTTTTAAAGAGTTGAATTCCCAAAGCAAGATAAGAAGGCAGAAAGAGACTCTACAAGGTCTACCTCTACCAACACACAGGCAGCACAAAGCCAGCAGCAAAGAGCCTCACTGAACATGCAGCAGTGAGAGGTGAGTTCAATGTCAATGGCTCATTCAGTCTTTTTGCTGCTCTGCCAATGCTTCCAGCAAGCGCCCAATTAGCACTGACAGCGGTGATGGTGTTTATGAGAAACTAGCCTGAGACTGTCATTTCTTTAAATTTGAAACTGCAGAGAAGTCACAGGGTGGTAAAGCTTTTAAGTTCCTATTGACATGCACCAGAAACTGACCTCAAACTGGTGACTTAGAGGTGAAAGTCTTTATTTGCTAAGCCAGTTTGTCTCCCATAGAGTGAATTTGTAAAGCACTTCCCATTCCAGCTTACTTTATTTCTCTTGAGACGAAGGAAGCTCTCCCCTGCATGGCAGCTACAAGAGTACCATCCTTTCCCCTCCTCTCAGGTAGGAAAACTGGGCTATGGAGTTACAGGTCTATGTGAACAAGTGGGTCAGTGCATCCAACACTGAAAAGTGAGCAGTAGGAGGAATGCAACAACAATGGCAATTCTAAAGTCATTAGTTAAAAACACAGCAGATTGTCAGAGGAGGCATTGCCTAGAGGCAATAGTGATTGTGCTGTTTCAGTAACTACACTCAAAAGTTTGAAAAACAGATATGAAAGAGAGAGGAGGAAAAGAAAGAATATGTATTAAATTCTTTGGAAAGGCTGAAACAAACACAAAAAATTAGAAATTGCTGGAATGTTCCCCTAAGAGACAGCTTGCTAATTTTTTGGCTTGGCTTCTCTTGTCTGCACACACTGATGGGCTATTCAGAAAATAACAGTGTGCATTAATTTTAAGCATATGGGCTAAACTGCAACCATAGTTCTTGGTTGTCAAACATCTTACAGTGCTCCTGAGTCCATTTCAACTGTGAATCCCACTGCCTTAGAATTAAAGAAAAAGAAAAAAGGTCTGATTCCTGTGTAGAGTCTGAACCTGTGGAGGCTTTTGCTTTACTTTGGTTTGAGAGTTCAGGGATTGACTATCTATTGGACAGCTTATTGCTTTGAACATCTGGGCAAATTATTGCTATTTGCATCTCCTTTTTCTGTTCTCTTTTCTATTGTTTCTGCTATTGTCCATTGTAACAGAATGAATCCAGGATTAGGCTATTTTTGATCTGACCTGATAAAGCCCTTTTTCTCTCAGGCCGTGTAGAGAGCCAGTTCCTTTTGTTATTAAAGGAATACAGAATTCTCATCTGACATTATGGCTGCTTCACAATCTCTTTCCACAGGTGTAAAAGACAAAGCAGATTGCAAAATGTCAGGGAACAGGACTTGCACAGTGTGCCTGAGTTGTGGACCCAAGGTTATTCTTTGTTCTTGTTCTCTTCTTCCTAGCTTAGCTGTATGGCAGACAGCCACTTAGGCACCTACAGTGTTATTCCTTTCCAGCTCCTGATCTCTTGATAATAAAGGGTATGTTGAGAGGTGATTTGACTGAGCTCCTGCCAGCCAAGGCTGGCTTAATGGTGTCTTTCCAAGATAACATGAATCAGAGCAACCCACAAAAATTATCTGACATATTCTGTGACTAAGGTAGCCTTAGAGATTCGGTCATCACAAAGTTATTATAAAAGCATTTCTGACAGCTCTCTCACTCTTCAGAATTCTGAGTTAAACTTAAGAAAGCTTAGCAAAGCTAGACACTTGAATCTTGCATTTGGAGACCCATGAATCTTTTAATTAAGCACCAATAATACCACCAGTACTTACCTTTCTTTTTCTTTCTATTAATATGGAAAGGCTGGAAAAGAAAGGGTGATAGAGGCAAGATAGATACTGCATGCTTGTGTGCCTCACTCATCCATACCTGGGTAGCTGTAGCTCCTATCTTTGAGGCAGTGAGGCAGTGATTCCCACAATTTGTTTGTTCTGTTGTTTTACTGAGCTCAATTTGAAAAGCCTAGCTGTTTTTACCTCCTTTCAGAGACTCAGTCTCACACACTATTTGACCCCAATGCAAAAGAAAATATTTTCTAATATTTATCTTTAGTTGCTTCCTTCCACTAATTCACCCTGTTATATTCACAAATACTAGGAAAAAATCCCTCTCTTACGTACGAACACCTTCAAGACTACTATAAAATTCTAAGATATTTGCTTTAGTGTGTCTTCATATTCACAATGAAAAATTTGTTCTTCTCCACAAAGAAAATTTTGGTGGCTTTATATTTAACCACACTGTAGGAAAATTATTACTGGGATGTTTCTTTTTGTTGTCATAACACTTTGAAATTTCATAATCATATTCAAAACAAAATTCTTCTTCCAAATTCTAAGTACATACATATCTTAAGTTATACTCATCTAATTAATTACGAATGTTTGCACAATCCCAAGCTATCATTGGCTAAAAGCCCATCTTAACTCATCAAACATAATTGAGGGGGAAAGAGAGAAACCCACTACAGTTGTGTGTATTTGTCCTAATTATAGTGATTTCACAAACTTAAAGCCCTGTTTTGATTTTCGGTTTTAGTATTTTCTTTGTTACATTAATATTCTTCCAGGGAGGTTACAGAATGATTTCTCTGTCCTTTTTGGAAAGAATTATTAAAATTGATTTGATGTAATACCATTTTCCTTGATACTCAGTCATAAGGGAAACTGTGCTGGGGTTGGTTTGGATTTTTGTTTGCACTCAGAGAAGCTGGAAGGCAAATATGATTGAGCCTTCTGCTTATTTTCAAGGTGGGCAACAAGTGAACGAGCCAGTGCAGACTGCAGAAAAGAATCCATTAGGAGACCTTCAAAAAATAAAATAGTCTGTAAAGGAGACATCCTTTTAATAGTTCCTATGATTAGGGGCTTTTTAATCTTGTACTCATTCAAAATGGTAGATCCTGCAATGAACTGCCTGCACCTACATGTAAATATCCAAAGTAATGCAATGCAGACTTCTAAAATAAGTCAAACAGAAGCCAACAATTGCTTATTTTTTTTCCCTGCAAACAGAATCTCAGATGACTAACTAGGGATTTTATGCTGCAAATTACATTAAGTTAGATGACATCAACTGTGCTCCCACAGCCTGAAGTTTGGAGACTGGTGTTAAACTGGATGGTTAATTAATTTGTAAAGTAACACCCAACATAATTCTTTTCTTGAAAGCAGGACAACATTTACTATATGTATCATGTATGCCCCAATAGAAAACTGGTATGTCATCCTTTAGGAGAAGTGCCAGGGCACTGTTTTCTGCAACCTGAATGTAATGTGCTGAGTTCCTGACAGGATTTTCTTGGTTTTTTGGGGTTTTTTCTGTGTTTTGTTTGCTTGTTGGTTTAATTGAAGTAAAATTTTATTTGTTCATATCTCTGTTCTTAAGAGCTGGCTGCATAACGAAAGCAACCATGAATTCCAGTAGGGGATTGCATGCAGCAGCCAGTGACTCATGCGATGGGAGGCTTTGCATATGGCTTGTGTTCTCACCAGCTGCCAGTCTGGCCACACAGAATTTCATAGGCAGCCTGTGCTTAGAGACATTGAACACACTCATATGAAGCCAGCTACCACTGAACTGATATCTTACTTAACTATCATCAGTCCCATGGGACACTGAAGTCTTCAAAAGAAGTCTCTGGGTGTAGCCAGAGCTGTGCTTGCAGCTTCCCTTGCTAAATGGAAGCTGTATCTAGACTTATGGGCAGCTTTAGAACACCTCCTGTGATATCATATGGGATTAGCAACAGTTGATTTTCGTCTTCTGAGTTTCAATCTCCCCACAATCTTTTTAAACCACAAAGTAACCAGTCAGGTACCTTACCATCTATGTTCTTCCACTTCACTGCACATCTTAGTCTCAGGTCCTCAAGTCCAGAAAACTCACTGCAGTCCACTGTTGAATCACTGGACTGCTCTTCAAACAGACTTCATTATTGGTGGAGAAAGAAAAGATGAATACACACACAGCAAGCTTCACATTTCTGGGATGAACATTTTAGACATCCTTCAAGCCTTTACAGAAAATTCAAGAATTATGTACAAAGTACAAGCTATAGCCTTGGACTGGAGTTCCTAAATCTTAGATTAGTACTGAAAGTACCCGATAATGTTATTATATGGGCAAGAGAGAGGTCCTGGAGCTGTAAGTTCTTCCTTAAAACTGCTCTGGAGAACAAGAAAAGTTTCAGACTTCTCCTTGAACAGAAGGA